>CM069860.1:47818757-48278757 GCA_036172795.1 Pelodytes ibericus
ATCTATAGTGTTGGGAACACCTCATACGTGGGCCACTTCTGGAGGAACAGTACACAGCTACACATTTGCCAATTCATCTTTTAAGGGCTTCCAAAATGTCTTGGTTTGTCTGGAAACTGCCCAGAAGTTTTAAAGAGGAGATCTGATTTTTCTACACATACCGCCTAATAGTAAATGGTGTGTATGATACACGTGTGTACACATGACCATTGGATGTTACTCTTATTGGCGTTCCGACATGCAAGTTTGAATCGGTTGATATCTGGAAACTCTCTGACACTTGGGGTACGACCTCACATCTCACGGTGAATCAGTAGTTGGGGGGAAAACAAACAAGTAAATACACTTTAAAACTATCATTCCAAAATGGATTACATTTTTTGTAAACTACATAACTTGGAACCGTCTTTTGCAGGTTGACATCTCCCTAGGGTTGCCACCTGGCCAGTATTTTACCAGCAGGCCGGTAAAAAATTGGCATCAGGCCAATGTTAATTCTATGGAGACAGTACCAAGGCCGGTATTTTTTGGAAGAAAATGTGGCAACTCTACATCTCCCAAAAACTGCCACGCCAGCATCTCTTGGGGAGGCTCACAGAGGCAAAGTTTATATTCCCCAACACGTAAAAAATAAATAACATGTTAGTGAGAAACTTAACGTATATTTGAGGCTTGGTTGGTATTTTTCTTCCTAATATGTCATAGTGGATATTCCTGCTTGAACGCAGGTGTCCCATAGATAGACCTGTTAGCTGTGGTCACAGTGGGTTGGCTCTTTACATATTATATTTTTATAATGTATAGAACCTTTTTCCAGTCATTCTGGCATGCATGCCTATAACAATGTTGGTGTAATCTGGATTTTTTTCTTTGTTGCAAGTGCATATATTCCATCCAGCATTCACTGCTCCCATGAATACAGATACATAAATTATTTAACCTTTTGTAAAAGTGTGAATAGATTTCAAAAATGGCCAAGATTTGGAATCACAATTAAAAAGGGTAGGATTTCAGAGGAGACGGCAGCTTGGCTGAAACTGTTGTCATTGATGAAAAGGCTGCTTGCTTTAAAATAAAGTAACAAAATGCACAAACAAAGGGTATTTCAGGACAGGGTGAGAAAATGTTGGCCTAATTTGAAATGGCTTTGTTCAGCTGGCAGGTGATCAGCAAAGCTACAGCAGACATCATATTTCTTGATCCTGCCATGCTAAACAGTGAAAAGAGTTGGAAAATAAAAGGAGCTGATCATCCCTAGCTGTTTTGTGTTGCCCAAAGGCACAGATGCTTAAAAAAAAAAGGAGTTTGAATATCCAAAGAAACTGTTATATGCTCGTGGGGTTAAACTACTACTGCTCAGGTGGGCACCAAACCATTGCATTTAATTATCTGTTGAGCTATGCATCTGGTAGAAATGTTACTACACAATATAAATTATTTTTATCTATTCCACATTAAAGATAACTTTTAGAGATACGATTAGAAATAGTCTGTGACAATTACAGGGACAAGAGATCTTATCCAGGTACTTGCTACTGACAATAGATATATCTGGTTACCCAATACAATGTATGATCTATGTAACTGGCTGACACAAACAAATGTGATTAATATATGTGTTATTAATATAATGAAAGGCACACTGCTATAAAAACTATAAAATATTCTATTTAACTTTACTTATAGTATAAATTATTTTAAAAAACTTTTTTTTGTTGCAATGTTGGTGTCAGATTTAATAAAATTAAGAAGAAACATATCACACAAGGATTAATAAATATTGCATAGGCCCTTAAGAACGAAACAATCGAAAATAGTGAAGCAAATTAACCCTTTACACCGGAAAAGACAAGAACTTATAGCATCTATTCATAAGATGATAAAGGCTTTTTAAAGGAACGGTTATATATGTTTAAAATAATACTTTAAAAACAGACAAGTTCCCAATTGGGATATTTTAGCCACAAGAAGGTCCTCTCTAGCCCTCATGTGCTCGGCATATTCTTTCCAGCTACCATCCTCTTACAACAATGGACAACGCTCTCATGCTAAGAATTTTCTTGCTAAGCATCTTCCCAATGATGTTGTGTGATCTCAGACCATGCTGCGGTCTAGATTTGAAAGGCTATTATGGCACTAAGGCCGACTGGCTGGATTACCTAAATTTTCATAACTCTTATCCCCACTGTCAGGCGAATACCTATAATTCCTTCTGTACCCTATCCCCATCACCTGCACAACCCCATCTTACGTTCCAGACTTATCGTTCTTCACCCTCAAACTCCTCCTTTTATACCTCCTGCTTGTCTATTCAACTGTAACGGGACCTGTAGTGACTGGCAAGCACCAGTCCTGCATTTTCTGTGTATGACTGTGGTCTGATTCCTTGTTCAGTCTCGGCTTTAATTGCAGTTGTTTGCCTGAATTTGCTCCTCCAGCTTCTTGTTCTGTGGTACCCTCCTACCTTCTATTCCACCTGACTGGTTTACTCTCCAGGCTCCCTGGAAGCTGTGGTGCACAATACCACCTCACTCTTCTGGGTTGTCCTGTTCTCGAGTCATCAAGTCATTATCTGCAAGGTCCCACATTATCACTATCTGCAAGGCCCCCCACATTGTGGTTCTACACCTATACATTCCAAAAACTGTTTTTCATATTAGCATAATGAAGTAATGTACATTTTACATGGATAAGCACCGAACAAACAAAACAGAAACACTAAGGTAATTGGGGCAAGTGTGCAGACTTATGTTAGGAGGCCTATTCATTTTGGGCCACATTCTTCAATATGTTGCAAGAGTGCTCTATATGAGGGACGATTATAGGGAATCTGCCATCATAGTGGTGGAAAACAGTCCATGGAAGTTAAAAGACACTTCATGAAGAGATAATGAACTAATAACGGAAGTGATCAAACCTAAGAATGTTAAAATTGTATGTTATTTCTTTCTCTGTCACAATTCCTTTCTTGCTGGGTTTTATCCATACCTGAGATTTGCTTGAATGAACTAAGCCTGTAATCCTTGCACATATTAACCCTGTAAATAGCTCATCATAAGATGATATTTGCCGATTTTCAGACACATATTGAATCCAACTAAATATTATACGTCCAACTGTAACCCTACAGCCTTTTTCAATAGCATAACATTATGGTAGGTGTAGTCCAGAAACATATGGATGGCTGCAGTTGGACACTAAGGCACAATAAAAACATTGTGAAGGTTAGATATCCTGAATTCAGTGTTCCATGTCCACGCTATTCCTATATTTTGTCTTCAGCTGGACCATACCTGTGAAGTCACTCTCACAAAGATATGTACATTACTCACTGCCATGTATCTGCCACATCAAGTCCAAACTTCACTTGACCCATATCAAGCTAATTTTGAAATTGTATACCTAAAGTAAATGGTGCAACCTCGGCTGCTTCAAATCCTTTAGGGGTTACTGGAACAGATATCAGCGGCACTACCGAAAACACCGTCATCAGTTACTTCAGGAGCGTCTCCGCTTCGGACAGTGAGCGCAGAGTGTGTCGCTACATCATCATTCCTCCCCCCAATCAATAGTTAGACTTTTTGATGCACCAAAGCACAGGTCCGGGACCCACTCTACACCAGCTCATGACCCACTTGAGAAACACTGGTGTAGACCATATTTGTGCAAATAGAGGCTTTTAGGGAACACAATGTTCATGTTTTCTTCTACAGAATCCATTATAAGTCAATTTTAAGAGTGTGTGTACTTGCTTGGCGTTAGTACACACAGTTCCAATACCCAGGAATGCAAAGGGGTCTAGCCCAGGTTGTGTGAACCTAAGCATTTGTCCAGTGCCCCCAAAATAGTAGTTCATTCTGTCATGGAACACAAAAGGTATATAAGGTTCATGTGGTCTTTTAATAACATATTGCCTAATACATTAGAACCTGTAATAAATAAGTATACAACATGTTCAGTCAATATTTATAAAAACATTTTTTTTTATTACAGCTTCTAACAACAGTCAGAGATGAAGGACATGAATATATTGAAAATATCTCCATTACCACAGGGCCTATTCACTAACATCTAAATCCTGATGAGTGGGCAAACAATTTGCAAAACCAAGGCCAAAATACCAGAACTGGAAAAATTATCTCATCTCAGATTCCAGCTCAGCTATATTGGTCTAATGTTTGCAACTCATAAAAATGTACTATTATGTAAATAAACCTCAATGTGATTTTACAGTCATTACCATAACATGGCCAACACTATACTGGCCAGAGGCAACACCCCTATATAGATAGCCAAACATATTTACATGTACTACACATCACCACAGCTTGTGTGCATGAAACAATGGTGCATCTAGTCTTTGAGTGATCCCAACTTTTTAAAATAATAAAAGTAGAGCAGCCACAGAGAACTAGAAACAATCACAGGGTACAAAATGGTTTCACTATATAGAAAAAGCTTATTTGAACATTAGGGGTGCCTTTGAATAATTCTATGTATATTTCTAGACTTCCAGCACTTGCAGTAGGTACCCTTGTTTTTTTTTTGTTTAATCTTTGTTTATTGAATTTTTCAATTTTTCAGATAATAAATCATAAAAAAGAAGGGGGGTTGGGTACATGAGTAAGAGGGATTGGTGGGGGGGATCAAGGGCATTATCAACCAAATAATTTGCACATCAGTATCAATAAAAATAAAAAAAAATAAAAATAAAAAAGGAAGGGGGGGGGGGGGGGGAACTGGCAGTACAGGAATACAATCAATATAATAAAATATCGGAATTGTGCGAATTAGACCAATATAATTTCACAGTTCTGTGAGGCATTCTGGGCATTCTTAGGTCAATAAATTCTGCCCATGGCAGCCACAGTGTGGCATATTGTAGCCCTTTCCCAATAGATGAATAGAAGAGATTTTCTGCCGCTCTGATCTCCTCAGCCTCCGAAAGCCAGTCCTTTATGGTGGGGGTTCGGGTTTGCTTCCACAACTTTGGGATCGTTAGTTTTGCTGCATTTAGCAGTTTGGCCGTTAACGACCGTCTGTATTTGTGTGGTGAGAGAGAGTTGCAGTGCAACAGGAAAGCTTGAGGTGTAAAAGGAACCGGCATATCTGTGTGTGCTTGTAGTATCGAGTCAACTTTTCTCCAGAATCTAGAAATCAGTGGACATGTCCACCAAATATGTATGTACGACCCTATATCTGCCTTGCATCTCCAGCATTGATCAGAGGAGGTTGGGTAGATTTTATGGAGCAATGACGGGACCCTATACCATCTACTGAGGATCTTGAAACAATTTTCCTGTATCTTTGTGGAAGGGGAACATTTGTGGGTCAGAAGGGCAATTGTCTGCCACTGAGTTTCAGAGAAGGTTATGTTACAATCCGCTTCCCAGTGTCTGATATAGGAAGGTTTAGGTGTTGAGTCTAATGTTGCTAGATGGTGTTGTAAGGTGGATATCGTTTTGACCGGGGCCGATTTGGCCATGCATAGGCCCTCCATGGTGGTGAGGGTTGGCCGATCATTGGCGAATACTTGTAGGGATTTCAAGAAATGGTGTATCTGGGTGTGTAGCCATCTAAGTCGGATTGGAGGGTCCTTTACTTTTAAATCTGACATAGATTTAAAAGAACCGTCATCATTCAAAAAATGGCCTATTCTAGGGAATGGGATTCTCTTTGGGAAAAATTGGTCGAATGGTCTACCCTCCTGGCCTGGGGGAAAATCAGAATTTCCTGAGAGGGCTTGGAGCGGGGAGGGGGTAGAGAGTAACCCCGGTTTGTTGGATATTTCTCTCCATACTCGTAATGTGTGTGGAATAGTGGGGTGGGTTAGGTCTATTTCTTCCCTTTGTTTGGGCGCTACCCAGGCCACTATTGGTATGGGAACATCCATAGCTCTTTGCTCTATGGATACCCATAATTTTGGGGAAGGTCTCGTCCAATCGACGATTCTAGTAAGCAGAGTGGCTTTATAGTAGGTTTCAATGTTAGGGAGGCCCAGGCCTCCCATGTGTTTATGTCTTGTCAGGTAATTGTATTTGATGCGGGGATGTTTTGTTTGCCATACAAAGGAGGTGATACTCGCTTGGAATTCCTTAAAAAAAGATTTTGGGATCAGTATGGGGAGAGTCTGTATAGCGTAGAGCACTCTGGGTAATATGTTCATTTTTAATACCGCCACCCTCCCAAACCATGAAATGTGTTTCTTTTTGTCCCATCTGGATAAGTCATTTTGTATTTTGCGGAGGAGGGGTGTATAATTGAGGTGGTATAGTTGTCCCAGGCTGGGCGAAATGTGGACTCCTAGGTACTTGATAGCCGTTTTTGCCCATTTAAAAGGGAATGTTTGTTTGAGGGTATCAATTAAAGAATCTGGCAAGGAAATATTGAGGGCTTCCGATTTGGCCATGTTTACCTTAAAAAATGATAGTGAGCTGTATGTGTCCAATTCTTTTAGAACATTGGGTATTGTTACGATAGGCTGGGTAAGAGTCAATAGCAGATCATCTGCGAAAGCCGCAGCTTTATGGATGTGGGGACCGATTTCTAGGCCATGTATACAAGGGTTAGTTCTAATCGCAGATATAAGAGGTTCGAGAACTAAAACAAATAGGAGGGGGGATAGGGGACATCCCTGTCTGGTGCCATTTGACAGGGTGAGCGGGTCCGAGAGTGCTCCATTTATCCTGATACGGGCCGTGGGCATATGGTATAGTGAGTTAATCCAGTTATACATCGTCTCGCCCAGTCCAATATGTTGGAGCAGAGATCTCATGAACTCCCAGCTCACCCTGTCAAAGGCTTTCTCGGCGTCAGTGGACAAAAGCATCGTAGGTATGTGGTGCCTGTTCGCATAGTGGATCAGGTTGATCACTTTCACTGTATTGTCCTTAGCTTCCCTACCAGGGACAAATCCCACTTGGTCTCTGTGTATTAGGGATGGTAATACTTCACCTAATCTGGTACTAAGTATCTTGGCTAGTAATTTGACGTCTACATTGAGAAGCGAGATGGGTCTGTAACTGCTACATTGCTCAGGGTCTTTCCCCGGTTTGTGGATGATAGTTATATGGGCTTCTTGAGATTGAGGGGGCAGCGTTCCTCCAGAGGCCAGGTGAGTGAACACTGTGACTAACTGTGGTATCAACACATCTTGAAAAGTTTTGTAGTAGATGGTTGTCAGACCGTCGGGTCCTGGGCTCTTGCCTACTGGGGTGTGTTTCAAAATGTTTGTTATCTCTTCTAGTCTTATGGGGGCATCTAGTGAGGATTTCATATCTGTGTCCAATTTTAGTTTCATATGTGTGGTGAGATATTTTGAAATGGCAATTTGGGTGGTAGGGTTTTGTGTTGGATTGGGCTCAGGCTTTAGATTGTATAAATCTTGGTAATATTGGGCAAATGATTTTGCTATGTCTGAAGTTTTCTGCACTAGTGTGTTATGTCGAGTCCTGATTTTAGGGATGAAAGTGGCTTCCTGTTTCTGTTTGAGGGCTTTGGCCAGATATTTCCCAGTCTTGTTTCTGGTCAGATGGGCATTGTTTTTCAATTTTTGTAAAACAAGTTGGTCTCGGGCAGTACATAGAGATGCAAGGTGCGATCTAGCCTTCAGTAGATCTATGTATACTTGCGGGGAGAGATTATCTTTATGTTGAGTTTCGAGCTTGTGTATGTCTGTTATAGCTTGGGTCATAGCTCTAGCTCTTTGTTTTTTAACAAAAGATCCGATTTTTATAAAAGCACCTCTAATGACTGCCTTGTGTGCCTCCCAGGCCATTGCGGGAGATACATCCGACGTCATATTTTCTTTAAAATAATGGGTTAGCGTTTCAGTAAGGGATTTGAGGTGTGTTTCGTCTTTTAAAATAGATTCATTAATTCTCCATGAGAATACTTTATTGGTCATATGCGGCAATGTGATGGAGAGGAGAATTGGAGCATGGTCACTCCAGGTTATGTTAAGAATTTGGGCCTTTACAATCAGATTAAGATGCCTATGGGACAGAAAAAAATAATCAAGTCTCGAGTATGTTTTGTGTGGGTTAGAGTAGAAAGTGTAGTCTTTTATAGTGGGGTTGAGTACCCTCCAGGTGTCTGCTAGCTGTGATTTGAAAAGAGATGTTTTTACCTTCTTAAGTTTTGTTTTGTTGAGGGCTGGCTTTCCGGCTGAGGAGTCGAGTAGCGGGTCCATAGTCATGTTGATATCACCTCCTAGTACAATCACCCCCTCAGCAAATTGGTCTAGTTTAGATAAAATAGAGCATATAAACAGGTGCTGGTTAACATTTGGAGCATAAATGTTAGCAATAGTTACAGTGTCAGTCCCCAGTGTGCCTTTAAGAAAGATAGCTCTTCCTTCATTGTCCGTCCATGAGTCTGAGACCTTGAAAGGCAGTCTCTTGGCTATGTATATGGCTACCCCTTTAGATTTCTTGAACGGGGAGTGTGAGAAAAAGGATTGGGTGTATGTGTAATCTGTTAGTTTGGGGAGTTGTGTCTCTTGTATGAGGCCAATATCTGCCTTTCGAGCTCTCAGTTCTCGGAATAAGCGGGATCTCTTTTGAGGGGAGTTTAATCCCTTGGCGTTGATTGAAAAAAACTGAATGGTGGGTGGGGGTTTAGACATGTTCTATGAATTCACAAAACAATCTGAATTTTTATGATATATAAGGGATAGTATGTCCTGAGTGCCTAGATAGAAAATAAAAATAATAATAAAACAATAAAAATAAAAAGGGAAAAGAACAAGAGGGAAAAGAAGAAAAATGAAAGAAACAAAAAAAAAGATGTAGAGATGGGGGGATCAACTAACAGAGGGTGTAGGGCTGGGGCCTTGCAAAGAGCAAGGTGGGTCCCGATCTAGGGAGATTCGGGGATAAGCCAACAAGGCTTACAATCTAGCGTCTAGGTGGCCCCCTCTCGGTGTGACCAGCGACACCTGAGGGTTCACCTAATATACAGGACGCAGATCCTGACTGGGGATAGTCGGAGAGGAGAGCGGGGGACAATAGGTGTATCTTCTGAGATTTTATGTCCCTTCGCCCCTAAATGATAAAATACTATTATTATCCTGTGGACCACATGTAGGGAAAGGGGAGGGGGAGGAGAGAGCGAGAAAAAGGAAAGAAAAAAGAACTGAGAGAAAGCGTAGATTGTGGTATAGAAATACTTAAAAATACTTAAAACAGCTATCTATAAACTTCAAACTGTAAACTGTTGCCCAGAATAACGTTGAGGCCGTGGAAGACCCTAGGCAAGGCTCTGGATCCAAGAGTCGAGATAAAGGAGGTTGACTGGGCGCCTTCTCTGCCCCATGCCCCCAGCTACTGTCCATAAAGTCTATCGACCCCGGGGCTCAGTGTCGTCTGTGGTTTAATCAGGGAGGTGAGGTAGGTATGTTATGTGTTTCCTCCTGGTTGGTCCATCCCCTGGTCCGGTTGTAGGGCCGTGTATGAGGGGTCTAAGTCTCCAGAAGAATTCCAGTGCTGTCCATCGCAGGCGGGTAACGTCTCCCTTTTTGGCATAGACCTCCATCAGTCTCTTGGATCGGATGTTATTCATGTTGGCTTAGCATAACGTTTGCCTTAAGATGGTGGATATCTCTCGTCCTGGGATTATTGCGGGTTAACGACTGGTGGATTTGGTAAAGCTGGTCTTCTCACTGTAGGTCGTCTACGTCTCTGCCTTTGTGGTCTCGAGTTCCACAAGCCTTGTAGACTAGGTGGGAAAGGATCTTCTCCTGAGGCGTATGCTTTCCAGTCTGACAGTCCTGGATTAACGATCCCCATTGCAGAGCAAAAATCTTGAAGCTCGTCTGGATGTTTCAGCGTATAGGAAAGACCATCTTGTCTTACCGAAATAGATAAAGGGAAGCCCCATCGGTACGGTATATTTTTATTCCGCAGCTGTTCTGTCAATGGTTTTAGCAGTTTACGGAGTTGGAGGGTGCCCCATGCCACATCAGGTAAGAATTGTATTTCTCCGTCTGCGTAAAGGAACGGTCTCTGGCGTCTGGCCTGTTGCAGAACCTCTTCTTTGTCAGAATAAGAGTGTAGGCAGCAGACAATGTCTCTGGGGCTAAGATTAGCCATATCTTTCGGGCGTAGAGCACGATGTGCCCGATCTAGCCTCGGACAGTCTGTTGTCTCTTTGTTAAGGAGTTTGCTAAAGATAGCTGTGGTGAGAGAGATCGTATCTTCGTCCTCCAAAGATTCCGGAACCCCACGGATCCGGAGATTGGATCGTCTTCCCCGGTTGTCCACGTCCAGTACTTGTTGTGTGAGCTGGGTAAGTACCGACTTGTGGGTCCTGACCTGCGTTGCCAGTGCGGACACTGAGGCCTGGATTTCACTTTGGCCTGATTCGAGCGTTTGAATCTTGGTGCCATGCTCTTTCAGTTCGCTTTTAACATCTGCCAGCTCGTCTCTGATCGTGTTTCTAATATGTTCAACAGCCGTGGCGAACTCTTTTTTAATCTGGTGAGTGAAGGTTTGGAGATCTGATCTCACGTTATCTCCACATTGTGGGCAGGGGTTTGTATGTCTGTCTTCTCCTACCGTTTCGGCGTCTGAGAAATCTGAGGCAGGCTCTGAGGCCTCGTCTCGTTCAGCCGGCGCCATTTTGGGTTCGTGGTCCGCCAGGGGCCTTGGCGGGAGAAGGTATGCAGACAACGGGTTCACCATGGTTGGCGGCTTTCCACGGGAGGCGCACGGTGTTGAGGGCATTTTCTTTGCGTTTTTCCCCATGATCGGTTGTATAGTAGCGGGTCCACAGCGTGATACAACGAAGGGGTGGCGGGAGCTGTTCTCAGACACGTCTTCCTCGCATCGCTCTCCGGACACGCCCCCCCGGTACCCTTGTTTTTTACATAACTTATGGTGATAGAGCATGTAATAGAGTTGCCACTCAGTATGATGGGATCCTCCACGGAAGAACATCAATGCCAAGATGAAGGTTACCAATAAGTACAGAGTGGTTTCAAAATAATTATGTCTATTTTTTTGACAGGCTAAGTGGTGGTTGTGAGTCAGTTCTAATTAACATGATGTTATTTTATTATTATTACATTGTATTATCATTATTTACATAGCTGCCATTATGCCAAACAGAACCATCTAATGGAAGTGTGAAGACCAAACGAAACCAGAGACACCAACATTATTCATAGTAGACATTTACGAGACTTTGTGATGAGCATTTATTGATGTTCTATGGACCTTCCCAAACCATGCCATGGACACCGATGTCCTTGTATAGAAACTTTGCCTATCTGTGAATAAGGCTTTAATGGGTCATGTCAATGATGTAACAGTCAGTGAATAGAAAAGCTGTAACAAATTAAGAAAACAGGACTGGCACGCCAAATTCCTTAATAAAGTTGCAAAACTGAATGGCAGAAAATCAAATCATAAAAATATGCACAGTGACAAAAAAAATAAAGGTGAAAAGAATGCACTTGACGCGTTTCGCGTGTGATTATAAAAGATGGGCTTCGCCCACATCTGAAAAATATCCTAGGAATTAAGAATACAATTGTTCGTGATCTAACCATTTCAGCTAGTAGGCTACTCCAGGTATGTGCTTAGGAGGATAAACAATCTTAAGATGTGTATATAAATCTGTTTTACATAAGAAATCATTTGAGTATTTCCATGTGTATGTTCCTGCCAATAAGATGCACTATGAGTTCTTTGTTAAATATTTTCCTGCTAATTGTAGACCTCAGTACTCCCCCACCCTATAATTCCGTATTACACACGTAGCTAAGACCTTCCAGATCCATCACAGCAGACAAGGGAGGAAAAGTAGGGAGGCTAGAGGCACAAACAATGAGCACAGAGGCCCCCTCCTTCTTTCCTCGTCAGACCCTGCAGTTCATTTCAGGAGTCAGTGACTTATTTAAATGAAATATGACTAATCCTCTCTCTGACAGATGTCACCAATTTAGCAAGCAGGAGCGCCAAGGGAAGCTGCTTCATTTGCAAGCGGCCCCTACATAATGATTAGATGGGAAGGATGTGTCAGGATTGAGAAGCAGACTAAACTTCCCTGCTCTGTGGTCCACATTATTTAACCTTGTAATGACCGGGGGTTTGGAAAATGCCAGGATAACATTCAGTGGTTTTCGTAGTACCTACAGGCAACACAACATTTATTTTTTTAATTATTTTTACGCATGGTAATTGTGTCAGGTGCATATGTGGTTGGCATCTTTTTATTTAAAACATTTTATTGGTTGGATAAGATAATTCATTTTCCAAGGATGAATTTGTACCAGTTTTCAGTAAATTACCATTTAGAGAAGGTGATGAAGCTAGACATTGCTAACAAAGCTCCACATTGTGAGGTTAAATCTTTTAAAACAACCTCTATGTTAGGAGTGCTGTACTATAAATTCCAAGCAAGCAAACAGATTTCAAATAATGAATATAAGTGGTCATACCTTTAGGTTTTATTTCCGAGACTTTGTTTCTGTATGTGGAGCATCGGAGGCAGTAGCATTTTATCTGGACAGAGGAAATTAGGACCACTTTAACCTTCTTTGGAAACTTTGGGGTCTGTCAGCTCTCACAGTCTCTCTCTGGTATCTTTGCAGATACATGCGGGTTTACTCTGTGCACTGCCTCTCAGCTGAGGCAGACCTTATCTGGATACTGGCACATGCCAATACTGTCAACCAACGCTCAACAAATCAGCGCGTGGGCTTGTCCTGTACATCTGTCCAGCCATACAGTCTCTCTCTCTGCCAGTGCAGAGAAACCCTTGTTTTGAATGCCACCAAAAGAGACCTAATTAACTACTTTATGAACATGGGTCTCTCTCTGCGTTAGCCGTGAGAGACCGTCGGCCACAGACTTGGCCATGATGCTTTCCGTGGACGCATCATGGGTGCCAGTCAGAGATAAACTGGAATGTACCTTACAAAGTACTTGCCAGTCTATTCTCATACTAGGGCCATTTTATATTTCATATATAGGGTTACTACCCTTTCCACACAAAAAAAAGGCCGGTGAGGGCAAAGCCACAAATGGTGTAGTCATTCAATGCCCCTACCAGATTAAGCTTTAGCTTCCTCTCTCTCTCTCTCTCTCTCTCTCTCTCTCTCTCTCTCTCTCTCTCTCTCTCTCTCTCTCTCTCTCTCTCTCTCTCTCTCTCTCTCTCTCTCTCTCTCTCTCTCTCTCTCTCTCTCTCTCTCTCTCTCTCCATCAGTCCCCTCTGCAGCCAAACAAACATGTTGGCTGTTGCCAAGGCACTGCGTATATAACTGCGATCCCTCCACCATCACCAATGACATCACCGTGACACGTGACTCCTGCAGAGAGGCAGAAGGAAGCACAAGATGGCTAGAGTTGCTGCTGCTGTGTTCTACAGGCTCCCTCCCGCATGCCTAAAAAAAAAAAAATACATTCCAATTCCAGCAATGGCTGCAATATCTGGATTACCGGCCGTGCTGGTAAAATGCTGGCCAGGTGTCGGCCCTAAGTGGCACTTTTCACACCTTTTGAGGTACTGGTGCAAAATTCTATTTTTAAACAGTTTCTATATAAATACCTTGCATAAGATACAAATAGGTTAATGTAACACCTTTAGCATTGCATTATGGATATGCTGGTCTTAACAGTCAGGAAAGGGCTTACACTGAAGAGTACAATGTGCTATGTAGCCTAGTGATTAGTTCTAGTGCCTTGAACAAGGCCACAGAGATAAAATGGAAATACCTTATTGTTTGGAGACTTGCTTATATGATAAAAAGAAGGAAACAGTACCACAAACCATAGCTAAGGCCTTCAGTCAACCCTGGCTCTGCAAGGTAAAATGTGTCTATCCACCCACCCATCCATCCATCAGCACTATAATATGGTTAGATTATATAAGGCATTGGAAATTCAGATTTAAAATTGAGCCAGGTAGAAAACAGATTCAGTCCAAGAATACAGCAAACATGTAAATGAAATTTACTCTAGAAAATAAAATGTACTGTATGACAGAAATGTGCAGCTTTCACAGTAATTTATGTAAATGTTCAACACACGTTCAATCATTTGATACCACTTTAATGTTTTGTTTTACTGGGTTGTTTTTTTTTTTTTTTTAACAGGTTGGGAGGAGTTGGGTTTAGTTTCAATTGGTTTAAAGAGTACTTTCTGAGCAGCAGGCTGCCACAAGACACATGAGTAAGTGAAGAGTGTGAAGGGCTATAGATTACCCAGCATGCTGCAGCAGTACAATTTGAAATGTATTACAGTATGTTTTGTGAAAGAATACAGTTGTATATCAATTTGTGAAGGTTACAAAATATAGACAAAAATAAAACATCACTTTTGTTTAACGTAGTGTTCAAACACAAATAACCGTTTAAAAAAGGACAGTCACGGTTTTAAGCTGGACATCCGTGACCTTCCAAAGATGATGTCTGTCTATACACAAAATGGCGTACTTGTGTACAATCAATGATACAGACTACCAGGTACAATGAAAATACAGTCACTGCAATCAGAGAACATGAGGAACTGGAAATAAGACTCTGGCAGTGCGAGAATCATTTCTGACCGGATTACCACCACTGCCTCGTTAGTAAATGCCACCCATCGTTACAGCCCAGACTCCTAAAATTCCTAGAGGACTGCAGTTGAAGCCAACTGTCTGGGAAAAAGGAAATAATGAATGTGCACAAAATGTCGAAGCAACTATTTGACAAAACACGAAAGGCCACCTAAATGAAAAAAATATTAAGGTTGCAAATTCTGTCAATCATTATATTCTTATTGTGCATCTTATTCCAAACCCCAATCACCACTGGGGAAACATAGAATGCATTATAAATGAATACCATCAATAGGTGATCTCCAGTCATATATATATATATATATATAATAATAATACCAATAGGTAATCGCCAATCATATATTTAATAATACCAATAGGTAATCGCCAATCATATATATAATAATACCAATAGGTAATCACCAAACATATATATAATAATACCAATAGGTAATCTCCAATCATATATATATAATACCAATAGGTAATCGCCAATCATATATATAATAATACCAATAGGTAATCACCAAACATATATATAATAATACCAATAGGTAGTCTCCAATCATATATATATAATACCAATAGGTAATTGCCAATCATATATATAAAAATACCAATAGGTAATTTCCAATCAGTTGGGTTTACCAATTGGTAAGTTGGGATCATATATATAATAATACCAATAGGTAATCTCCAATCATTTATATAATAATACCAATAGGTAATTGCCAATCATATATATAATAAAACCAATAGGTAATCACCAATCATATATATAATAATACCAATAGGTAATCACCAATCATATATATAATAATACCAATAGGTAATCACCAATCATATATATAATAATACCAATAGGTAATCACCAATCATATATATAATAATACCAATAGGTAATCACCAATCATATATATAATAATACCAATAGGTAATCTCCAATCATATATATAATAATACCAATAGGTAATCTCCAATCATATATATAATAATACCAATAGGTAATCGCCAAACATATATATAATAATACCAATAGGTAATCTCCAATCAAATATATAATAATACCAGTAGGTAATCGTCAATCATATATATAATAATACCAATAGGTAATCGCCAATCATATATATAATAATACCAATAGGTAATCGCCAATCATATATATAATAATACCAATAGGTAATCTCCAATCATATATATAATAATACCAATAGGTAATCTCCAATCATATATATAATAATACCAATAGGTAATCTCCAATCATATATATAATAATACCAATAGGTAATCGCCAATCATATATATAATAATACCAATAGGTAATCTCCAATCAATAAATGTATTTAATGGGGAATCACAACTTCATCATTTGCGTGACCTAACTAGATAAAGCTTACTTGGATTATTCATAGCTATAATAAGAGGTCATAAACTAATTAGACCAGCGTTTGCCAAGCTGATATGTCCTCCCAGGAGAGGGGGGTTTGTGGTGTGATGTCTCTAGGGGGGGAGGGGGGTGTAATTCAGGTCAAAGCAGTTGATAAAGTTGGCGGATGGGACATGATACTTTGATGAAAATTAGAAGGGTGTGTGATCTCAAAAAGGATGGGAACACCTGAATGAAACGGTTTAAAACCAAAGCTAATGTAGCTAGCTGTACATCAATGGAATATAAATTTAAAGCTACAAAACAAAACAATTAAAATTCTGCTAAGGGCACCAAGTGTCCCATATAACTATGTAACTTAGATCATGGTCAGCTAGGATTCCAAGCTAAACCCTTTGAGATGCCCATTTGATCCTATGAGACCCTCTGCATTTAGTGCAACCTACGTATTAACAGGTCTATGCTGGGTCTATGAGCTGAAGGAACTGGTTTGAGTAAATACTTATTATTTAAATGCTACTAGTAGCATCTGAACAGATACATTGTCATGGGAATCCATAGGCATTTTTTTCAGGAGGGGGTAAAATATCCAAATACATCCTCACCACCTCCTGATCGACTGTCTTTGGGAGAAAGATTCCTTAGGCAGAGGTAAAAGCTAGTTATTACATAATGAGGAAATATTAGACTGGGGTACATTTCCCATGATGTTCAACCAGCAAACAAAGAGTGTTTGTAGAGTACTGCTAGCCCATGGTGATCCATTAGAATGTTTTTTTACTGAAAGCCATAGTGATCCATGATGTCATCCCAGGCTGCAGGCAGCACAGAGAGTGCTGGCTCTGCTTGCTACCTGTGTATGGTCTCTGGATTTTAGTGCTCTGGAGGATGATGTCATCAGAGAGGGGGGGGGGGGGGGGGGGTTTACTCACCTATTGCAATATACCTGTGCTAGAGAATTACCTAGTGTAGTTAAGGAAGATCCACTGCTCTCCCTAACCAGACAAGTTCTGTTCTATAAAAATATAATAATAATAATAGGTGTTTGCATTTTAGGGGGGGGTGTATAAAATCCCTGTGTTAGAGAAGGGCCCCTAAACATTTCCACTTACAGACCCTTAAAATGACAAGTAAACCTTTTTTTAGACTCTGTGTTTTTCAACACTGTCAATAATTAACTTAATTAAACTTTTTTTTTGCAATTTATGCAATTTAGATGTTACACTTATAGCACGGAATGGGGGCTCTACGAATGAAATAAAGTAAAAAAGTACAACAAATATGTAAGCACTTTGTTTTTATTTCTTTTTTTAAGTATTAGTAAATTTAATTTAACATGTTTTGACTGATCAAGTACCTTGAGTGTATTTTAACCCCATGCTGTATTGTATATAAAACAGTTCATTTATGTATCAGTAAATACCAGAGGGATACGATGTGCAGACATAGGATGCCAAATGATTAGCCTTGGCTGAAAGTGAATGGTCCGTCTTAATCCCCAATCCTCTGTAGAGCAGGAGGAGGAGAGATCAGGTAAATTCACTCCAGACATCCCCCGGATGTGTTTGGGGTGGTGGATGGAAGGCTGACTGTTGTTCAGCCCAGCTAAAGAGCTCTCTGTTTTTGCTGTTCCCAGTGCTGCCATATCCTGGGCTGTTAGCTTTATTTTGTAATCGTAATAGCACTGCCATACACACACTGTTATGCTATTGCTGGTTGGATGCCTTCCTAGCAGGTCCCATATACATACACTGTGTGCATTGGCGCTTTGCAAAAGTCATATGACTTGCAATTAGTTTAACTATATATTAGCATTCCACTAGAATGTAAGCTCAGCGGAGCAGGATGTTCCCTTATGAATTATTATTATTATTGCCCGTCCCTAATCATTTCTTTCAGTTCTATTCCCTCCAAACCCTGTCTACTGATAGGAGGAAAAACAAAAGACAGAAAAACCCCTCTAGATTGAATGTCAGAGACACAAAATGTGCCAAGTACTGAAATTAAGACCTCTCCACTATGCATAACTTACAAAAAGGCTTAATTACCTAACCTGCTACTTTATACCATTATAGACAAAATTATAATCTACTAATATTAATTGGCAAAATGTATTTCGGATTGCATGAAGCAGTCATGATACGCATTGTCTGGAAAGTAATAACTTGGGAAATTGGTATTACTTAGATCCAGCACCATTTTACTCCACGCACCCTGGTCTTCCCAGCATGTTTCCCAGATATTATACTATTATTCCACGTATCATGCATTAAAACCCGTCACAGCTTTTATTATTCCCTCCTTATTCAAGCATCATAGGTTCCCACAAACAAAGACCTTCTCTCCATTTCTTTATTTATGATAAGGACCCCCTACCAGGTGTTCAAAATTCTTTCTGGTGGGACAAGTTTCACAGCCCAGGTAATCTAGTGATCCAGGCCCCACGGATTGGCACAGTCAGCCACGGCTTCCTTGATGTATACTATGCAGTTATACATTCACGCACATATGTTTTGTTTATGGCACATTTGCACCTTCCAAACACATTTACATACTGATATATTTCTTTTCATATGTGGATGTGCTCTAGAATGAACTACAGAATGCTGGATCTCTATGGACACAAGCATCATGAGAGCACCTGTGAGTTTCATTGCTAAATATTCAATTAATAGCACTGCTAAGGGGATTTTAATGTATTTGATTAATAACATAGTCACTGAATGCTCCATTAGTCTGTATTCAAACTTTCATTTAAATAACTACATTTGAATAATACTACAGATATCAAATACTACAATGTATTTAATTGGAAGTTAATAGGGTCTACCCAATGAAGAGAGAATTGCTGGCAATTGAGAGGGGAATTTCCAACTTTTGGCCATTTTTATTTTTTGTAATATTGTTTGGTGGAAATAGAAATGGCATGGCCAGGAAACATGCCAACATTACCTGTGTATTTATATATACAAATATTAGAATGATACATTATACTTAATCGAATGAACAAAAATATTATATTATAAAAACAAATAATTACAGAGTGTGAATTCACATCAGTCTTAAGAACATCCAACTTGAGTGGCCAATATAAAGACATTAACATACATAATGTATAATTAAAGGTTCTGTGGCCAAGAGCTTAAATTTTTATAATTTAGGAATAGTGGTTTTCCACACTACATTGTACTATACCATGATAGCATGTGTTGTGTAGACAATATGTTTGAAAAAGTGAATATGAATTTAATATGTATGGATATAATGTGCATAGGGGAGTCACATAATAAACAGAGAGCTTTGCTCAAATAATATCTTGGCAGCCATGAAAAATTAAACTAGTCCATGGTGCCCTTGTAGAAGTGGCTTCTCTTCAGTGGATACATAATGTCCTCCCATCCCCCTCGTTTATCAGCTGCAGGATCCCAGTCGGACTGCTCCAGCTGAACTCACTTAACAGTCCATGCAGAAATCCTTTTGCAAGACAATAGTGAGTCTGTGGACTGTGCCAAAATCAACAACCCCCAGGGCCTTGCAGCCCTTCGCACCCCGTGAATCTCACCCTCCTCAGAAGACAGATCCCCCATGCAAAATGCTTCCACCACATTCCTTGCCAGATTTAACGCTTTCACCAGCAACCTGGATTGTATCACCACTGAAAGATACACCCAAAAAAAGAAAACTTCAAAGGACAACTTCGCTACCTTTAAACCCTTCATGATATTGCACATTTTACCATGTTAATTCACCCACAATAAATCAGGACTGGGAAACATTGTGTGCAACTGCCACTATTTCAGCCAGTGACATTTTGCTTATATTTGTTCAGATTCGGAGTAGGATTGATTCTTGTAGGAATTGAAATCCTCCAAAAATATCAATAAGTGAAGTGGTAAACATAAGACATTAACCATCTCCGTCTATTAGGACAATCGCACTCAAAAAAACCATGGATGTAAAATGTTATGAAATAAAACCGAGGCTGTTTCTATGTATTTGTAGGTCACTAAATCGTAGAACATTTCTTTAAACAAAGAATATTATGTGCTACATGTTACATGGCAAGTAAAAATAAGTAAGATACTGGACATTAGAAAACATGTATGGTATATGAATGAGAATAATACATTTTTAAAAAATAAATAGCAATGGTCACAGTGTAGACACATTTGTCGCTTTGTTAAAAACAGGGTTTATTCATTAAAGAGCGAATTGCAGGCAATTGAGAAGGGAATTTCATACTTAAAACCAAAGTGTCAGAGTTGGAAAAAAAATCTCCAATTCAGCTCAGTGGGAGAATTCTTCCAACTCTGCTACTTTGGCCTAAAGTTTACAATTCCTTTCTCAATTCCCTACAATTGTCTCTTTCATAAATAAAGCCCTTAGTTAAAAGAACAATAAGGAAATTACAATGACTGAACAATAGGTTGGTGCACAGTTATTAACTATATATATATTTATATAATAAATAAAAAAAAGCGCAATACATTGCATGCAAAAATGACTTGGTTTGGAGTTCCCAATATACGGTACATAAGTCTGGATTTCTCAATATCTAGTGTTCATTTGATAGAGCTACTGTGTGGTTAGAGTTATAATCACCAGAGACTCAATGTAACTGAGCAAGCGTTACAGGGCCTTCTAATTACTATTGTGGCTCTACTTCACATGTCCATTTGCATGGAGGAGAAAAAGGATCTTCAAGGCCAAGTCTTTGGTAGTCTAATTAGATACAATCCTGGAGGCCAAAATCAATAAGGTAGAACAACACAGGAAACATACGTCATGTAACCAAAGTATGGTAGTAACGGCACTATAAAAACTATGATTAATTATGAATATTAATAATTCTACCAAGCAGGTAGTGAGTGACGTGTTTTACTGCTTAGTCTGATGTGTGTGATTTCTACTGTGCATATTTAAATGCTTTATACTCTCTTTTTTTGTTATTACCCTGCAGTAAATGTTTGCAAGGATGGCCGATTTCCTAAACGGAAGGATCCCCAGACATCTCACTTTTACCATGACCCCTCCATCCTTTAAGCAATTTGGGAGTTAAACAGTTGAGTGCAATTTCCCGTTTGTAGTATCCTAGCTTTGTTAGGAAAGACTAGGTCTATAAAAGTGTTTGATGCATTTTTACCCTGACCCCCTTCTTTCAGGATATCCTCCTGACTTCCTGTCTGCCTTGGGTTTCAGTTACAGGGATGACCTACGGGGTCTGCAGAGTGAGGCGGGTAAGAGGCCTATACTCTAGAAAATAAATGTTAACCAGATAACCCTTTCTTTTCCAGACTTTACTGCCACACACATTTAAGGAATTACTTTGCACACTGAAATCATAAAAAGAAGGGGATAGGGAGAAGAGAAATCTCTGAAAAATCCTTACTCAAAAATAATAACATTTTGACCAAATATAGGAGAAGTATTTGTTTTTAAATGTAAAAAACAAACAAACAAATAAACTTGATGACATACAGTCCTATAATGGCAATCCTGTATCTCTGTATAAGAACACTGGATCGTTGGCCTGATTACGTGCAACATTTGGAGGACTGCATATTAAAGGGCAACTGTGTTTAATTAAAGGATTGCAACAAATGTAGGCATTTTATATAGCGATGCTTTAATGAAAAAAAATACAAATAAAGAACCTTTACTGAGCCATCTTTACCCTATAGCTACCAGGAGGCAGCCATTTTGTATCGAAACTTTGCTCAGATGGGTCAGATCTTTCTTCATCTGAACCAAGGTGAGTGAAGATCTGACCCAAGATTCTAAACAACATGTCTGCTCCCTGAGAGAACTATATGGGACAAAGAAGGCTCAATCAGGAACTTTATTTGTATTCTTTCATTAAAGATTTTCTTTATAAATCCTTTACACTTGATACAATCTTTCAATTCAGCATAAGTTATTTTTTTTGCTACAGTTGTCCTTCAAAGAGATACCATTCGAAGTCTCTGCAGTCTCTATCACAAATCATGGGACACACTTTGGATTTGACATAAGCCACTTGTTTCTGTGCCATCATCTGTTTCCTCTCCTTCATGAGTACCAATCTCCCTCTTCTATATCAGTCTCTTCCCATCTCCTCTGGAGACCACTGCCTCTCCACTGGTCTCACCCCATCATACCTTTCTAAATGCCTGCTCCTTAGTCAGTCCATCACTCTTCTTGTTGCAAGCACATCAGCAAGTCATTTTAGTGAATAGCTCCCAATGGCTCAAATATGTTCATATATGTATGTCCATAATTGTGATACTTGGACTTCATAAAATACATCATATCCAACGTTATAATGAGCGCCACGAAAGGGTACACACAGAAATAACATATATTTACATTTAAAAGAAGTCTTAGAGGACGAATTCCTGAAAGGTGGATTAGGAATAGTAGTCTGTGATATTGTATATACATGGTCAAGTAGCATATACAACATATAGAAACATTTTCATTTAAATTTAGATTCCACTTAAAATAAATAAATAAATAAAATAAAGTAGGTTTTTCTAACAGACCAGACTTGTTTGCACTTGCAGACAAATTGCTGCACAAAATAGAAACAGAAAGGAACTTTAGTTTTCTATGTTGGGGTTAATTCTGCCTGAAAGGTGTACATTGGATCAGACTGAATCCTGAAACATAAAATGTAAACTAGCATTTATCAGAGGTTTTCAGGCCGACAAGTCCTGTTGCCATCACTTGCCATCCACTCTGTAGTTTCTACTGAAGCAAAACGTTAAATTTTTTACCACCATAAATAAAGACTATTTTTTACTGAAGTAATAATTAATAACCTATTTTCTCCAAAAGTACCCATGAAGCAATTTAGTACTATTCTTAAAGAAGCATGAATTTGATTGTACATTAAAAAAAAAAAAAACACAAAAAATCTATGGATCAATAAATGAAAAATGCTAAATCTTCTCCCAGCTCACCATTTTTTTTTATGACATAGGATTCCTAACCTCTCTTACTGGCTTTGGTTTACTGATGGAGTGCCAACAGAGTTCATCAGTGATCCCTGCCTTCACAGAGAAAACGGCATGGCTGCATGAGTACTGCTCACTACATCAGGAGTTGACAAAATTGATTTAAATCTAGGAGCCACTGCCATAAGCTGCCACCACAAAGTAAAAATGCTTGGGTCCAAGCCCATTCACACATACACCTATAGATACAAACTATTCACACGTACTAATGCGAACACACACACACACTATATATACTAACATGATTTCAAATTATCCATACACTCATGCACACACCCAAGCTGGCACACACATACATGGAAACTAAAATGCTGACACACACATGCTATGGTAAACACATGCTGACACACATATATACTCATATGCTGATTTACAGGTTGGCACACATAGATTCTGACAAATGTTGCCTCTGTAATTAAACAGGCAACAGATTTACCATTTCCCTCATCAAGTACTGCTTGAAAAACCCAATTTCACACTATTTCAGACGTGCACAAGTAATATGTTTGATACCCAACAACTATCCTGTTACGGTTCTCACTCCTTGGCGTGAGAGGTTGCCGAGGGGAGACATGTTGGGAGGTCCTTGGTGTCACCATTTACAGGATAGGAAACTTGAAATTCATGCTACAGTAGCTAAAATTAGCAGTAATGTTCATAAAGAACCAATAGATTCCATAAACCTCTCAACAGACCCAGTAAACAAGTAAATGGTGACATAACAAGTTATGTACTTGTCAGCCTATAAGCCAAGAGAATAAAAAGGTGGAAAGGGTGGAAAGGGCCAGGATTTAGCAAGCTTGAGAGGGGTAATAGGTATACATGTAGGTGCTAAATTATTAATGTACATACATCAGAAGATTTGAATTACGACGGTTATACAGTGTCCCACAGAGCATAACAACAACAAAAGTGGCGTTATAGGGGTCCTAAGGAATGGCCTGGCTCTCAGGACAGTTGGGTTGCATTATATTATAGAAGTACCAATGCCCAATATAACTATGAAACAAATAATTCCCAGAAGGCCTGTCTTGCAAAAAGCACTGCCATCTTTTCTTCAGAAACATACTGGCCATGCCATTGCCTCTATAGACTTAACAAACCCACTTTTTATCATACTGGCCAGAGGTGTCCAAACCTGTGGTGTCAAATTAACAACACTAATCCCATTCTAGTCACATTTGATACCAAAACAAAACCCCTAAAAACTTGTTTGCAAGATTATTTGGCGAACCATTATTCCTGTCAGGACTGTTTTATCAAAATAGGGTTAAACGTTCTAAAAGTCATTTGCAAATAGACCTCAGAATGTGTTACCCACAATACCCCTGACTGCTTTCTAAGCTCTGGAGTTTCTAGGGCACATGAGTCAAACACAGGAAGCAAAACTGTCTCTCATTAGTTGGTTTCAGATGTTTAAAGCTTCGGATTGGAGCTGTCTCTTTTTAATTATAGACATTTCCGCACTTGGAAGTTGGGCCTTTGCAAGAGGAAATAAAGAGGCTGTATTGTGGATTGTAGATAGCAAGAGAGATTAACACTTAAATCTCTGACTTGGTAAAGGGCAATTATGCCAGCGGAAAAACAAGCAAATTATATAAATGTACTTCTTAATGGGACTCTTATGTATAACATACCATTTTAATATACTGCTAATGTAATACAGATAGCAAAACAATAATTTAGGAGCTCTATTAAAATTTGTGTTTCAGAATCCTAGAAAATATATAATATTAAAACTAAAATTTGTGTACTGCTTCCGGAGCCAGTCATGGGTCGCAGGGAAGTTGTTGGTGTGGTTACTTACCCAGCATGCTATGCAATGCATTCCAGGACGATTGTATGGCATGAGTGAGCAGGAGCACCATCCAGGCCACATGCAGAAGCAGGAACACATATTATTTCAATATAAGTCTTAAACTACTAATTTGCTAGCCACAAATATGTAAAATCTACCTTTATGTGCATAGCTGTGTAAGCACCCACAATGTCCCAGAATACAAGTAATGTTATCACAAGCCTGGCAAATGGTTGTCGTGGTTTGTGGAGCCACTCACCATAATAGGGAAAATACCTCAAACAAGGATATTGTTTCATCCATGCATTTCATACTATGTGGCCAATATACCACATGTCCACTTTAAGTTCTAGTGATGGCGAATGTTTTTGGGCCCAAGTGCCCAATTTTTGGCTGACACCAATTTGCAGACCTCAAAGTGCACACACGCTTATACTCATACACACACTCATACACACACACACTTATACTTACACACACACGCATACACTGATACTTACACACACACTTATACTCACAAACACACACTTAAACTCACAAACACACACATACAGGTTCAGCTCTCACCGCTTATCTGCTTCATTGCCCGGGAGGTGCAGGCATCAGTGTAATAGATGGGTGCCACTGGTCACCTGCTTCTTCTCCAGATGACAGGGCGCATGCATGTTATGTGAAGAATGGTTCAACTCAGAAAGCAAACAGTTAATTGCTTTGCGACTTGAACGCTTCTTCACATAATGGGCATGTGCCAATCATCTGGAGAAGAAGCAGGTGACCGGCGGCGCCCGTCCATTACGCTTATGCATGCACCTCCCGGACGATGGAGCAGATAAGCGGTGAGAGCTGAACCTGGCTGCGTGCCACAGCTAAGGGCTCGGCATGCCAGTGGTGGTTCACAGGCGCTGACCTAGACGGTATTTGACCAGCAGGCCGGTAAAAAAATGACTTCCTTCCTGATAATTCTATGTAGGCAATAGCAGGACTGGTCTTTGAGGAAAAGGTGGCAACCCTAGATGCAATACAGGCATTTGTTACGCATTTAAAATATTTATACAATTTAAATATAGATCCTTAAAATCATGTTTTTCTTCACAATAGGACTTCCTGTGCTGAAATCGGATACTTGGGATTCATTTGTATAGTATACTGTATTTCTTTGGAAGACACGATTTTACTCACTCTTTAGCTCTTTGCCAGAACTAACTATTCCATCTAATTGATTAATAATAAGTTGTATAATGATGTATGGTCACTATTACCTCTAGTATTTAGACGCTATACATCAACCAACATTATACATCATTGGAATTGTTATCCAAGTTTTGCATAATTAGAATATAATGAAACATAATAAACACCACTCCGTGAATGTGAGGCATGGAAAATACTAAATATGAGGCAAGTGTTTTAAATGTGGTCACATATCCTACAAAAATGTTACCCTTGTTCAATGAAGCAGCTGGGAAGTACACGTTTTATTTAACCCCATCACCTCTGCAGGTGGGAAATCGAGAGCAAGAAAGAAAGAGGAAAAAAAAAAAAAAAAGGACCAGTAGGGAAATATTCCAAGGAACTTGAAACAATCTGCTTTCTTGGCACCAAGAGTCCTCACTTTGTCTTGTGGCTCTGTTCAGGAAGCAGAACACGATGTTTAATTGACAGCAACCTGATTAGCTAACTACAGGAAATAAACAGAGACTGTCTTCAGTCAACCTGCTTCCAATCTGCACATTTGATCCATGGGTTCTCTCAGAGGCAGCCTCTCCTGCCTGTAATAAATTTATGAGGCCTGTCAGTGTGGCATTAGTGTGTATCAGTGGGCAATGAATAAGGTCTAACTGCTCTAATGTTCTCCACACAATGGCACAGCTCCTTGGTGCTTGATAGCATTGATTACCTTTGCAGCTTAAACACCTCAAATCTTAAAACTCAATGTTTCAGTCAATTCCACTTAACTGAGTGTATTGTCCGAGGTTCAGGAATACATACACTTCAGACATACTAATATGAGAGGTTGGCGTAAGTGGTACGGGTACGGTTCAAAAGACACTTGTCCAATTTTTAACTTGAGCAAATTCATCAGAGACCCTCGGTTCGAGAAAGCCAACCCAACAGATGAGAAATGTTCTAACAAGGCCTTAAAACAACAAATACACCACAATATAGTCCACAGTGCTGTTTATTAACACAGGTAAAATGACTTGCCTTAGTAAATAAATAGGCAGGTAAAAATAGAAAATCACGGATTACCAAAAATACAAAAAATAATTAACCTGATGCATTTAATTTTGGTCAGGTGGGGAGGGACCTGCTCCTGGGAGGTACCATTATTTACACCTCTGCACTTTCCACATTATCAAGCTAGCTACTCACTTTCAATAACGTGTTCTCAAACAACAAAAATAAACAAATAAAGCTCTGTACAAGACATGGTTTTCTGGTGGAATTTGATATGATAGTTTTGAAACCGAACTGCATTTGGGGTAGTGGTATTTCATACAGGGAATTCTGTAAACCAGTTGCTTAATTTATGGATACTGATATTCTGCATAGCTAGATGGTAATTTTATCGTGTGGGTAACATACTCCCTTAAGGACCATAATGCCCTGGTTTAATTAATCTTTGGCCAAACCCACCTAGCACCAACCATCCACATTATGGTTACTACCACCACCCTTTCCCTATGACCTTTTCACCACCTTCCCTCTGACCTTTTCACTCCCTTATGTGTTTCATGTACCCCATTCCCTCTAGATTGTAAGCGTGTGAGCAGGGCTCTCTACCAGTACCAGTCTGTTCTAGTTCATCTAACTTAGTATGTAGTTCCCTTGTTACTGTAATGTTTAAAAGCCTTGTCATGGAACTCCATAAGCGCTTGCATATATGCACTTTTGATGTACAATGGGTTGCAGTCAATTCAAATGAAGATTATTTTTGCCCAGCCATAAGTACTATTTTATTTATATATTTAAGCACTGGGAATTCTAACTCACGCCAAAAGTTGCCACAGACGAAAGAGAGTCCTTGACCCGATGTGTGCAGCCCAGTTTTCTGTCTCCAAAGCGATCATTTAAATAGTTTGTAATATGGCATTTTACTTGTGATGATTGATGTTACTCTTTATTTTTTAACTCTTTTCTGGCATGCTTGGAGAATATCGTTACAACAAATGAATGCTTGCAGTTAGGCATCGTGAATCTGTTTCCAAACGCCAACAGTCCCCTGGAAGGAACACATCAGTAATTGAGATGCAGAGCTGTGCAGCAGTCCAATACTGCACTCTCCTGATCCCACTGTGGTGGATGGGTCACTGCAGAGTGCAGCAGCTCAATTACCCCACTGCTGTTAGTAGAGTCAAGAGGTGGAATAAGGCAGGCAAGGTTAAGGGCAGTGTTCTGCAAGCTAGTCACAAGTATATATTTCAACACATCTGCCTAATCGGATTGTGGTAGTCATTTGAGAAAATAAATATCCATCATTTCCACTGTTTCCATTCAAAAGCAATAATTTAGTGCGAGAAGTGGGAATAATTTTTCCTTTGTATAGAGCCGTGATTAAAGAGGGAATGAACCCTAATCATGGTTTTAATCAGGGAACAAGCCGCTTCTGCCCGATTAATACTACCTCTCAAAACAGTACTCCTAGTGTGCATCGTGTAATATTTTATCATGGAACTCTGTTGCTCTGCTAGTATATCGCATGCCAAATACATCTCTAGCTAAAAGGAGATCCTGTAGCTTGATATGCAAATTTCATCATTTTCCCATTGACACTTGGTCAATTTTCTCTAACAGGACTTGCCCCTGCACCCTCACTGCTGAAACAGGACTTGCCCCTGCACCCTCACTGCTGAAACAGGACTTGCCCCTGCACCCTCACTGCTGAAACAGGACTTGCCCCTGCACCCTCACTGCTGAAACAGGACTTGCCCCTGCACCCTCATTGCTCAAACAGGACCCTCATTGCTAAAACAGATCGTGTTACTTTGCATCACAGAACATACAGCAATGTCACTTTTCCCAAAAGAACTGCCCCTGCAAAAAACATGCCACTCTCCATTTGCCCAATAACACATGCCACAACCAGGTGTCCATTAACATATCCCACATTTAGGTGTCCATTGAACTTTATCACAGCCAGGAGTCTTTTAAAATATGCCACATTTAGGTGCCCATTGAACTTTGTCACAGCCAGGAGTCTTTTAAAATTTGCCACATGCAGGTGCCCATTAAATATGCCACATGGTTGATAGAAGCACAGGGACACATGACCCGCGCCCTGTGCCGTGGCGAGTCCTCCTCCAATAGGAAATGGTGGCGAACTTTTAAAACACACTTGCAAGTATGAATTCCCTCATGGCAGATATAATAAAAAAAAAAAAGGGCCCGGCCATTTCCTTTGGGTGAACACATATTGGGGCACAACACTATGTAGGGGGGCTGGACCTTCTGCTCCCCTCTAGCGAGGTCACTGTCTGCTAGTGTAGTTAGAGAGACCATAGTTTTCAAAGGGGATCAATAGAGCAGGGCCTTAACCCTAGGAACCCTTTGAAAATGAGGTTCTCTCCCCCCCCTATGATCATGCAGTGAGTGACCCACCCCCCTCCATTCAGACCCTGATCAGACAAGCAGTGCAAGCCCCCGCTCTGACTGGCTGCGGACACTGTCACGGAAGTAAACCCATGTGCATCTAGGGTTGCCACCTTTTCTTCAAAAAAATACTGGCCTTGGTACTGTCTCCATAGACTTAACATTGGCCTGATGCCAATTTTTTACCGGCCTGCTGGTAAAATACCGGCCAGGTGGCAACCCTATGTGCATCTCTGAAGATGCAGGTCGGGGTTTGCTTCAGAGAAGTGGGCACCACAGATATATCATTCACCCCATATATGTTTAGGTTTGATTAAATAATCTTTGTTCAAACTGTTTTTCAACTGCTTATGTATTAATTCTAAATAAATAAACACAATGTGGGACATGTACACATGCACTCTGATCATGTGGCCCACTTTAGAAGTAACATGGATGCCCCTGTCATATGCCCAACAATCTTGACAAAGGTCCACATGTTTTTGAGGTAAACACATTTATTTATATAGGTATTTAACCACACATGATGATAATAATAATGTATCTACACAGATCTCAGGAGGGGTATTAACACAATCATTATCATGTTGCAGGCCAAGTGAAAGTATTAGTCCTCTCTATGGTTTTATGCTTGTCAGCGTCTGTCTGTCCTTTCTCTAACCCCCATTTCTCTCCCTCCCTCCCCCTTCCTTTGTCTATTGTTTATCCAGATCTAACTAACCCTGGGCGGGCTGAGGGCGCCTGATGCCTCGCACAGTCCCAGAGCGGGCTACGCTTTTCCATATTCAAGACAGAGGCTGCCATGGCAACCGGGCCTAAACCTGCCAGCTGACCTGCGAGGCAGACTGGCTTCTGAAGCAGTATGTCTCTGTTCAGGAGAATCTCATTAATTCTAAAATAGAAATCATTTATGCATACAGCGTACTCGCTCCCCCCTCCTCCAAAGGAGCAAAGATTTTTTTTTTCTTCTGTGTGTTTTTTTATTTTATTTGTGCTAGTGGCAAAAATTGTCTTAGGCAATTTTTTTAGTATGAAAAGTGCGCTGGCCCCCTCCCCTCCATTATTTATGAAGGGAGCAGTCTTATTTTGTTCTTCACGGTGTAGAATAGAAGTTTCAGCTACATTTTGTAATGGTTGGATTGCATCATTATAACAAAACTTTATTTAACATAGTAACCAGATAAAATTACATATGGGCATGTGTAGGGGCACAGGCATCAACATTGCTCATGGGAGTGTATTGAAGTGAGCGCTGATGAATAAAAGAAAAATAACAGAGGTGTATAAAACACATATATTTAATACATCAAAGTAAACAGAAAAGCCCAGATTAACAGCATATATTCATATAGCATAAATCTCAGGTAAATTTGGATATGGATACCGTTGATACTTGGAAAGATTGTAGGATCATGAAACTTCAGAAAGAGCCCGATGCGTTTCGTCATTGAAAAGGCTTCATCAGGGGTTACAGCAAAAAAGTGTAAACTTTAAATATTGTTGGGTTGTTTTGGAGTGTCCAAAGAAAAAAGCAGTTAGCAACTTGGTGAAGGTATAGAAGGTACTTAATACATGTGGTATATTAGGGAAGGTTGAACTGAGTGTTCACCAAATGATACAGCAGTTTAAAAATGTTGGTGTTCACATGGACATGCCTACTTATATGCCATAATATCATATCTGATGAACTGTGTAAGTGTATGAGGTGTGGATAGGGTTGCCACCTTTTCTTCAGAAAAATACCAGCCTTGGTACTGTCTCCATAGACCTAACATTGGTCTGATGCCAAATATTTACCGGCCTGCCGGTAAAATACCGGCCAGGTGGCAACCCTAGGTGTGGATTTACCTTGAACAGGGCCGATCCTAGGGTCACGGGCGCCTGGGTGCAGGTTTTCCTTTGGCGCCCAAGGGTGGGCGTGGCTATATTATGAACTCCTCCCCATTAGACATTTCTGTTCCAGACATGCCCATTTCAATATTGGGGAGAGGGGGAGGGAGAAAACTTTATTTTAATGTAAAGGACCAACGTTTATTTTAAATAAAGATATATATTTTGCCATAATACTGTGTAGTGGTTTTATTTATTTCTATGATGCTCAGCCAGCAACATGTGAGACTTTTTGCTGGCTAGCAGAATGAGTTTTTACTACCGTTTTACTACCATACTACCCATGATTCCCAACCAGCCAAAGTCCCTCATTAGTCTGGCTGAGCATCATTGGAAAAGAAGTACACAATGAGTGATAAATAATATTGCACCAAGTCAGTCACTCACGTGTCTCTCTCTCTCTCCCCGTACCCTCATGTCTGTCTCTCTCTCCCCATACCCTCATGTCTGTCTCTCTCTCCCCATACCCTCATGTCTGTCTTTCTCTCCCCATACCCTCATGTCTGTCTTTCTCTCCCCATACCCTCATGTCTGTCTCTCTCTCCCCATTCCCTCATGTCTGTCTCTCTCTCCATTCATACTCCATGTCTGTCTGTCTCTCTCTCCATTCATACTCCATGTCTGTCTGTCTCTCTCTCCATTCATACTCCATGTCTGTCTGTCTCTCACTCTGCACTCATTCCCCATGTCTGTCTCTCACTCTGCACTCATTCCCCATGTCTGTCTCTCACTCTGCACTCATTCCCCATGTCTGTCTCTCACTCTGCACTCATTCCCCATGTCTGTCTCTCACTCTGCACTCATTCCCCATGTCTGTCTCTCACTCTGCACTCATTCCCCATGTCTGTCTCTCACTCTGCACTCATTCCCCATGTCTGTCTCTCACTCTGCACTCATTCCCCATGTCTGTCTCTCACTCTGCACTCATTCCCCATGTCTGTCTCTCACTCTGCACTCATTCCCCATGTCTGTCTCTCACTCTGCACTCATTCCACATGTCTGTCTCTCACTCTGCACTCATTCCCCATGTCTGTATCTCACTCTCCACTCATTGCCCATGTCTGTCTCTCTCTCCACTCATGCCCCATGTCTGTCTGTCACACCCCATATCTTTCTTCTATACCTCCTACCTACCATGTATTTGTCTCTTCCCATGTCCCTTTTTCATGCCCCCTACTGACCTCATCTCAGAACTCAATTAGCACTGCCTTGATCTCCCCGTACATAGTGATGACTCTGACCGTTATGTTCCGACGCTTTAAGTCATCACTGTGCACGGAAAGAGCAGAAAGCGCTGACTGAGTTCTAAGGGGAAACATGGCGCCGATCTGCAGAGCTGCCTCTGAGAGGCAGCAAAGCAGCACATGGGCAGCCCATTTGCAGAGGTGTTCTTAGGGTACACTTTGCCATTAACATAAGCAACAGCTAGTTTGCCTATTAAAAATGCTACAGTTTGCCCAATAAAAATGCCAGTTCGTCCATTAAAATACACCAGTTTCCCAAGAAATATGACAATTATTTTGCCCATTAATATGCCACAGCCAGTTTGTCCATTAATATACAACAGCCAATTTGCCCACTGATATGTCACAGACAGTTTTCCCATTTATATACCAATGCTAGTTTGCCAATTAATAGGCTACAGCCAATATGCCACAGTTAGTTTACCCAATAAAAGCACAATCTCCTCTCCTGCCTTCCCCAGTACTCACCTTGCTGCTGCTCTCGCGTCCCCGGCCGTCTCCTCCGCACAGTCTTCCCTCTACGCACGACGAGTGCAGGAGGCGGGAAATAGACGCCAGCTGGTTGGGGGCTGGTGCCCTCCATGTGATAAATTGATGAGCGCAGTGAGGGCCCCGGGCAAGAACACACTTGCACACAGCCACACATAAATACACACAGTCACACATAAATACACACAGTCACACATAAATACACACAGTCATACAAACACAGTTACACACTTAGTCACCCTCACAGACATACATTTACACAGACACCCTTATACACACTGTCACACATACATAAATACACACACAGCCACCTTTACACACTTAGACACAGGATACACTTGCACAGACACTCATGTACACACACTTAGACAGACAGTAACACACATAGTTATACACATTGACACACACATACACACTTATACACACTTACACAGACAGTAACACACACATGGTTATACACATTGACACACACACACACACTTATACACATTCACACACACTTATACAGTAACACACAGTTATACACATTGACTCACACATACACACTTATACACACACACTTACACAGACAGTAACACACATTGACACACACATACACACTTATACACATACACACTCACTTAGACAGTAACACACACATAGTTATACACATTGACACACACACATACACACTTATACACATACACACACACATACACACACACTTACACAGAGAGTAACACACACATAGTTATACACATTAACACACACACATACACACTTATACACATACACTTACACAGACAGTAACACACAGTTATACACATTGACACACACATACACAGACATTAACACACACATAGTTAAACACATTGACACACACATACACATTCACATACACTCCCACACTTTCTTTTTTTATTTTATATTTTAACAATACCCTCCCCCCCCCCCCCAAAACTGTTATCACCTCCTCCTCCTTGGTAATCCAAGCACAGAGCAACGGGGAAAGCTCCGCCCCCGTCGCGTTCTATGATTGGCTGCAGGGAGGAGGATGTTCTCTATGGTGTCTTGGCAGATACTCTAGAGAACGTCCTCCTCCCGGCAGCAGCCAATCACAGAAAGCGACAGGGGCGGAGCTTGCACCCGTCGTGCTGTGTTTGCTTTAACAAGGAGGAGGACGGCAGGGAGAGAGCTCCCTGCTTCAGCGCCTCTCCTCCCGTGCGCCTGGGCGCGGTGCACCCCGTGCACCCGCCCAGGATCGGCCCTGACCTTGAATAACAACACATGGGCACTGAGAGGGAGCAGAATTTTCCAGTGGAGGAGTACAACTGGGTGATAGGAATGTAAGTAACCTAGGGTTCCATGGCTACTACCAAGATGCTATAGTAGGATTTACTCATCAGTATCGGATGAGGATGATATACTGGGCACCCGTCCAGTCATGTCTGTATCATCTTCCTCCTCACCAGATTGACCACCTGTGTTGATGCAGGGGTGTGGGGATTGGTGCAGGAGAGGTGGTATGCAGGAGGCAAGCATGCTTCAATGCTTAATTTAGCGTACTTGTATTGCAAAAGTTGGCTGTGGTGTTCAGCTCTAGCCTCACACCCCTGTTTGTACATCATTCTCATCTGCGCCTGATCCGCATCTACTGCGCCTAAGCGATTATCCAACTCATTATGCCTCTCCATCTCGGCATGAAACCGTTATTGATTGCTCACCATCATGTTCAATTGCTGGTCCATATGTGCCACATCACATGTGAATACATTTTGAAAAAAGCACAATCAGTGCACCATCTAAAAGGCAAAGGGGTTAGTCCCCCTTTAAGATGCAAATTCCCTGTTAGAATAAGAATCTGCAATGTCTAGCATCACATTAACCACTTTGTGAAACATATGTATCTGTTGCTACTAAATACTACACCTCTTTGTCATCTTCTAGGCTAGTGCATCAAATCCTATTATACCAATAATTATTATGTCAACGATGTAACATAGCAGACCTGTGAATTTTTCAGATGAGCCGGGGGTCAAATAAAAGTTGACAGCTACATGTGGCCTGTGGCTTCCAGTTGGAAATCCCTGATTAATTGTATGAGTAACCAGTAGCTAACACATACAACATCTTATCCTAATATATTATAAGGTTACAAAAGATCTTTACCACTGCGGAGAAAATCATGCAGTCTATTCTAATACTTTTGTTTGTGTATTACACCCATAAAGTAAGCAGAAAATTAAAAGAGGAGTGACTTTAACATATTATTGTATATATTTTTTATAGATAAACTAACACTGCAGCATCACAAGAAACAATATAAATGTATTACGTTATATTTTGCTTAGCTTTAAATAAATGCATACACATTCATATTGAAACTGGGAATACTAAGTAGTCCTACAGAAAAAATAGTGATAGAAATGGCACTACTTAATTAGTAAGAGACACACTTTTAAAAATAATAAAAAGCTGGTCACAGTATAAGGGGAACAACCACCAATCCGCTCTCAAACAAAGTCATATACAAAAACTGGGGCGCTTTCCTCACGCGTTCCTGTTGTTTGAACGAGACATGCACCCGTGTTTGTCCTCCTTACGGGCTCCTGTTTATCGCAAGATACGTGGACCTCCGGCTGGTCAGAACCGTTAATATACGGATAATAAACTTTCTGAAGGTCACAGTGGAAGCAGGGAGATAAAAGTGAACCCTAGAGTGGCATTATTTGAGACTGGGACACTGCTGGAACACCGCAGGATCCAATTATACAGGGTGCCATCCGTCCAAAGCGCCTTTGATTAGGACCCACCATCATATTTTGCAAGCCTTCAGACACGGCTATCATTTTATATTGTGTTTAGTCTTTTATGTTTGTCCGTTTTTATTTGTCTACTAGTTCTAATAGAGCTATATTTTCAGATCTATATTTATTTTGTTTAATACGTTAAAGTTTTGTATATATTTTTATATTTCAGTGTTATTTATTAATTACTTTATTTCTATTTTTATCTAAGACTAAGGTTATTTGTCTCCATATATTTTTAGTCTCTACCTTAAATGATAGTTAGCGACATTACAGATTGCTATATTAATATCTATTTACTGATACAGGTAACACTATGTGTTAATTTGTTCCTTCTTTTACATATTACTTTTTGCCTGAAACCTGCCCAAAGGGAAGAATATAGAACATAAAGAACATACGAGTTTACTTAAGTATATTTTTGTTTTATATCTTTGGACTTAGTGGTCTTATTTCACTTTATTATATACAATTATATGTTTTAGCGCTCCAGTTTTTGTATAATACTAAGTAGTCCTACTTAGTCTCTCTCCATTAACAGTTACATATTACTTGATTTTAATTTTCCCATGTAAATGTAGTAACATGCATTTTTTTTTTCAATTACCTTGTTTGTTGCATTAATAAATTATAAAAGTTAAACCTAAATAAGTATTGCGTAATGCTCCTCATTCAGATATTATATGTAAACTAAAAAGCTCCGATTAGGCTAAACTCCTCATTAATACCGTATTTATCATCCCCTTCACTGTGTTACTGCTGTATACAATATTAATATTTATTATGACTGGCAACCGATGACTAACAATACTATTTGTAGTATCTAATTGCCGAGGGATCCCATCAATTTATCATGTGCTAAGTCTAATTAAATTAATAATTACTACAATGTGCTCCATGTGCAATTAGGGGAATGTTGTAGCATGCAAACGATGCATTTCTAGTTTACAGGTTATTTTCACATAAAGTAATCATAATATCACAGCTAAGAAAACATAGGTTTGAAATCCTTGTTGTTTTTTTAATAGATTAGACCAGTGCCGTCCATAACTTGTCTCAGCCAATAAGAAGCAAGGGATTTTGTCAATAAATATCAAGTTTCAACTAATGAGTAAATTAGTTAAAACTAGTAAGATCATTGATAGAACTTTGGCCAAATAATGTTTGAATGCACCGATGGCTCTGACCAATCATAGAACATCTCTGATACATTATGAGTTATCCCAAGTCCTTATTGGCCTCTATAGAACTCTGCTCAAGAGCTGAACTCTGGCAAGATACTCCCATGTTTAGCAAATTAAGAAATCTTGCAATGCCCAAGGTGCATAGTCTTTGGCAAGGACCAAAGTGCTAAGGGATCCTGAAGATTTTAGCTCCTTGGTTGGCCCAAGTACATTTTTAGTTATTAGGTATAATTCTAAGTATTTCTTCTGTGAATTTCTACAAGTTGGATGAACTCCATACCATTCATGACTTAGTTAATAAACACAATACAATGGAGTTTGTTTCTGTTACATTTTTTTCAACTAAGCACTGTGGCCCTCAAGATCCCAGACTGTTTGGAAAACATCTAGAATCTTTTTTTTTATTATGTTACTGATTTTTTTTGAATGATATCTAGTGCTTTGCATTATAAAATTGGACAACAGTAATCTGATCGATGCCATGAAAAGTGTTTTTTAAATTTCTAATACACTAGATAAGGAACATCACAGGTAGAAGTAGTTTAAAAAGGATAACATATAACAACATATATCAAGTTTGAAATAATAATTTTTAATCTATCTAAAGCATAATGTTTTTAAACTATTATATAACTTTATATAATAGTTATATATATATATATATATTATATAATATATAATAATAAATATATATATTATTTTTAAGTTAACACTTAGGATACAATTAATAAAGAAATAAAATAACAAACAAAATTTAACACATTTATACCTTGCTTTTTGCAAGATACTAACATTTAACTGATTAGACATGTCACTTATTTTTCTTTGCATGGACTGACCTTTAAAACACTTTTAAGATCAATTTACTGTAATCTAAGGGCACATTAAATCTGAGGCCTCATCTGCAGGTATTACACAAGACTCGCAGAGTCCCATTCATTATGAGTGAATCATTTTCACTTAGCATTAATGATCTCCATCAATAAAGCAGTAATCAAATAGGATCAAAGTCAAGTCTAGAGTTTTAAAGCAGGAAAAGCTCAGACACTATCAGCAAGCAGTCATTGTCCACCGTTAAGTCCTGCATTTTTAAATGTCCCATATCATCTATTATATTACAAACGCCTTTGTGACCAGAAATGTCTTCCTCCAGAGTATTTCTAAATTAAAAACATCTGACTAGCAAAAATGTGTTAACATAATATACAGAAATCTGGTTGTACATCCAATAGACTGTACTCTTTTATAATACAACTTAATGCTACTTAAAAGAACCCTTTCTTTCATAAAAGTTCAGTCCTAATCATTTCTGAAGTGAAATTGTCAGAAGCTTCCAATTCCCGTTTTTTTTTTTTTTTATATACCCCGACTTCTATACTTTGCTTGAACCAAATCAGACTAAAGTGCTCAGATCAAAATTCGCTGATTGCGAAGCAACTTACGGTCTTCTGAAGTGTCCAACATGATCCACCATTGAGATGGTTGACACATGCCCCACAAGATCTGGTAGCTCCTATACATTCAGCAAAGAAGGGGCAGTAGAGGACAATGACTTTACCTCATGGAGTTAGATCTATGTTGATTTTAATAACAACTGGAGGTGATGGGGGAGCTTGAGTTAACCCTGCCCCAGATTAGTTTTGGTGGAATTTCTCTTTCTCTGGGGACATAAAGAAGGCAAATATTCACAAGGTACACAAACTCTACACACATCTCACATGGTTCAACTAATCTTAGTTCAAAGTCACCTGAAGTCAGACCCATTTAATAATAATAATAATAATAATGCCTTAAAGGGCATTACAGGGCCTGTAATATAGAAGCACAAATGAAATTTTAGTTGTTCCTATTGTGAGGATAAACTGGTGTGTACTTTTCATAGTCAGTTTATCCTCTGACCAACAGCTGCCATGCTTCCATAGGTCCCGCCTGCTGATCCCATGCAAAATCGAGGGTCTCTCGCTGTGTTACCTCGCATTAGGCAGTCAGAGTGGGGTGAGCCCCCACTCTGATTGGCTGTGTGCGTGCCAACGTTGTCAGTGCGCGACAACCAGGAACTTCTGTGTCTCGCATGCGAGAGATTAATGTTCCTTGAAGGACAAGAGCTTTTATTTGGATAGGCTGCTGTGTGTATGTAACCAATTCATGTAAACGACGTATTTTTTACAGTAATGTAAATATCTGGCTTTTTTGTCGATAACATAATATGTTTTTGTTTTGTTTTGTTTTTTCAAATTGGCCATACCTCGTTTATTTATCATCATGTGTCCTGAAGGGGCTAACCCTTGTGACTAGTAGAAAACGCCAATACAATGAGTGCAATCGGCTTACGCCCCCCCTCAAATTCTGGTTTTAACAATAACTACTGTGTGAGTCTAATATTGTAATAACATCTTTACAATCATAATTTTTTTTTTTAAATGTTAATTTGATAATTAGTAATATAATATATAAACGATCATCTTATAAAAGGGGGAGAGAACTGTACATTTCTTGTTTAATGTGCAGAATGGGTAAAAAAAAAAAAAAAAAAAGAGACGTAATCCTGTTTCACTTTGTAATGAATCCCCATCTTCCCCTCCCACCCCGATGCTTCATGAGCTGTCAATACTAAATGGGTTTCCAGAGGAAAAGCAGCGGAGACCAGTGGCTCCCTGCCGAGGCTAGTGTGGGGCTAGGAGGGCGATGCAGCAAAAGTAGACACATCTTGTATCCCAGGCAACAATCCAGTAAGCACACTGCAGCAGCGTGGTACAGACAAGATGACATTTGTCACTTGTGAAGTTGTGAAATGCCTAATGAAACATAAGGGCTCCCGACCGCACAGACGTGCTGGTAATAGCCAGCCTGATTGGATGTTTTAGTTCCTCTTGCACATGCAGAGAGGCAAACAGATCAGTGAGAAGGTATATCTTGGACACACTTACAAGCATATGAATGGCTTCATCCTTGTTAGCTATGAACAAATGAATCAACGGATTGACACCATGATTGCAGAGCTCTGGGATAGTGACACATACATACGTGTGCGCTCAATGCTTAATCATAGAGGAAAGAGAGTGGGCTGCATTGCACTCCTTTGTTGAAATGAACAATGTTTCAGGGGAAATCTTTCCTTTTCTTTTCTATTTTTACCCAGATCCATAGAACATGTCACATACGGGTTTAATCACATACATGAGGTATAACTTTAAATTCCAGAGTTTTCCTCATTTGGTGGAATGGACAGGCTCTCTGGGGGCTATTCACTAAAAGGTGAGCTGAGGGGAGATGAACATGTGCAGTGACAAAGCTGGTGAGCTGGGGAAACTCACCAAGTTTGTCCCTCGCACAATGTATAGTTAAATAGGAGAGATGAAATGTTTCATGTATAGCTTGGAGGAAAGACGTAACAAGGGGGATATGATAGAAACATTTAAATACATCAACACAGGAAAGGATGAGAGTATATTTAAAAGAAGAAAAACTACCACAACTAGAAGACAGAGTCTAAAATTAGAGGGGCAATGATTTAAAAGTAATATCAGGAAGTATTACTTTACTGAGAGGGTAGTGGATGTATGGAATAGCCTTCCAGCGGTAGTGGTAGAGGTAAATACAGTCAAGGAATTTAAGCATACGTGGTATAGGCACAAGGCTATCCTAGCTAAAAGATAGGGAACTGGGGACTAATAAAAGTATTTAGAAAATTGGGCAGACTAGACGGGCCGAATGGTTCTTATCTGCGACACATTCTATGTTTCTATGTTACCTACAACTCACATTTTAGTGAATAGCCCCATCAGAGTCACATAGGCAGACACTGACTCCTTCACGTTTCTTACTGGCATGATGTTATTTGAGAATCCAAATTGTGGTTTTCCTAACAAGAAATATGTTTTAATGAGACACTAAACTAATGTAGAAGCACATGTGAAATGTACAGTGGCTATAGAATGAGGATAGACTTGCATGTATGTTTCATGCTTCCTCATAAAGCAGACCAGATAATCTGGTTGGCGATTGTCTGTCACTGTGACCCTCGTTATCACATGCCATCAACAAAGGGGGCCTTCGCTTGGAGGACCATTGCAGGCAGAGAGATGAGCCATTGACTGGCTAAAGGCTAGGTGTTCTGACAACATGTTTGCTGAGAGGCAGAGCAGAGAGTAAACCTGTTTATACATTTCATTCCTTTCAGTGTCTCCTAAGATCTCACCTTGTGGCTTGATATAATAATTACACTTTTCCCACTGAAATTATTTAATTTGCATATCACAAGTGATGTCATAACCAGGAGACGCTTCAGATATATATATTTCTCTTAATTTATGCATTTGCATACTATATTCACAGTATGTACAATGATTAGGTGTCCCTTTAAATATAAATGGCTTAATTATGCATTTATTTAAATTAGGATTAGCATTGCCTAATTGCCATATAGACTTTCCATGGCATCCTCCAGAAGAGTTTTTATTGCTAAAGATCTCAGGGTCATGTGTTGGATTTTGGACCGTTTGCCTTCAAAAGTTATAAACTTCAAGAAACGTGCACCTTAATATAATAACATATGGACACAGCATGTATTCCATGTAAAAACACACATACAATATCCTCTTTGCCAATAACAGCCCATCACGATTCTTTAAATTTAAATCATGAACAGTATTTCTATTTTTTAGTCAACTGAAAATAAAATCCACGTTAATAATTCTTTTCTATAAGGTTCATATGACCAGAAATCTGTTCCGTTGCACACTCAGATCCAGCAAGTACAAATTAGAAACTATTTTGTTCTAATAGAATATACATCTGCTTCCTGTTTAATATAGCTGTACCTTCCCTGATTTGCTAGTGCTACCTACGGGTGTTGCATATTTATCTTGTTTGGACGTGGGCTGAGAGTGCTTGTTGTGGCCTATGTGCTGTGCATTGCACACTTATAGTTTGCACATTTCAGAGCTCATCTTGATGGAAAGTGGCAAGTCACCATTTAGCAAAGGACGGGCTGGTGTTATTGATTTTTTCCTTTTTCTCTTCGAGGTGACACCATGTAAATACGCCCCAGAAGGTTGTGTTGTGGTTTTTTGTTGGCAGTCATGGTAAAAGATTATTATCTGTCACACTCGCTGGATTACTGATTTCATGTTGCTGTAAATCTCCTCCAATCTCCCTATTTTCTGCTTCACATGTCTGAAATAGTTTTCTGCTCACATAATACAAAGTTTCAATAAACAAAGCAGCAGGCTAAAGCTACAAAACTATATACACAGAGATAATTTTTTTCTTCTTCCATTTTTGGAGACGTGAGGCCACAATTAAAGAACACTACAAAACCAACAGGTCACATGATAAATATTAAACTTAACACCCCACACCCCCCCCCCCCAAATGGCCAATGTTAAGTTTACAGAGGTAATAACATGGTCTGTATTTTTTGTAAGAAAAGGTTTGCCACCTAGCTGAAGGGTTTGGGGTAGACTATTAAAAATACACTTCAAACATTGTTCTCCATAGCTCACATAACAAATAAACAGCAGATACTACTGGGCTTACGGAAAAGCAAACGTCAGTGACAACTATACCATACTATGTTCATCAATCACACAAATACATGAAAGCAGAAATCTAAATGCAGTTTTCTAGATCTCCTAAACTTTATTTGTACTAGAGTGACTACCTCATCTATCACTCATTTGTTCCCCTAACGTCCTTTTATACTTTTATACTCCTTTTATTCCAGTGATGGAAAACTTTGTAAATGCCCAATCCTCTACAGCAAGCTACGATGACATCAGTGGTGTATCTTGGTTTTGTGCTGCCCTAGGCAGACAAAATTCGGGCACCCCCTATCCATGCTGCACACGCACGACATGCCCCATAACCCACATCACCCCATTACATGACCCTATCACATACCTCCATCACACACATTACATGGCCCCCATAACCCCCATTAAATGCCTCCATCACTCCAATAACATTCCTATACCTCCCCCATTACATGCCCCCTCACCCTGATGGCTAGTGGCAGCATGGTGTCCTGCTATGCTGTCTGTTCTGCTCCCCGTGGTGAGTGTAGATAGGTCACATGACCCGGCATGCATCTGACGTCAGAGCATCAGGTCACGTGACCGGTCATCACTTCCCCGCCCCCTAAGAAAAAATGGCATGGGTAGCCCGATCGCGGCACCAGAGACGTCGTGATCGGGCTAATATTACTGGGGTGTGTGGAGGGGCACTCATTTCAGACATGTTTCTGCCAATTAATATGAGCCACCCTGCTCGCTCGTGCTCTCATTCTCTTCCTTTAATTTCACTAGCACCAATGACTGCAAGGAAAAACTGAAATAAAGAACATTATATACACTAATGTCAGTCTTGCATCATAACATTTACTGGGCTCTCCATAACAGATGGTGATACTGTGGCCACATGGCAAATGCCACTTGTGGCACCTGTACCATAGGTTTGGCATCACTGCTCTATACCATGAGTTGTGTAAAAAAAAAGTAGAATACATTACAAACTACACCAAGTTGTTTTCTATTTAATATATAATATTGGTTTACAACTTAAAGTGTAAAATAATGGATATGATCAATAGCCGTACAAACTGAAGAATTAAGCACATTCTACCAATACGTTATTTATATGTAAAAATCTATATACAACATTTTAATTGTGCAACATATGTATGCAATACATTGTGTTTCATTTACAATGCATGTGGAAAAATGCTAGATCTGTCCAGTAATTTATGTATGTTAAGATAACCACTCCTTTTTTCCTTCTTCTCCCAGTTTTAACTTTGTCAGCATAACCTGGTATTATCTGAACATACTGAAAAGGAATTTTAATTCTAACCATATCTGACGCCACAGACTCTATGGGTAGACTAATCTGGGTATTCACGCACAAGTATCATGAGGTATATTTTTTTTTAATGCATTTGTCATTATTTGTACATTTTTTCTAAACAAAAATACAGCTATCCAGTCCAGTTTTTAATAATACGTGTGGTTGTTTCGTTCTTAAAAAGCACACGACAAAGAGGTGGATGCTGAGGCCTGTTTTGATTTAAACATTAGGTAATCTATATAATTTGTGTACTTTGCTATAACTGGCATTTCTGCCACTCCTTTGTGCAGTCTGTTGTAATTATAAAATAGGTGCTAGGACTCAGTAACCATCAGAATCCCAGATATAAAGTCTATGGGGGTCATGCACTAAACAAGTGAAGTGGGAAAGAAAGTAGGGAAAACATGAGTAAGGAGCAATTTGCGACTATTTGTAACATTCTGCGTTTTTCCCCCCTGATTTACACCTCTTCCGTTTATTTTTATTTAGCGTGCATTTTTCCGGTTGCACTAATACATTGTGATTATATTTGCGCATGCTAAAGAGTTTTGTGAATATTTTGTGAAAAATAATTCTTATTTGCGTGTGAAAATTAAACCAGCTTTTAGCGAGTGCTATCAAAAGCACTTGCAAAATTGCCTGTTTTTGCTCACAATTATGCCCATTTTTATTCGGAATTTGCTCGTATATACTATTTGAGTGTTAAATGTTTAGTACATTGCAATAGGAGCAAAGCGCAAAAATTGTTCTGCACATAAAATATATTATTTAGTACATGCACCTCTCTCTCTATGTCAAGTATTAGTACATTTGGACTATATGTCATGCACACACACGCTGGCTGTTGTGGCAACAGCATCATGACCACCTACCATCCCGATTCAGACAAGACAGTCATCATACGTGTCCCACGGTGACTGTTTCATACCCCAGTGTCGCTTTTTTTGTGTGATCTCAGAGAGTAAATGTTCTGTATCACGCAGCAAATGTATGGAGGTTAATCTGCATCTACATTGCTTGGCAATGTAAGAGCAGTGATTAACCACTTTCCTTCCCAACAGGTACTGCACAAGTCAATTTTCACATCTCTACAAAAGTAATTTCTAGGCCATGTAGTGTTTTTTTTTATTTTTTATTTTTATTTGCCACTCTCTCTTTTCAGCCACAAAGCTTTACAGTTTACATACATATAACTAAGAGTGTCAGAACATGTCTGTGCATCAGTCATTAGTGTGGCTTCCAGTTTAAGAAAGAATTAAAATAAAAAAAATAAAAAAAAGAAGAGGTTATCATTCACAATAGAAGAGAGGCCATCTGCTGAAAGAGGGGAGAGAGCAAGCAGAGATTGGTTGGTAAGAAAAGAAACTCTTTTGTTGCCAGGCAGAATGCAGCCTCCCCCACCTCACTCATCACCAGACCTCTAACTCTCCCTGGCCATAAACAGCAGGCACATGTGTCCGTTTTACAGCTCTGTTACTATTTAACAGCAGTATGAGAAGACATAGACTGCTAGAAATCTCCGTTATCTATCCCAGTCTATCTCCATTTGTGTAGAGGTCCCTCCTGAAAAGTTGCATTTAAATGAAGACAGAATTTGGTGCACAAACATTTTACATAAAGCTTGTAGCATTTCTGAAACAAACAATACATAGTGAGTTTTTATATATATATATATATATATATACATATATATATATATACATATACATATATATATATATACATATATATATATATATATATACATATACATATACATATATATACATATATATATATATATATATACATATACATATACATATATATACATATATATATATATATATATATATACATTGTATATATATATATATATATATATATACATACATATATATATATATATATATATACATATATATATATATATATATATATATATACACACTCCCTCAGGAGGTACTAAAAAAACAACTGAGTTCATGTGTGGGAAATGTGGATTTGTAGTTGTACGCCAGTTATCGAGGCCTAAATGTTAATATACTGATTGCACTGGTGCGAAGCGCATATAGTGCTACCTTGTGATATCTGTCGGGCCTAGGGTTGCCACCTTTTTTACCGACAGGCCGGTAAAAAAATTGGCATCAGGCCAATGTTAAGTCTATGGAGACTGTACCAAGGCTGGGGGCAACCCTAGTCGGGCCTGTAAGTGTGGCGCCCCATTCCCTGACTCTATCGTGTTTGTACGGGATTCTGCTGTCAGCATGTTTCTGCACCCTGGGCTCAGGTAAATATATAGGTTTCCATTCCTGCTTGTGCACAGCGGCCATCTTCTAACTGATGATGTCAGTTTTAAAGTTATCACTTTTACAGGGTGTAAAAACATGGACACAATGGAAAATTAAACACATAGCTGTCCAATTTGTATATATAGTTTGATACAATTTTCATTTGGACAGTATATGTAGCAAATCTTACAATTTCCAAAAATATAACAAATATATATTTACATAGAACAGTGGTTCTATGCCCTACAGGTAATCTGGATGTGAAAATGTCTTCTTCTATTTTCTGTTTGTTGTTGTTTAAACTGTATTTGGGAATATGGTTCACTGCCTTATGCCTAAAGAAGGGCATGAAATTGGTCTTAAAAACACTTACACAAAATAAAGGGATAATTTTACTCTATTTTTTCCCAACAAAGCCAAAGTACTACCCTTTTATTTTTTCAGTCAAATCACTCATTCCATTTTTGTTTTATTTTTAAGAGGACATTAGGGCTAGAGTTTCTCAGTCTGGTTCTTGAATGCCCCCTAAATAGTGGGGGGGGGGGGGGGGGGAGATTCCTGGAGGAATCCAAGGTTGCAATGCATTTTATACAGGTTTACACTGCCTCTACCTCCTCCAGCTGGATTCACAGTCTCACCCTGTTAACAATCTAATCCACCACTAATACATGAACACCAACTGCATTTCTCTTGGTTTTTTTAAGCACACAAAAGCCTGAGGCCTCTCAAGCAGGTCAATGCAACCTGTTACAGGCCATGTTCTTGGCTTTAGTTTGAAAAACATATTCTCTCGTCTCGTTTGCATACATAAAGGCCCTTCTCCACAGAGAAGACCATATTATCATTATTTTAAATCTATTACCGTAATATCAGCTTTACATGTTATAATTATAAATTTGGCCCATTATTAATGGCAAATGTACCAAGAGGTTACCACATATTGGGCTGAAGGAATATAAAATAAGGGGGTTAATTTCAAGCTACTGCAAACTCTGATAGAGTGGGAATCAATGTTTCAAATTCCTTTCTATGTGTATATCTCCATTCTGTAGGGAGTTTAATGCAGTTGTCTGATTTACTAATAATATTCCTGTTGAGTAAAAGTCTGTTCTGCCCTGCCGGATTCTAGTCTGTAGCATATGCCTTATCATGGAGAATCTGGGCCTACCCAATGCATTCTACTATATGCGACAACAGATCCAGAAATACTAAGCAGCTGTCAAAATGGTGTCACAATTAACTATTATGATAAGAGGTCCCTTCTTAGTTAACCATCATTCTCATTCTCTCCATTCCTCATTATGTTTTTCAGTCAATGTATGTAAGGACGGAATGACTATTCTCTGAAACTACTGCCTTATTAAAAAAAAGAAAAGAAAAACAAGTTTTAGACAGATGTAAAGAAATAATTAGATACACACTAAATACAATGAAAAATTTAGATTTAAAATACCTTACAAGGTATAGCAAAGCTTTCGCCTTACGTTTATACATATAAACAAGTAGTTACGCCATTCTGTATATAGTAAGACCATTGTGAAATAAAAACAATATGTACAACTTTCTGTCATAGCCTTATCCTACCAACTTCTGTCGACCAGTCAGAAAAACAATGTGTAACTCTCCTATACGAGCATGGTATTGTACCAGAGGGAAAAGGTCATGCATGGTAGAAACAGAGAAAAATAGAGAGCTGGCTAAAGCCTTATCTGTGAAATATTACAAGCAACAAGCAGATCATATACCCTTATTGCATATGTACCGAAAGTACCTATGCATAATCATTAACCCCCCCCCCCCCCCCCGCTTATGATCAAAATATTCTCACACCATCAAGAGAGTGATAGAAAGTCTAATACATTCTGATTATGAGCCTGTCCTCTTCAATATAGGAGCTTGGTAAGATACCATGGGTTTTATCTGTAGTATGTTTTTACTCTGTCAAGTGAGCTCGTTGCAGGTTGAGTACCACTTGGGACACTTATCATCCATATTGGGTCTTCAGTGTCAACCTATATTCTTAGAAAACAATACAAGAAAACACTTGTGCTGCTTGGGTTTCCCATCGTTCCTCAGTTAGCAGGCCCGGCTTGGATCATACATTGAGTGTGCAGCATATATTGGAGGAGACTGTATTTAACACTGCACACTTGAAGATGAATTTATATTCTACGATGTGTCTTGCTTTAACCCAACCGGTCCTTTCCACACATTGATAGTGGAATTGCAATGATAGGCAAGTTGGAGCATATGCATGATAGACAGTTGATCTGTACGTTCTATCTGGGAACACAGTGTTCCTTACTACAGTAAAAAAAAAATAAAAAAAAAATTCTGTTAATCTTCATAGCCTTGTTTAATTTTTTTTTTTAACTGTAATCTTTGGATCTCAAGTCACCAAGTAACATATCTCAAATGCATATGCTCCATCAAAACTGTTCCATCCCATCTCGACTTTTGAGGGAATGGTTGTTCAATGTTATGGATGAAATGTTACGGCTGGATGTCGTAGGACTCTATCATTATGAAATTTCCGCAAAGAACCAGTGTACTTCTAGTGGTCTTCCATCGAACCAAATGAGATATGAGAAGTATTTATTATGGAATGATCATGTGGGCCCTCTAATTTATGTGTGAGATTAGCAAGAAAAAGCAAGAGAAAGGAACCTGAAAGGAATGGATTGTTAAACTACCATCCCCCATCATGCAAGCCAGCCAGAAGACAAATGTAGAGAGCAGATATTATAGCTGTGTAGACATTGCATAGCTCCAGTTTTCTAACCGGAATAAAGACATGCTAAACTTCACCCTTCGCCACTACAGCGGGTGATCTCTCTTCAGCAGCCCGGTTAAGCAGAAAGGCCATTTAAGTCGTATTCCACATAGGTTTTCGCTGCACACAATTGACCTGTGAATACAAAGAGAGCCATACTGTCGCAGAAGCCTGAGGGTAAAAGAAGAAAGTGATCAAACTGCCAGTGGCAGCATGATTTACATGGCATTTGTCTGCAGGGGAAAGATACTTTGTTAGACTAACGGTTAGTGCTTTAAGGGAAATTAATTCGAAAATGTGTCTACCACTAGGCTTTAGTCAGTTCAATAGACAGGCAGTAAATACAGACCACATAGACAGAGATCAATAGAGCCCCCTCCAGCTCTGTCCCTTTCTACAGTCAACAGGGAGATCCTGCACAGTGACAGCTTTCCCAGCATGGAGACACATTGTGTACAAATGTTCGGCACGCTAATCAAATACACCAACCCTGCGTCACACCAGCTCCCGTGTTGATTCTCTAGCCATTTATTAACTACGCAGTAGCCCGACTGTGTAGATAAGAGAAACAGCACCTCGTTTGTCCAATGCTAGGCCGAAACAGGATGTGTGAAAAGGCCAGCACTGAGGAACTCTCCTGCCCAAGGTCTGGTATTGTACTAAAAAGAAAAAGTCAGGCACTAAACCCACCGCAGAATACTTTATGGAACAGTTGGCTATTTAATAGATTCACCAGCCAGTACAGTTACTTTAATAAGACTGTCGCTGGTACAGAAACTGGTTCTCCTTCTAACACCCCAAATATTCCATACCACACAACGGGTATCCATACAGAATTTTAGCAAGGGGGGTTTTCCCAGCACTTGTATTTTAGCAGCAATTGTCAGTTAGCTGTTCAGTTACTTTTTTTCTGGTGCAAATACCAGAAATATAAAATAAACTATAGATTTGTTTAACTGGGGTTCTCCTCACCTTTTGTTCCTGTATGTATATGTTATGTTTGGCTGTTGTGTTGCACTGCCTCATATAAAGGTGTGTATCCAGCATATGCAAAGCCGGCTAAAAACTATTCCCCAAAAAGTTGAAATTTAGTTGCATATTAAAGTCAATAACACACGTAAGCACTATATGAGAAATGAATGCCACACTTGAATATGTCAACCTACAACGTATTAATAAGTACCATGGGATAGTCAGTAGTGTATCTTCCACAAGGCAAACAAGGAACTCGCCTAGGGCGGCACTTTGCCAGAGGGCGTTAAAGCACCTTTCTGGTGCTTAAAACATTTCCGCTCCCTCCCCTACCGTCCGGTGTGCAATGTGGGTGGGGGGGGGGGGGGGGGGGGGGGGAGCACCACAAAACCAAGATACACCACTGGGGATAGTTGTACATGGTTATATAGTTGTTGCTCCTATTGTAAAAAAGGGCACTCCCGGGATATACATAGGTAAACAAGGCACTTTATGAACCAGCTCCAAGCGGTTTAAAGCTAATTATTTTCCCCAGGTGTATATCCCAAACTGAAATTCTATTGATATCAAAGGGGACTCATTTTAGGACAATCTCGGTGCAGCCCAGTGCGAATTCCACGAACAGGTAGCCTGCTCAAACCTAATAAAGGTTGACATCGTTAAAAAACAAAAAAAACAGCCATGCTATTGCCTCCACAGACTTACAGATTTAACATTGGCCTCAAGCCAAACATTTTTTTTATATTTATATATATCAGTTTTTGTATTACAACAATTAACAAGAGGGGAACCTCAGCAAATCGCTTGTCCCCACAACCCCACCCCCCTGCAAACTCCCCTTTCCTTTGTCAAGCCAAATTTAACCAGCCTGCCGACAAAATACCGGGTGGGTGGTGACCTTAACCCTGATTAAGAGCAGATGCTGGGATTAAGGTGCCAAACTGTGCTTATCTAGATTCCAAATTGAGTGAAACAGTTAAAAAAGTAGCATTAAAAAAAATATATCAGCCAAAACACAATATAGTTATTTACTAAACTTGCTGCTGTTACTTTGGTAAATAATACAACAAAAGTTATGATAATAAAGGAAAAAACATGCCTCATTATTTACATTATCAAACAAGGCCTCAATGCAGTCTGCAAGAACCATTTCCAAATTCTCTGCATGTTGTAGAGAGTTTAAAAAAGCCAGGTCCCCCTTTGTGGCCCAACGTCCAACAGTGAGGTTATCCTGGCTCAACTCCACACTCAGGAATGGTAGACACGCATGGAGCAAGGGAAGAGCCAGCAGGGATGCTCAGAAGCACATTTTCTGGCTTCTGCACAGCCGCGTCCTGCTTGGCCCTCCAGCATGTCGGCTGCAATAATAGTGTCCAGATGTGACTGGCCCGCTGAAGTACATGCTGGCAGTCAGGAGGCTGGAAGACTTCTAGCCAAGAAATACTAAACTGAACCTCTTTACAACAAGCAACTGTTCAGAGTGTTCTAAAGATACAGACTTTGTGTTATGGGATTGATTTAAAGTAACACAGACAGACATTCTTAGATGCCCAAATATGTGATGTTCTCTTATTATTAAGTGTATTAATTCATCTCCTTTTTAATGCCAACTATCCCAATTTACCCTCATCAATTAACTTTTTTCATATAATAGTAACATGTTCCCAACAGTTTATGTGTTTATGGTGTTTTTATTTTTTTTACTAAAACTAATGTTCCCTGTATAGAGAACAGGTAAAAGTTATTGAATGATTGCAATGCTGAAAAATATATATAGTTTTCCACTTAAGTGATAAACAAAGACATCCTTGTTCTGACTCTCAATATTGTATTTTTCGTCTTTGGTTTTTGTAGTGAAATCTACCTGGAACTTACTGATACTGGGCCCAGCTAGTTTCTCTTGACAGAATGCCCAAAGCAAAATGCTCTACTTTGCTTTGGGAGGAATAGTATTTTATTTTTTTCCAGACACCACTATCAAGAGCTGGCGATTGAAAGAAGAACTGGGAAAGACTGCAATTATTTCAGATTTTTTTTCACCTCACAGCTCTGGGAAAGACATTTTGAAGTTGTTGTAAATTAGATTTGTTTTCCTTCTATTACGGCACACATGTAGTCGTTGTTTAGAGGGATACCTTCAAACATGTTTGGTATTCATTTGTTTCATTCAAGTTATTGCTCAAAATGTCATTGTTGTCATTCTGTTGACAACAGAAAATGCAAACTTTACTGAGAACACTGGTTTTTGTAACTACTGCTCCGCTTACCAAATCATGGAGCTCATTGATACCCAGTCTTAATCATCAAAAGGACTATTGTGGAACTTGACAAATTTCTGTAGCCTTTAGGAGCCAGACAGAGCAATACAGGAGCCAATAAATCAAATAATAATAAATAATCAAAAAAGGTAAGAGATCACAGCAGAAATTGTAGGAGCCCTATAGGGAGGGGCGGACTCCCGACATGCCTGGGGGGTTTCGCAACGTTACATGACCTTGCGCAGGACTGTGTGAGCTACTGCTCACATCAGCCTGCATTTCCCAGCACTGTCACACGCGTCTGCTGGGAGCAGACACTTGTGACAGGGCTCGGTAATGCAGGCTGATGTGAGCACAGCTCACACAGACCTGCGTGCATCACGTGACATCGTGCGATGACGTCATGTGACCCCTACGACTCCCGTAATGATGGTGATGGAGCAGGTCCTCAGTGCACTGATGAGGTAAGTCCTGAATGCTGACTGGGTAGTGGGAGGGGGGGCGGGGTCCACACTGGGTAATGTGGGGCATATTTGGAAGAACGGGGCAGATTGGCATGTTTGGGGGTCAGATTAGGAAGGAGGGGGCAGATATGGGGGTGTGATTGGAAAGTGTGGGGTTAGATTTGTAAGGAGGGGGCAGATTGGCGCATTTGGGTGTCAGATTGGCAAATATGAAGGTCATACTGGGAAGAAGAGGCCAGATTAAGAATAAAGGGGCAGGTTGGTAAGTCTGGGGGTCACATTGGGTAGTGTGGGGCAGATTTGGAAGAAGGGGGCATATTGGCACATTTGGGGGTCATATTTAAATGGAGGGGGCTGATTTGGAATTCCAATTTGGAAGATGGGGTCAGTTTGGCACATTTGGGGTCAGATTGGGAAGTGGAGGTCATATTGGCAAGTCTGGGGGTCATACTGGGAAGTTTGGGGGCAGAATGGCAAGTGGGGGTCAGATTGGAATGAAGGGCCAAATTGGAAAGTGGGGGTCATACTGGGAAGAATGGGTCAGATTGGCACATATGTATATATTTGTCACTGGCATGATAAAGAAAGATTATGGATATATGTCTCATTGATATGACATAGAAAGATTATGGATATACTTAGTGGGTGCTAAAGTTTAATTTAAAATGTATTTTTTAAAATATGGTTCTATTTATCCACCTTTTCAGCATGGTAGAATTCAAATGTGAATAAATGGAACCATTTATTGGAGGGGGTGCACGTTGGCTATACATGGGTTGGGAACAAGGAGTCCCATGCCCATGTATTACCCATGACTTGTCAGTGCACCCCTGCTTCCAGTATTTGTCAGGCCCTGGACTATTGTAAATCTTTGATTATTTGTATATATAAAATTTAAAGGCACCTACACCATTGTTTCCAAACTCTAATCTCTAAGGTAGATCTTGAAGACTTGCTGTGCATCATACACTGATCAATGATACTGCATTGTATGAGTATTATTTATAAAACACCAATCTGCTCTGAATCACTATGCAATACCACAGGATTTACAAGCATCTTGTGTCTGAGAGTTTACAGTTGGAAGTTAAAGTCCCTCTAAACCCTCAAGATGATCTTTTAATCAGACAGAAGAGAACTTTTGAATCGGAATAGATTTCTTTGAAAGGAGTTCAGGAGAATGTAATGAAACAAGAGAGGACTTCCAAGACTTAGTTAAACTAGGAGATGTATATAAGTCTTAGAGAATAATAATGAAAGAGGAATTGGTACTGTATGTTGAAGACAGAAAACTGAACTTGATTGAGTAAATATTTGGGAGAAAAAGACAGACATAGCAAGACATTTATTAAAGAGGATCTTATATACTACCATAGGGCTTGACAAACCCCGTGATGCCAGGGTGCCATGGCGACTAGAAAATTAGACTTGGCGCCCAGAAAGGGTCATCCCCACATGGCGCCCCTCGTCCTGGAATTAGTTAAAAAAAAATTAAACGATTGGAGCGCAAGGAAGCAGAGTGTGCGCTGCACACACTTCCTGCTCCATCCCCTCGCACTTCGGAGCAGCGGGTGTCATGTGACATGCTGCCACTAACCAGTAGGGTTAAGACAGTCTGTGTCACAGGCATGGACTAGGCTGGAGCAGAATCCCCCCTCCCCGGGGAATCATTGATAGAGGTGCTTTTTTTTCCACCTTAAAAAAAAAAGGTGTATGCACTTTAAAGAACTAAACTTTTTTTTTCTTGTGCTTCTAAATTTAAACATGAATTATTTGTTCCAGTATCAGGATAAACTGGCATGTACTTTTATTAGTACATGCCATTTTATCCGCTGACTTGCAGCCAACATGCTTGTATGGGAAGCAGGCAGCCCAGTCAGGTCGGCAGCTGTCTCTATTCGCGGAGGCAAAGAAGGGCCCTTCTTTTCAAAGAGGATCAACAGAGGAGTCCTTAATCAGACCCTTTGAAAACAAAAAGGCATTACTTCTGCTTTTGAGAGTGGCCCCTGCTGAATACATAGGATGAGAAGGGCAAGCCCTTGCTCTGATTGGTTGGATAAAAAAAATGTAATTGTCCTTTAACCTGATTGGTGTATCCCACTAATTTGATGGCATCTTCCGAAAAAGGAGTGAGAAGTCACATAAGCTGTAGACATGTAAGTGTATAAGTATGCAGCATGTGTAGGCAAATGCATCAAAAAGTATAGGCAATGTGTGAAAGTAAATTTAATAAGAGCAAAAACATATCCAAAAAGTGCCAATCTGTTTTAAAGCCGAGGTTAAAACTTTCTACAGGCTATTGGTAAGTCTGGAGGCTAAATGAATTGGTTAATTACACATTATTACATAAATCCCCAATCTCTGGCAGGCTAGTGGCACTGGAGAACGGAGTTGGACAGCTCTAGATTTTCTTTCCTTTCATGAATGCCTTAATGGAATTAACCTGTTTCCTGCTAACTGATCCTACTAAAGGAACGTTTGAAGTAACTAGTTAACAGACCCAAGTTATCAGAAGGGCATTTCCAGGACTAAATGCTAGTTATTTCCCCCCAGGTGTTTAGGAGCTTGGAAGGAAACCCGAGCAAACACGTTACATTTCTCCTAAAGCAGAGCATCCGATCTGCATTCTGCTGATTTCACAGTCCTGCTAGGGGATTTTGCAGGAGAAGAAGTGTGCGGAGGAAATGCCAGCGGAGTGAAGTCAAAATGTTTTAAATTCCGAGGATGTGATTTGAGGCAATGGGAGAAAATCAAATCAAACGGAAAAGGGATTATCAGGCAGCCTGAAAAGGGATCACAAATAAAGAGAATAATATCAAAATGGTTTGATTTTTTTTTTTTTTTTTTAGAGCAAGGATTCACTTTTTTGATTGGCAATAGTATATTCGGAATATAAAATGCAGATATAAAGATGAAACAATGCACGTGTTCTCTACTTCCCAGGAAAAAAAAGCATTCTGCACAGGATCGAAGTCTTGTGGTCACAAGATTGTCATCATATGGAAACAATCTCTTTCCTGAACAAGTCTTAACACTAGGCTTGACAACTCCCATAAGCCAACGTGCCATTGCACTTAAGCATATACAATAATAACAAAGTACTTAACCAGGAGCAGTATATTAACATATTCTGGGGATGTTATTACTACCCAGTCTAATGGTACTCAGTGTATCTGACTCACACTGCTAAGAGGTTTATTTAGGTTTTTGTGATGCCCTATTCCTGACTAAGCTTGTACAACTCCCACCCCTAATATGCTGCCTCCTTTCCTCTCAACGTTGCCCCCCTTCCTCTCATAACCTTTCCACTACACATTGCCCCCACATACTTTATAACTGTGCCAAATTGCCCTCACATCTATTATCACAGTGGTCAGCCCCAGATGCTAATCATCAAGGAGGTGCCACACTGGCACAGATCTCCAGCCTTAAGACCTCCTTCTGCTGCGTTGCAGACTCACATGTCTTTGTGCGTCTGCTGCAGAGAGCAGTCTGTGTGACAAGTCTGTGCGGGCAGCCTGAAGCTGAGGCACGCGCTAAGAGCCGTGGGTACCATGCTGAGCACTGGTGAAGTCATGCACCGGCACTCAGCATGCCCCTTAAATTTTTAGTTGCTATACGCAATGCTAGCTTGCTAGAATCACCTCGTGAAGGCATCCCCCCTAGATTATGAGGGAACAAATAAGTCCTGTGGGTGCAGTGGCAAGTTTGTGAGTGCAATGGCAAGTGCTGAGAGTACAATAGTAAGTCTGTGTGCAGTGGCCAGTCCTTTAGGGGATTTAGAAATTCATCTGGAGTCAATGGCAAGTCATTCAGTGGGTGCAATGGCAAATTTGTGGGTACAATAGCAATGCTATTCATTTAAATGTATTTATTTATAAATTATGTTTAATTTTTGTACTTCTAGTTGTTTTTCCGGTGACATACAGTTGTATATAATGTATACAAAACATTTACATATATGTATGTGTATTTGCGTATGTGTGTGTATATGTGTGTGAGACACAAGAAATATTTTACTTGCAATCCCTATGATCAAGGCATCCAAAAATACTCTACTGCAGAATATGAAATATTGAAATTAAGATCACCTTACACTAAAATTGATCTACTGTTCCAGCTTTGCCAGACATTGCTATTTCATGGGCCAGTATTCTTACAGAAAGAGTAAACAACATTATACAATCCTAGGAGGCTAGGCCCAATTGCAGTAAATACTTTCTGTGCTGGCCTAGTGCAGACGAGGATGCTGCCCTTTCAAGTGCTTAGCATCCAGCCCTTATGTATTTTTAATGTAAATGAAGCTGTAGTTGAAAAACCTTTTTTTCTATCCGTTCCCTTAAAAGGGTCTCGGTGATCAGAGTCAAGTAGCTTTCAGCAGAAAAAAAATATCAGCTACAAGTGTCACAAACCATAGTAATATTTCCTGCAAGAAGCTCTTGGATGTTCTTGAAAATTTTCTTTCATTTTAACTGTTTCTGTATCTGTTACTTGTATCGCTAAAACAGTGGCAGGTTAACGTTAAAGTGGAATTGTCATCATCATTTTTTGCACTTTGATATAGGATTTAAATCGAGTCAACCTGATGATGACGATTTGAAAATCTGTTCAACAATTAAAACTGGGAACATTAAAATGGATCCATATTGCATATCGTTGTAGCACACTGGGAACCGTCACCTCATATAGAGGTGCAATTCTAAATAGGCCACACCCACACAATGGGCAGTTACATTTTCATAAGGTAATTAAAGCTACATTTACATTAGTTTGGTTACTTGAAAACAACATGTGTGTATTGCAAATATTGTTTAAAATGAAGTCATGTAAAGATGTTCTCAAGTGATAGATCCATTTTAATATCACAAGGCTTGTGAAGCAGAAAAAAAATGTTTAGAGATTGGCAATACCGCTCAAGAGTCAGACTGCCAAAAAAAAAACCACACTTCTACTGGCTCCTAACTGTTATCAGATTATAATTTTCTAAATGGATCACTTCTCCAGCTCATAAAAAGTTGTGTTGGCCCCTAAATATTTGTCAACCCCAGGATATGTCACTCAATAATCAGTTAATAAATGACTGTAGTCATGAAAGATAGATTGTTCTCCTACAACAATGTACATAGTACATGGCAGCTAGCGGCACATAGAGATCATCTGATCGGATGATCTCACACTCGTCTGATCCAGCATGCAGGAAGTGACATCACATTCAGTCTGCACGGAGGGAGAGGGTTAGCACTGCTGCAAGTAAGTGATGTGAGAAGGGGAATAGACAGGCTGTGTGGGGGCTAAAATGACCCATAGAAGCTGCGTGTGCGCAAAGATGGCACAGACAAGCTGTGTGTGCACAAAGATAGCACAGACAAGCTGTGTGTGCACAAAGATGGCACAGACAAGCTGTTTGGGAACACAGATATCACAGACAAGCTGTTTGGGAACACAGATATCACAGACAAGCTGTTTGGGAACACAGATATCACAGACAAGCTGTTTGGGAACACAGATATCACAGACAAGCTGTTTGGGAGCAAAGATTGCATAGACAATCTGTTTGGGAGCAAAGATTGCACAGACAAGCTGTTTGGGAGCAAAGATTGCACAGACAAGCTGTTTGGGAGCAAAGTTTGCACAGACAAGCTGTTTGAGAGCAAATATGACACTGTGAAACTATTTGGGGGCTACTATTACATAGATAATCTGTTTGGGGGCTATGACGGTGCATAATCTTAACACTTGTTGTGATGATCACCTGTTCTGTGGGTAAAATGACACCACCAAACTTTTTGATGGCTAAGGTGGCACATATAGATCTATTTGGGGCTAATATGGTACAGACCATCTGTTTAGGGCTAAAATGGTACAGAATCTTAACACCTGTTGCCAAGATCAACTGTTTGGGTGGTAATAAGGCAAGTCAAACTGTTTGTTGGTTAAGATGGCATATACAGGCTGTTTAGCTACAAAGATGACACAGACAGGCTGTTTATGGGCTACGGTGGCAATTATACAGGTGGTGATTTAGCACAAAAAACCAATAAGGTAGTTAAAGTGCCAAGTATTGAAGGTAACCCCAGAGTAAAGAAGTACAACCATGGAATTCAATGTTAGCAAACCTGAAAGGGTAAGGACCCCTGCCAAATATTTACTAGGGTAACTTAAGAGCTTTTTATCACACATCCATTATTTCTGTAAACTGCCATCCAGGCAGTATAATTAATCTTGAGTGTTACACATGATTTTACAAACAATACAATCACAAAAGCATCCTCTTGGTCAGTGTGTTACTAAAATTAAAATGGTTACTCCTTGGAACTTTCCATTGGTTATAAAACATATTAGATAAATTGCATTACATATATATAAATGAAAACATTTTAAAGAGGTCTCCATTGCACTGGACTGAAAGAAATCAACAATGTTTACTGATATTGCACATTTGTTTTTGAATTCAAAGCACACCTCTGGTCAAATTACACTTTGGAACGTGTGCCAGTTTCATGCCCCATTAACACAGTTTTTAATTAAATCTGAAGTCAATCTATGGGAGATACACCACATGTTTTACAGAGAAGTGATCATGCTAAACACAGACTATGCAAGGTAGAGATATATACAGAAAACATATTGCTCTACACTCTGTACTCAACAAACTATTTATTTTGGCCAATATTATTATTCTCTTTCTTACACATACATCAATGCAAAATGTGCAGGTTGAAGGACCAGTCCACATAAAATCATTTTTCCCACTGTTTTATTACTTTTATCCCAACAACCATTCATCACCATCACGTCCTCTAAATTGCTACCCTTAACCTGAATAGATCTTAATTTACATCCTATTGTCTGTCTCCAATCACAGCCATGTCATAGAACTTTTATATGCTGCAGTTATAATTCATATGTATTTAAAAGGAAATCAGTTAATTAATGAAATTAGTTTCTATGTAGCACTGTTTATCAGTAGCGTAGGTGGGGACAGTACGACCCCAGGCGGCACTTTTTGGTGAGTACCGTCTACATTTTACTAAAACGTGGCATACCCAAACCACCAGTTTCGGGCACACCTCCATAACGTCACAATTGACGTTGCGAAGTCTCAAGGTATTTCGCCCGGGACTTACAGGGTCTGTAAAGACCCTGATGGGGTCTCTGCCTATATGTCCCTGGCTCCAGATCACTCTGCAATCAGGGCCATGAGCAAAACAACAAAGTTTTACATGTGTATTGAGTTTGGGCCAAAGCGCCATTCGGCAGGAAAGATCTAAAAAAAACTTGTGTATTAAGAGGGGCAGCAAACTCAGAGAACACACTAGAGTACAGAGCATAGATGGGAACTACATACTAAGTTAGACAAACTAGAACAGACTGGTACATGAGGTAGAGAACCCTGCTCGTCAGCTTACAATCTAGATCGAATGGGGTACATGAGACACATAAGGGATTCAGAATACAGATATTTAACACTTATTGAATACATACAGCTATATAGTAACTGAACTTTAATATACATTAAAAAAAAAAGGAAGTGCATTTTCAAGTCAGAGTGGTCCTTTAAATGATGCACAATTCAATAAGAACAGTAAGCAGAAAAGATCCTATTTTATAGTTTAAAGATGAAAAAAAACATTATAAAAAGTACTTAATATTAAAACAGATATTTGATATGATATATCCAGGTACAATATTCTTCCAGTATCTGAAATAGAAAGTGTGAACCAATGCGTTTCGCACTCGTTGCCTGTAATTCTATATGTAAAAATCATGATGGCCATTTTTATACCTTAAATAACAAACAGGTTACAAAATAAAAGTGCATCCATGCATTTTATATGCATCCTTGTATTTTGTATCACATCCTAATTCCTAATTGTAAAGTATAAATATATCACATTTATAGATCACGCATAGAACGTGCATCCCTAGTACACAGTGTGTTTGTGTGTGCAGAGGATTGCGCTTCTAATATGTCACGTTGTAAGCCTGAGGAATACCCTCCCATGTCTGCTGACAAATTTACCAATTGCTGAAAAGCACTGGTCAGAAGCTGTGAAAATAAAGAGAGAGCGCGTAGGTCCTCTGGTTATTTCATGCAATTTGTTGTCATGTTGCAGATATAAAAGGCCCTTTGTCTTTGTGCTGCTGGCTGGTCTCAGAAGCGTGCCTGGCTATTCCCATCGGGCCGGGCCTGGATTCTGCACTCCGTTCTTATAAAATTATTCATGCGCTTAGTGGGTCTCCAGCAGGAAAGCTCTGCACAGCGTGGGACATGAAATATTAATGTCTCATGTAGCCCAGGAATGGAGCATGCTCACAGGCCCGGGGGGCAGGTGGGAGGGAGGAAGGGAGAGGGACAGCGGGTGAAGGTGAGAAGCTGAGGGAAAGCAAAGGAGATGGGAAAGTGCAAGAGATACGGGAGGGTGATAGGAAGGCAGGGAGATGGGCGTTGTGTGAAAGCGGGTGAACGGGGAATTGTGGAGGTTGGGCATAGGGAGTCGGAGGTCTTTGTAGATAGATAGATACACAGATGATGGGTAGGTAGGCAGATATATAGACACACAGATGACAGGTTAGCAGACCAGATTTATAGATAGACACAGATGGTAGATCGAGAGATAGGTAAGTAGATAGCCACACAGGTGATAGACAGGTAAGTAGAGAGATAGGTAGGTAAGTTGATAGCTAGACACATCAATAGATGATACACACACACACACACGCACACACAGAGCTAGATAGATGGATAAATAGACACAGATGGTAAGTAAATAGGTAGGAAAGAAGAGGGAAAGGTAGGAAATTGATAGGTAGATAAGACACACAGATAGATACAGACGGATGGTAGGTAGGTAGGTAATTATATAGACCCACACAAACGATAGATATATAGATAAGTAGAGAGAAAAGTAGATACGTATATTACAGATCGAATATTGCATGTGTATGCAATCCAGATGTCATGGTGCTAATCATGTAGGATAAACGTGAACAGGGTGAAGTACAGTTGCGTGGGCTAGCACATTGGTGGCACATGTTAATATGGTATGCTTAACATACCAGCAGGTGCTGTCTGCATTAGCAATGCATTAAGCTGAAATGGAAAAGCGTGGGTGATATTGCAGATTATTGCATGCTGTATCACACCAGCGTGGGTAATAATTTGTAATAAGGTGAAAAGCACAGGCTTAGGTAGTTCAGGATCAGCCAGTATGCTGGATCCAATTCGTAGGCCCGTTAGTGGCTGGAGACAGAAAGATTCTAAGCTGTATAGATCCAAAGCCTTTTTCCTGCGTAATTTTTGCATGATCTGAGAGCCACGGGTATGTGCATATTAAAGCAAACACATCAATAAACCCACAGCAGGTGCACAGAGGAAAAAGAGAAACCTCTCTGCATCCCCCCCCCCCCCCCCCCATATTGTGCTATTCCTACATAACATGGCATGCACTGATTTTTCTTACAAACAAGAAAGAGACATAGGAAATATAAATCCATCTGCTTTGCCTATTTGATACAGACTGTAAATTAAACCAACTCAGCAGTTGAAAAATCTTGCCATTCGGCTCTAAAAATCAGCAAAAAATATTTTCTTCCACATATATATTGCACCACTTCTTCCATTTCCCTCCATTACACATACAATACTTCTTACATCGGCCTGGCACTGGGGCCTGTCACTGGGCTTTGGCTAGAGGTTTTTAGGTTAATGTCCTGACAGGATTGTAACCATTTAAAAAACAAAAAAAGCCATGCTATTATTGTGTAAATAGACTTAACATTGGCCATGAGCCAATTCGGTGAATCTTGCTGCCAGTAAAATAGCAGCTGAGTGGCGACCCTGGCAAAGCACTAGTCTTTTAGTTGTAGGTATTTGAGTTACTGGTCTGGCACTGTACTTTGGTTGGATACCGTTGGGCTCTTGTCTTTGTAAATATGTCAGGAAATGTTTAGGTTATTGGTAAAAAATGTAAAAACTATTTAAAATTATCCTACTGTAATTTGATGAAAAAAATATTTTTGCTTTCTTGGGTCACTATATTAGAAGGATTTTAAATATGTAATTTAACAAATCAGGCAGGGAATGCACACTGCTACACAGATTGAACACTTTGACACAGTCACAGGATGTTTACCATCATGCACACAAACATACACAGCCACACACTGTTTACACATGCACAGTAGTCAACTTGGGCCCTTTAAAGTACTGGGCTGTATATTACTGCAACTCTGGCAATCGTGAAAGATATTTACATACACACTGCGTTGCATCTGTTAAGATGAGCAGATCAATATGTAAGACTAATTAACTGGATGATTATTTGAAAAACAAGTGAATAAAAAGGATAATCCATTCCTCAAAGCTCTGTATTTTACACTGTTAGCATGTATTAATAACAATTACATACAGCGAGGCACAGGCTATCAACTTTCAGTACAAAAATTGAGCCCAGTTAAATTGCTCAAAACATAACATAGTATATAAAAAAAGATACAGAAAAGAGCAATTTATCCTGGAAAGCCTGCCTATATACCACATTCTATTTCATTTATATAGGCCTGTGGTCAAGAACAATCTTACTCTCTATCAGCACACTATCTATAGGATGTGTATCAATGGCAGACAAGCTGGGCATCCTCCAGTCATTGGGAGCATGACTAGGGCATGAATTCCTTTTACAACATTAGGTAAAATAATGTATGCACTAATAAAAATCTGCTTTTGTCTCAATATGAGACTCAAAGCACTTTGTATAGTGTACTGGCTAAACCCCTGATAAAAGAGAGGAATCTCGAGTCTTATATTAATAGTGATGGAGCATCTCTGAATGGCTAGGAACCCAAGTGTGCTTGTACTCTGGGCACCTGACGTAGAGAACGTGCTGGCATGTAAACACTCGGTAGTGTGGCACCTGTTTTTAAACACGTTCTTCTTTTATTAGATAGCGTGCTGTGACGTGGTGAGCTTTTATATTATATTTATTCATGTGGTGCCAACTTTATAAGGGTGAGTAGCTGTTTTTGAAGTTATTATTCAGCCTAGACACCAACACTTCACTTGTGCAATAGCCCGTTGCTGGCACAAGTTATGGCACTTATGGCAAGTTATGGCACAAGTGCCTGAATGGAGAATATAAGGTACCTGCCAAATGACACCATATGTATGCCTCACTTACTTAAGAATGTTTTTAATTGTGTGAAAATAAATACACACACACACACACACACACACACACACATATATATATATATATATTCCCCCCCCCCCCCCCCCAAAAAAAAGCAGCAAGTTATAACTTTAAGTAATTTGTTTTTGTTGCTGACAGATTAACTACAAAATAAAGCCAACACTTTCATCAATACCAAAAACCAAGAAAAGAAAAAGTAATCCTCAGAATCCTGGCAAGAATGGATGGGATTTTAGAATGCTGGTCCACGTTTCATTAACAAAAATATGGTACTGTCTCTTTAATACAAAATGTAATATCTCGATATACATTGTTTGGTAAAGAAAAGGTTTCCAAAATGCTCAAATGAATACTTCCTTTGCAATCCATAAAATCTTCTTACGTTGGACATTACATATTGACAGCTCTCTTAAGGTTCCCTCCATTTGTCACAGCCCCACCTGCAGCTTGAGCTCATTGAAACCTACAAAAGGAGTAATCATTTTAATTAGATTTTCTTAATCAACCATTGCAGATTTAAATAATCACAAGGTTTCTCTGTGGGAACAGAGCTGCTAGAGCAAAATGGAGGGAAATTAATTGTCCCAGAGCGTTGGGTAACAAAATGTTTGCAGGGCACAGAATGATTCAAACTTATAAAGCCTATAATGACCTATGTGAAAAACGGTGATCATTTATCACTATGACTCACAATCTGTAAATTCTATCATTTATTTTTGGGTTTTTTAAGTAAAGTAACCACAATTCTATTTCAAAAAACGATACAACAATATAAATATATCTAAACGGTTTGCAGACTTGTAATGTGTACATATAACATGGGTATATGATCTGATACACATCAATATTTGTTTTTTTTTAGAATAACTTACCACAACACTTTATATATATATATATATATATATATATATATATTTTATATTACACACATACATAAAATTCTTAAAATATCACTCAGGAGTTTATTCAATAAAAGGTGAATTGCAGGTGAGTTGAAGTGAGATTAGGTGAGTTGAGGGGAGATGAACATTTAATCTCACCAATTTGGCTATACATTGTGCAGGACAATCCTGGTAAATTAGCTAAGTGAGGGAAATTCGACAAGTTTGCACCTGCACAATGTATAGTTAGAATGGCGAGATGAAATGCGCGGCTCACCTCAACTCACCTTTTAGTGAACAGACCCTTCTGTGACCACTTTATAAGTATACGTTAGCAGCATGGATTCAGTGCTGGAAGTATTTATTTGGCATTTTGGACTGGATAGAAATACACAGTTACTGGCGAGTTTTAGGCCACATATTCATGTTGCGAATTAATGCCCGAGATTAGGGAATAGTGCAGACCATTGGAGTAAATAAAAATCATGGTGAAGGGACTATCTTTTGATGAGGCATACTATATAACATGGAACATTAACCTGCTGAAGTAATTATTGGAAAATAAGAAGACTAAGGTCAGGAATTCACATAGTCAGCAACAATGTTTAGGTACACAGATGCATTCAAGTAATGGATGTTGTGAATAGAGGGCTTAATGTGTATTAAGAAAACATTCCCTACATTAGAGCTTGATAAATACAGGAGCAAGCGTTGTTATTTTTAATCTTTTATCATCCAATGTTGGCGATGACATACCCACTGAATGCTTCCTGTTCTTAGTTGACAGTAGTGGGACATGACTTGCATGTTCTCCTGCAGCTGTAGGACATGTGCTTCAGGGTTTTAAGGAGACCTATATGACACCCCTGTTGTAAAGACTGGTACCTTGAGTATGTTTGTCTTTTTTGTCAGTTTGTATGGGTTTAGCCACACAGAACTGCATAGTAATTTTGTTGTTTTGTTTATCGTATCATTCTTTGTAAACTCTGTATACTGTAGTGCATGAAAATCCCACCATGTTACCATACCTCCCAACTTTGGCCCCAGTGAATCTGGATGTCTGGGGGCAGAGCTAGGGAGGTTGAGTGTCAGCACTACCACACATGCTGGTAGCGGTACTGTGCGTGCGCACATTATTCATTCTCTGGTGTTCCAGACACCAGAGAATGAGATTGGGATTCTGGGATGGCAGTCCCTGAATGCCATTATCTTGCCGTGTTCTACTTCTGTCCCTGAAAAAAAAAGTGGGACAGAGAAGAGCTCTGTGGGACAAGGCCTCAAAACCGGGACTGTCCCACGCAAAGTGGGACAGTTGAAACATATATGCTAGTGTTGTTTGAGATACTAGAGCCACAATAGCGGGCAACAATGATACCACTGTCAAAGGTTGGATAAAATTAATATAAACCTAACCATATCTGCATGTTTTATATATTTAATTGGAGGCACATCATTTTCTGTTTTGTTATTTCATTAGCTAGTAGGTATACATGATTAACCCCTTACTGACATAACACATACATGTACCTCATGTCTTTAAGGCTGCTGAAGGCGATTAATAATTCCTTCTGGGGATCAGATAGTATTGCCCTGATGCCTGCACGAGGAGGCATCCGGCAACAGTGGAAAAAAAAAACCCTCCATCACACCACAATCACCCCTAGAAGAGACAAACATGCGCCATACGGAAAGAACAGCACCACACCAGAAATGTACATCACTGCTTCCATCTCTCTGTTGTAGTTGCTAGACTGCCCCTAGAGGCAGTCTGAAATATTACGGCTAAAAATCAAAAAAGAAAACAATAGACAGGGTTAAAATCTAGGGTTAGGGTTGCAGTAAGGGCCAGGGTTAAAGTAAGGTTAGGGTTAAAGTAAGGGTAGAGTAAGGGATAGTTAGGGTTAGGGTTAGGTTTATGGTTAAGTTGATCATGGGGGAAGTTGGGCTCAAATGGTCACTAACTATTTAGGTCTGTGTAAAGGATTTTTCAGGTCATGGTTAGAATGTGGGGGTTTTTTAATAGTAAATTATAATATGATTAAAAAAAATGGTATCTTAAGAAAGCCCTTCTTATGGCGATAAAACAGCAAAAAATATGCATGAGTATATTAAACTAAATTTAAATTACAGTTAAACATCTCAGCCTGTCATTAAGAGGTTAAGTGGCCTCTATTTGTATAATTACAATAGTAACACTAAAACAATTCAATACCAGTAGTTTCAGATCTTAGCAGTGGGGGGTTAAGAGTAGATCCTTTAACAAGGCTGCTTTCTGCTGTTTTATGTGTATGAATTGTAAGAAGGTTTTTGTATTATTTTCCTGAAATATATTGATTCAGTATATGGGAATCTATTTAGCTCATAGCAACAAGCAAAAAAAAAAAAAAAAAATGTAATTACGTATTTCTGTATGAGTGTGTGCTCCCACCTAACATTTCCTCTTTAAAATGGTCAAACATGTGAATCATGTTCTTAGGCAGTGCTGTATTTACCGCGAGGCATCCTAGGCGGATGCCTATGGCGGCAAATTTTGGGGGGCGGCAGCGCCCCCCAGCACTGGAAAAAAAAAAAAAAAAAATCCGGCCCTTTAAAAATAAAAAAAAAACCCCACCGCGCTTGCAGGCAGAGACAGAGGTGAGAGGGGATCAGAAGATCCCCCCCCACCATCGCTCTGCCTGCCAGGCTGCATGGGGAGCCGAACAGGCAGCACAGAGAAACCTCCGTGCTGCCTGTTCGGCTCCCCGTGCAGTGTGCCGACACGGAAGTGCCGACAGTCACGTGACGGGCGCGCTGACGTCATATGCGCGCCCAGTCACGTGACCTGTCGGCACAATCGCCGGGAAGCCGAACAGGCAGCATGGAGGGACCATGCTGCCTGCCTGCCAGGGAAAGGTAAGTGCTGATGGGAGAGTGTGTGTGTGTGAGAGACTGAGTGTGATGGGAGTCAGAGTGTGTGTGTGACTGAGTGTGATGGGAGTCAGAGTGTGTGTGATGGGAGACAGTGTGTGTGACTGAGTGTGATGGGAGTCAGAGTGTGTGTGATGGGAGACAGTGTGTGTGACTGAGTGTGATGGGAGTCAGAGTGTGTGTGATGGGAGACAGTGTGTGTGACTGAGTGTGATGGGAGTCAGAGTGTGTGTGATGGGAGTCAGAGTGTGCGTGATAGGAGTAGGAGTGTGTGACTGAGTGTGATGGGAGTAGGAGTGTGTGACTGAGTGTGATGGGAGTGTGAGCTTGATGTGAGTCTGAATGATGGGGCATGTCTTAGGTGTGTAACGTGGGTGTGCAGCTTGGGTAGGGGGGTGCCCGGATTTTGTCTGCCTAGGGCAGCACAAAATCAAGATACACCACTGTTCTTAGGGTTGTATATAGTCTCTTATAGAGCTTTCAAAATATGCTATCCTATATTCCTACTCATGTGTCATTCTCTTGGTGATTTGTTTAAACTTTACAGTGAAGGTAGTGACATCACGAGTTTGGTATGGAAAGGTCATCTGATTTGATCTTCTTTGCTCATGTTGGCACAGATGAATTGCAAAAATACATTGAAATGCCTGAGTGGACTTCATTCATACAGGAATAGTAATAAGATCTGTAAAGTCTTTCACAACTGAGGTAAAAAAAAAAAAAAAACCCCACCATGATAATAAGATAAACCCAAACTGTCCAGGACTGACCACGAATGAATCACAGTTCCATAATTGTCATAAAATTCCAGTGGCTGATGAAGTTCTTTTGCAAGAACTTTTCAAGTAAAAAAAGGGTTAATTGCTTGTGTTCCTTTAATATTCTTTGTCTAGAAGAGAAATCCCCCCCCCCCCACCCCCCTTCATTTTCCTTTCCCTCCCTCCCTTCCTAACCTCCCACCTCCCCCTTTCTAACCTCTTTCCTTGCTGCTGGCAGGAGGCCATATTAGTTTTCACCCAGCAAAACTGTCTCCCTTTTCTTTCTGCCAAGCCAGGGACAGAAGGAGGAGGTGTACCGGGTAGCAGGGGGAGGTGGAAGGGGAACCTGTGCAATACCAGAGACAATTGGCTACAAACTACACTTTATCCCTGATAATACTGGAAATGTTTGCAGTGAGGAGATACAGCCAAACCCCTGAGATCATGAAGCACTATTTCTCCAACCTTACATGATATTCTGCAGCGATATCTTTGGCTTTGCTGCCAATAGGAATTACATTTTTAAGGGAGTGTTGTTGACCTAATGAAATAAACTACCATGTCAAGCCAAACACTTAAATTACCCCCATTTTGGAAAGGCAGCTAATTATACATTATGCCAGGGGAGGGCTGGCAAGAGGAGCAATTGTACCTAACTCTCTAACATTGGCTAAATGGGCTGGGGCTTGACCAAATTTCACTTCTAAATGCCCCGGAGGACAGCAATTTCTAACTTCATATACAATTGTCTTGTATTTCTACAACATCTGTCTGTGTCTATATTTGATTATGGGTAGGCTGATCAAGTTGCTCCATGGGCCATTAAATTGATGGCGTCCCCAGGCCAAAAGATACTAGCCCTCCAGTTCCTTGATCCAACATGGCAGTGCAAAGGAAGGCCTAAACTTCAAAACAAGTTTTAACCAGCTTCTGCCTGATTAAAACTGCCTTTTGAATGGTGTTTTGCTTGTGCCATATTAAAGACTAGGGTGCTGCCTTTTAATAAAGCAGCGCTCTGTGGGAGAAATCCATAATTTAAACAAAACAAAATAATTTTTGAATGATTTTTTAGAAGTTGTTTAGAAGGTTTTAAACCCACTGTGCAGTATTTAGCCATAAAGCACAGTGTAACGTTACTTCTCCTACTGATGTGTGATGGAGAGTGCACAGGCCTCAAGTGTTGAATGCCCCTTACTCTACCTAAATAGTTTACTCTAACATAATTAATGCAATAGTATCCAGCCCACAAACCTAAATTTCTGTACAGTACATTAACATTTAAAAGTTTTACAATACAGACCTCACCGGCTCAGTTCAGATTGGTTTAAAGATAACTGTACACATGAAGCATCATTGACTGAGAGCATAGCTAATTGCTTAAATGAGATATCCCTATTGAGTACTAATATAGCGAGGGAATGTGAACCTGCATGTGCTACATGCATAGTGTGGACGAAATTAAGGATTAATAGACAAATTAATTAAAAGAAAAAGTAATATTAAATAATAAGTGTTTTTTGAAGAATAAATGTTAATTTAGTACCAGAGTTAACAACATGGAGACTGAGCGTACATTTTACCTCATAACTTTGATTAGCATAATTCTGAGCAGTGCAGTGAGGGAGTCGGCCTGTGTTTTGCAAATGTGCAGCTAACGTTTGAATGAAACAGAGGATCTCGTTTGGATCTTCTCAGTTGCAAAGCCTTGCTCTGAGCAAACATTAAATGTGTTCACCATACATCCATGAGTTGTTGATCAGACCTACTCAAATGAACGGGTTGACAGAAATGGTGGCTTATTCAGTTAGTGCTGCAGCCGTGTGCAAAAGGGGAAAACATATAAACATATTTTTGCATTAAAAGATTCTGCAACTATTTTTATTCATATTGAAATCTATATATTAGTTTTTTCATTATCCTTTAAATAGAGTACCGAACTGCATGCTGTCATTTCACAAGTTATGTGTTTACACAGCAAACAGCTCAAGCCATTGAGCACTATTTAGAAATAATGGACAATGAACTTTCAACTGGAACTCCTTTAGGTTGGTCTTAGTGATGTCCCCTTTATTAGGAAGCCCAGGTAGATATGGGTCAAACATGATCCTGCACAGGTACCCCGGACTGCTGTGTGCACCGAGCAGATAATCAGACAGACACGGCTGTTTGGCATTTTTCTGTCTCTCTAATGACATTCAAATCCCAAAAAATGAAACACCGGGCCGAAACTGTGCTGGATATAGGAGCTGGAGCAATTTAACCCACAAACCAACATAGCTATTATTTTATGTTGAGGAAATCAGTATTAAATCAGCCTTGTACAAGGTTATGCAGGGGGCTCTTTGGAACTTTGAAACAAAGCATTTTTATGAAGGACTTTCAGCTACTTTCTACAAAAATGAAATTGATCTTAGATTTCAACCAGGTTCTCTAGAACCCCTTCCCATAACCATGAACCTCCTGAGCCACACCTCCAAATACCTCTGTAACTAAACACCTACCTAACAGAGATTGTGTGGATGATAAATGATGGATTTAAGTTTTTGTGAACTTTGTACATCCATGTACCCTCACACACCAGTATATTGCATTTTGTTATTATTACTGAGCATATTCAGCCCCATTTGTAAACACTGAAGCATGTGTTGGTTCTGTATGGTAACACATTTAGTGCTGGATTATCCACTTTACTCCTAGAGAACTGCTTTTTCTGCCAGACCATTAAGAATACTATATTTGGTGGTCAGTCAATTAACTTTGTGGCATTCATTGCCCAAGTGTTTCAGAATGTGGGGCTTGTCAATGGTCCTCAGCCTTTTGAATTGGGCGAGTGTGATTTACCGGATTAGCTAAACCCCATAACAAATATTAATCAAGAGCATTTAAGTAAGTACTTGAAGAAGAAAGAGCTAGGGTTTGAAAATCTCTGTACTTTATCTACAAAGACATATTAAGAGTCATTAAAATGTATCACCAACTACAAGAAACACAGATATGAAGACGCACTTTGTACTGTAGGGTTTGTAGTGTGTACTGCAGTACCAACTAATACAGATCTTCCTTCTACAACAAATAATATTTTTAAGACATTAACAAATGCATATGCATGTTTCCAGTTCCACACCCTGAAAATGAACTTAATATAAACCAGATTTTTAGCGGGTTGGTGTTGAGTATATATATTTATTTATTTATACATATGACTTCGTCTTACAACAGCACCCTATACTCTGCAGTGTAAGTGCAAAAGAAAATGAGATCCCAGTCACCAGAAACAGAACAAACAATATAAGATTCTGTCAAGGTATGCAAACCTTTGCCTGTATACTTTAATTATACATTAAGGTGCAAATAATATTTTAACTATTGTTTTCTTCACGTTTTTTTTTAATTTTTTTTTTTTTAGTTGTTTTAGACTGTGATTAAGACTTGCCTGACCTTTGATACTTCAGGCGGTGGGAATGCTTTGTTTATATTAGGAGGGGTCTTTTGAAAGCAATCCGTGAATGAGGTCTTCTACAAACTGCTGTATGCTATGATTAACCTGATCACTTGTGAGATAAAACTGAAAGATTTTTGAAGTACAGCCTCGAGTCTGCAACATTTAAGACATTTTTGACTGTAGACATGAATCTCTTGACTGTTTCCTTATAGTGTCTGGAATGTCAGTCTGGCCCAGAATACTTTACCCAATATTACAATGGACCTACTTTGTCTAATCAAAAAACAAGAAGAAACATAATTTGCCAATGGAACTGAAAGTAATATAGTTGGTAATATGGAAGACTTTGCTGGAGCAGGAAGGCACATTCTGAAGTATTCGTGTGAAAAAATAATATAATTGATTACATAGGTTTTGGGTTAATGTGCAGCCTTTTTGTTTATACTCTTATGTGCAGGACATGAGCAAATAATTTGGTGGATGGTGTCTGCAGTGTTTCCGACGCATTTCGCTACCTGTTCCTTTAAACATGGGTTGCACCACTGCAAACCAGAGGTTCAGGACTGGCACACAAAGTTTTTGTGTCATGAGTTGATGTTATACATTAACATATGCTGTAATAGCTGCATTATGAAGTTCTATTACTGTGTATGCCTGTTTCATACATAGCCCTGATTGTTGTAGCAACTCTCATCCAGGAGTGGAGAGAAGACCAACTCAAGTGCTAAACTCGCAGTAAACACTAACGGCAAGGCCCGGGGCCTCCCGTCAACCAGGAACAAACAGACGGCCACTTCTGAGCATCTGCAGGAATTAGGACGCCAGGACCAATACTGCTGCCAAAAATCGGTAAATAAAAGAAATTAAAAGTTTCCACAAGTGCGGAGGTGCTAGTATCATTACAAAAAAGGCTTCTGGGAGGGATATGGATTGATTTTTTAAGGTTTTTAAGAAAGAGTACAGTGTCCATGAGCACCTTTTCTAGGCTCTGAGTAGAAAAGCATGTAGCACAAGAGGAGACCGTTATAGTAATGAACGGCACCCGCGAAACCCAGCTAATTGTTCTTTTGAGCACTTGGCCTTAATTTTCAGGAAACAGGGCATAAACTTCACTACCGCTATGGGGAAAATTCATTGTACAAATTAGCAGCTGTCCATCTTTGGGAAAACGGCAAACTCACTAGTCAGTACGAACACAGACACAAAGTCACATAAGGGAGTTCAATTATTTATTGGCTTTTATTTAAAGCGAGCCACTGTGTAACATTTAGGACAACTTTGTGATCAGAGCTACACTTTTAAAGATATAAAACGTAAGCTCTGAGTGTCTAGTAAAGCACAACAATAAAGAATGTGACAAGAGATAGACTCCCCTACACTGCTCTAAACTACAGAGATAATACTTGTCCTTCTATACAGTCATGTGGCTAACACACACTGCATACAATCTCCAATAACCATCAAGCATTTAAAACTGTGGGCAACAGATGTAGCTGTGTAGAATCCCTGACCTTTATCATTTAATAATTTATTATTAATATATTATTGATGTATCATAAAGCCCTTATCTTATAGAAATTTAACATAGAAAAATAGACCTCTTGACAAATGTGTCTGGTGCTTAGGGTTGGGTAACATCATCTGCAAACCAATTTTTTTCTTGGCTGCTGGTAAAAGACCGGCTGGGCGGCACCCTAAGGTAGCATACCTCCCAACTGTCCCGGAGCTGGGCAGTTTCTATCCCACTTTTCGGGACAAAAGTAGAGTTCAGAGGGATTCGGTCGGTGTATGGGATAACTGAGAATGCGCAGTGGCCCTGACACTTGCCAAGCTACGTCCCCTGGTGTCCCAATTCTCCATGGGCAGAAATTGGGAGGTATGAGGTAGGGTTGTACTGGGGTTAGGATTGTTTGTTCTCAAGAAGATAAGGAAAGGTTGAAAACAAACTCTTAAAAGTATTTAAGGGTCAACGCTGACCTTTTTTCTTTAGGGTATATGGTGGAGCATGTTGCATTAAGCATGCCTAGGACTGCTTGTCAAAGATGCTTAGTTAATTCATAAATTATTTGCAGGCTTCACATGCTGGGTTTTTGTAGATTCTGACTGTACAAGATTTCACCCCCTGCTAAAAATATTTTACTTTTTCAATATCTGTCCTTATGAACAGTTATGTGGTTAACACACAGTGCATACAATCTCCAGTTACCATCTAGCATTTAAAGCTGTGGGCATCAGATATAGTTGTAAAGAGTCTCTGACCTTTACAATATAGAATATAGCACTAATAGAGATTCAACATAGAAAATAATGCTTTGACCAGACCTCTTCTGACAAATGTATTTGGTTCTTTCGGTTGGGTAACATCGGCCTCAAACTAGTTTTATACATGGCTTGCCAGTCCTAAGGAAGGGTTACACTGGGGTTACAATTGTATGTTTATTTGTATTTAGTAAAATGTTATCATCTTTGTAGAAAAATATTAGTTCCACAAATAAAAATGCTATTCCCTGGTAGTAAGCCTGCAACAAGTATATTTACAGGGACATTTTGTTTTAAAAATATTTTTGTTTTTCAAATTAGAATAAATACACATGTGGCGAATGTTGCAATACGCATGAAGGCCTTTTTCTGATGTAGCAAATGTGCATGTAAAAAGTAGGGGGGGATTATATATAGGTAACCAAGGTAAACTTTTAAATAAAGCGCAATCTTCATGGAAACTAATGGAATGTTTAAACTGATTGCTTCACTTACTAAACATAGACTGAATTGCTCCTTATATATAATTCCCAGTGCTTTAACTTCTGGAGGCGGTGAAAAATGAATGTGAATTTTTATTTGTATTTAACAAAACATCCACCCAAAAATATAATTTAATTGTAAAGCATACACATTCAAATGCAACTTGGATCATTTACAACTGTGAAAATCTGTGATTTATTTATTAATTGAAAAAAAAAAAAAAATGCAAGGCATAAATAAAGAAAACCTAAACAGGTATATGTTATGTGGCTTATTATATTTACATTTATAGCAAGAAAAGAAATCAACATTCGTTAACTTCAAATACAATGTTCAGGGCCTATCTCGCCATATTTGATCATATCCATAAGCATTCTTGGTAATCTAATTGTTTGCCAAGGCTAGAAGTAAGCTTTTCCATGGTTAGAAAATATCATCCTTCCTAAGTACTATAAGTACTTTATAATATTTCTCTGAATAGTGTTAGACATTTTGGAGCATGACTTCCTTCAATAGATCTTTGCTTTCAAAAATGATTTTGATAAAAAGATGTCATTCAACCCATAAGTACAACTTATGCTGGGAAAAAAATGGCCACAGTCAAACCAAATAATGGCATTTTGCTAAAATCTAGTCTAATGCACTGCCACGCCATTGTCATACATTCGGGTGGGATTTCTGGATACGTTTCCCCTTGCTCTCGGTGTTAAAGTGTCATTTGAGATGGATGACAAAGTAAGACTTACTGTTGGTAGGGAGCTGTCCATGGGGAATAACTCTAGGCAGAGAGCTGGGGAGGATCAATGGTACTCGGCAGCCACCCCTCCCTTGTTACAACTTACGGCCTGGGATTCTTGACAGGGCGGAGGAGGTGGGCTTGTGTGTGTGTTCAGATTGAGAGATAATTGATTTCACACTGCAATGCGCAATATAATATCGCTGTTATACAGAGGCTGCTACTTACCTGCAATACGAACCGAAACATAAACACCTATAATAGCTCTATAGGTACAAGCCAACACAGTGCACGTGACGTGTCTGAATGCAGTAAAAACAATATATGTCTATACATTGTCTAACATCAATGGAAAATGGAGCACTCAAGGTTAAAATTCCTTATTGAGAAATAGAATGGTTAAAAAATTTAAAAAAAAATTCAATTCACATTTCCACCTTACTTTTTGGATGGATGGCCTTACCACGGCTTTTCTCCTAAGCCATGCAAGCTTATGTGTGTTTTAATGTTGTGTGTTTATATACATCTATGTCCAGCCACCACATGTACTCCTGGTGGAGTTAAGTGCAGTATTACATTAACTGATTGTATTCTAGAAGGAGCAGAACACCCCAAACAAATCAAATTAAACAGAGAGAAAATGACAAGGATAAATACAATGCTTGCTTAAGTGCTTTGGTTCAGGGATTGTCAACCTGTGGTACATATACTGTTGCCAGTGTATGTTGAATTCTGTTTCAGAAAATGAATGGCATTCGATAGGACTCATTGGCCAGTAGAGTTAGTTGGTTGGAAAAACGGTTCCTTTCCAGTGCTTGGTTGGGAAACAATGCTTTCGCTCACAGCCTGAATACTGCAGGATATTTACCAGAGTAACTCTTTATTTATATTAGTAGCATTAATTTATGCAGAGCTAACAATTTATGCAGCTCTTTAACGAGTATTAAGCTCAACTGAAAAGACAAAGGCAAACAGATACATGACGTAGTGAGACACAGCAACACAAGTAACCTTTTAGAGGAACAACTTCCCCCAAATCTCCTTAATTCTATCCCTATTTCTCCAAATCTGTCCCGCAAGCGTAGAGACTCAATATATTTGTTACAGAGTTCTACAGCACTAAAACTATAAAACAGTAGAAAAATTTTATATACACAGTATATATTTTTATTTTGTATAAAAGTGAAGGCAGTTGTGCAAATGTATATTTAATTGACCCAGGGATAATTTTAGCATTCAGACCTGTTTTCATAAATATGTAGCAGGCAGCGAATGTTACTGTGACTTTAAAATAATGATGCTCTTTGGGCCAGTTGTTTTCAAACAGCAGCTGGTTTATGTGCAGTTAACATGTGTAGACAGACAGACAGAATCTGTATCCGACATCTCCCAACCACCAGCACATAAGCGTGCAAATTTTCTTTCACCCAATCCTTGGATAAAACGGGAAGGGGCTCATACAAACAAAAGAAATAGTCCGACTAGATCCATGCAGCACACAGAGATGGTGAGTCATTCCAAAAGGAATGAGCTGTTCTCTCTTGTCCTGCCTGACCTCTACTGCACTCCTCCATGAGAACACTGGGGATGTGTGAAGATAAATGGACCAAACTGTGATCCACTGAAGCATGCTTGTTTATGGATAATCCATAGGGGTGAAATATTATAGGTATGCTAATGTGTGGAATGTATGTGTAAATATAGGTGATACATTGATTTGTTTGTAAAAATTTGTAAAAATTTAAAAGTTCACTTCCTTTATCCTAACAACTATAAAATCAAGTTTTCCTTTTTTACCCATTTGATAAATATGTAAAATTACTGTGTAATATTTAGACCAGTGCTGTCCAACAGATCAATTTATTAGGATGGCATATAATGTTGTATTCGATGTGTCTATCCACACTAAACATTTACAACACTTCTCTGGTTTGTAAGCCATTGCAGATTCCTGTGTGTTGTATGCGCACATATAAAATAGGTTATACACCTCTTAAGTGTCCCTTAGAGAAACAGTCGCTATTTTGTACCCAATCACTCTGTCCATCTTTCCCTTTTCTAGGACTCTCAGACTTTTTGGCATGTGTGAGTGTATCACAGAGCTCCACAGTAATAAATAGACAGATAGTGGTAGTAGATATGTTTGTAATAGAAGATAGCAAACATGGCTTTTTTCCCCCCAACTCTGGCTTCGAAATGTGGAGCGATCATCATACTGAATACTTTTAACTGATCCCAGAAGTGATGTAAAATGGTGCAATCATCATAGTGAGTGATCCACTTTTGGAACGTTAACCCAGTACTTACTTCTCCCATGCATTTTTACATTTCCTTTATTTATAAAATGTCATAATTTGACCAGAAAAGACACAAGAATCTATATCAAATCTTGAACAAACATAATAAAACATAAAATTGCAGACTTATTCTGAATTAAAGAAGAAACTTCTAAAATTTAATGAATGACATGCAAGGTCTGGCACCTTAGTCAAAGATCCCTCTGGCATCTTGTTTAAAAAGGATAAATGCTAAGCACAAATTAATGCAAATTAGTTTTTGTAACAAAAATGTATTCTTGTACTAAATTACCAAATTACATGAATAGCTATTAAATGCTTGGGATGTCATCTAAAAGGTTTCCAGTAATGCCCCGCCTGTAGCCACACCTTCACGCACTCCCCTGAAAAAAACTGTGTCCCTCCTTGGACATTTGAAATATTGGGAGCTATGGGTTATGGTGGGATAAAGGCAACAGCAGTCAGTAGAGGATTATTAGCCACATCTGCACATCCCAGAAAAGATAGCAAACATGTTTTGTTTTGTTTTCCAACTCCGGCTTAGAAACGTGGAACGATCATCATAGTGAATACTTTTAACTGTTCCCAGAAGTGATGTCAAATAGTGCAATCATCATGGTGAGTGCTCCACTTTTGGAACTTTGACCCAGTTCTTACTTCTCCCATGCATTTTTACATTTCTTTTATTTAAATAAATACTTGATAATACTTCAAACCGCAGACTTATTCTGAATTATAGAGGAAAACTACTAAAATTGAATGAATAACAAGCAAGCTCTGGCACCTTGGTCAAAGACCCCTCTGGCATCAGCTTTAATTATTACCCTAAAAAAGCCTTCCCTCGACGTATTGTAAATTAAATCTTGGCTACCTTTGGTCTGCCACCCTGTCTTTGTTACAGCGATGTGTTACTCTGTCGTTCTGTTTACACATGCTCTACACTTAATTGACACAGTAGCTCTCATTTGCTTTGATCTAAATTAATTGGTTAATGGTCTCAATTTACTCAATTAGCTGAATTAGGCAGGATACGGGCATGTGCTCCTCGCTTATTTTTACAGGTTTTCTAATTTGGAGGTTGGACGCTGAGAAAATGGTCGATCAGCCATCTATGAGAAGAAGGAGGGTGCTACAGAGAGCGGAGATTCTGGATTACACGTCAACCAAATCTACAAATCCAAAGGCAATCATTTTACTTGTAAACGGAGGGCAAAACATATATTAGTTTAAAGCCCTACTATAAAAAAAGGTGAATAATCTTTTGGGAATGAGCACCTTTTATTTCCTTTTTAATTGGTATCTTAGAGCCATACTTTATTGTTCACGAACTTTGGTTCATTTTGCAAACAGGGAAACTGAAAATGGATTAAATAAAGTTTGCTTACTGACGTAATAAACACATATATCATTCTAGTAGACACGTTATGCAGTGCAGAAGCATTTTTTTTTTTTTTAGGAACTGGGAACTTCTTGTGACTTATTCCCTGCCCATGAAAGGCAATACAAGCTTGGACACAGACTAGGTTAAGTTTACAGGGTGGGGAAGATTAAGGGAAGGGAAACTAGTCCCAGACGTGGGGTTCAGTCTATGTTGCCTGCATGAAATATCCAATATGTTATTTTGTTATGCATGCCTCGGATTGACCACAGACACGGGAGGGCAGGAAAGGGTTCAGAGAGGCAATTGCCCCTCAGGCTGCCCTCCACCCTAGATCAATGTGCTAGGGCTGCACCACTGTTCTCTTCAAATTCCCTAGTAGTGTGTAGCACTTTTTGTCTATTAATCACAGCACCTTATCCGTCAGTATATCTGTAATGCCTGGCTATCTCTGTGTCTGTCTGTCTATCCCTGCCTATCAATCACTATGCCTTATCTGTCAGTATTTTTGTCTTGCCTGTCCATTTGTGCCTGTCTCTGATGATTTGTTTTTGCCTCTGGGCCAAATATTGCCAGCCCTCACCTGACCGCAGCCACAGATAAGAATCAATTAGAATGGTTCCATTTCTAAATGTTCTGCTGGCCCACTAATATACTTTCTTCATGCAGTATACCGAACTAAGAAGATGATTGGCAGGCATTGTGCCCAATACTTAAGCTACACAAAACCTGGGGAGTGTGTTTTAAATTTGCTCAAAATTAAATCCCTGGAAATACATGCAGGAAGGGACTGAGTAAAAGAACCGATATTTCAGCCATGGGCTGTAATGGGTAAAGAATGTACATGAAACACGTACACAAAAAGTCCAACTTTTACTCTACAGAGCCATGTCAGCTTAGGCTGCAAGATACTAAAACTCAAAAACACATTTCCTTGATATTTAAACAGCATTATTAATTAATTGATTTAATCAATTTAATTGCCTGGAGAAATCCTGAAATCCTTAAAGGACAACTGTTGGCAAAAAATGTATGTTTAATTGAAAGATTGCATCAAGGGTAGATGTTTGCAAAAAAAACAACAAAAAAAACTCTAATGAAAGGATAGAAATAAAGTACATTATTGAGCAATCTTTGCTCCATCTAATTCTATCAGGGGGCGGACATGTTCTTTGGAATCTTGGGTCAGGTCTAAACTACTTGATTTTTATTAAGGAAGATCTGACCCAAGAGTCTAAACAATGTGTCCACCCCTTAATTAGATCCCTATGGAGCAAAGAGGGCTTCAATTCTACTTCATTTATATTCTTTGATGAAAAAATACTTCTATTATTAGAACCATCCACCCTTAGTGCAATCTTTCAATTAAACATAAGTTATTTTATTTACTACAAATGTCCTTTAAGAAATCGGTTTAGACAACAATCTTCCATAGCAAACTGCAAATCTGAAAATTGTTCAAAATAAATCCTGACGAACCAATGCCAATGTAATGTGCAACACCTTTCACAACTAATCTTTGATGGTCAAACCACGACCAGACTTTGGGCCTAACAGTCGTGGTCAGGCAGCTGCTTAAAGTAGTTTGGTGAAGGTGTTCTCCAAGCAGCAACGAATGTATATGTGCAGTTACCCACTCCCAAGCCACTTCACTGAGGCCAGTGATTGAGCTTTGGGGAGAAGGCATCACAAGCATCAGTGATAGCCGCACAAATAATTTAAGGTGCTTACTACCCCTATACGACTTGCTCTCTATAAGTCACCCAGTTGGGTTCCAAAATGTTAGAAGATGGAGAGAGGGGATCAGTAGGAGGCACAAAAGACTGATGCACTGAACTATTGACCACATTCTGAACTCATACCATCCAATATGAAATCTCAACACAAGTACCCAATTTTCACCTATTAACATGCATCACTGAGAACTAAGAACGCTAGAACGTGTGGGTTGGAAGCAGGACAGTTGTTGGATATTCAGCAATAAATAATATATATAGTACAAGGTAATGAAAATGAAACTATTGTTCACCAGGAAGTGTAAAGGAGGTGCAACACAAGACACACCTAAAACAAACATTCACTGAAATTCTCCTTTGGATTTGTAAATATTTTGACAATTGCTCCCTTTTTTTTTTGTTTGGCCTATCCTGGCTCTGCTGTTTTTTCTCCATAGTCAAAAACATACAAATAATTGGATTACAAATGCACTGGGATACTATTACATATTGCAATACTTGTTTATTATGTATTGTAATACATACAAATCACGCATATACACCTACACAGGGCGGCCTTTGGGGGATTCAGTCTGTGATATCACACAGAGTGCAACACCCTAAAGGCACCAGAGGCGCTTTCTGGTGAGATCAAAATATCTCACCTCATGAGTTCTCTTTGTGCATGGGGGAGATTGGAAGGCAGACAGCCAATGGTGCTGGGTAAAGTACTGCGAGTGCAATATGGGTGCTGGGGTAACTTGTAATGTGCAATGTGTGTTGGGGCAAGTCCTGGGTGCAATGTGGGTGGCGTAGCAAGTATTGGGATTGCAATGTGGGTGCTGGGGCAAGTCCTGGGTGCAATGTGGGTGCTGGGAAAAGCTCTGCGGGTGCAACAAGGTGGATTTGTGACAAGTTATATAGGTGCAAGGGCAAAGGATGTGGGTGCAATAATGAAAGGAGGGTGTGAGAAATCAAGTAAATGGTAGCAGAGAAGAAAAATGGAAACACGGGATGCGTTATTATAAAATATATATTTTTCTGATAACTGTACCTTACACAGCCTGTGACTGGCATCATGGGTGTGGCCCGCACAGGGCGTCTGGGCATCTAATGCTGGCCCTGCATCTACATACATATAGACATTATACAGAGCTGCACCAATTAAATCATAGTAGATGCAAAACCACAATGAGTCACCACAATGAATGTAATATTTAACAAAATAGATAGATAATAGAAGGATTCTGGTCAAACCTTATCATATGAATAATTTAAGCTATTATATGATTGCATATTTGCCCCCCAAAAATGTAACTAAAAAGAAACAGAGGGAGAGAGAGTGAAGAAGGGAGAACAGAAAGTTTCAATAATAGAATGCAGAACAATACACAGATTTATTCTTCCTTGTGTTGGAGGAGAGACCAGGGGAGGGAGGGAAAGCAGGAGAGGGAACAGCCATACTGGGAAAGGAGGGGTCCTTGGGGGATTAGCCCTCCAGTACCATCATGAGTATAAAAATAGGTCACATCTATTCTACATGTCACTGCCTGGTGAGGATAGTGCTGCCAGAGAATTTGTTTAACCCCAGAGTTGCTGGCTTGTTTGAGCATATGTCATCCTACTCTCCCTGCCTTAATTCCATCACGTTCCCAATACAAGCGTTAAAAATCGGTGACATTGTTTTTCATTTGAAGGAGCAGCTCATTAAATAAAAAATACATTCCTGTGAGAGAATTTAAAAAAAAGATGTTTAAATAGAGCACAGCACCCATCCCACGTGTGTGTGTGTGTGTGTGTGTGTGTGTGTGTGTGTGTGTGTGTGTGTGTGTGTATGTATGTATGTATATATATATATATATATATATATATATATATATAAATAAATTTGGGTGTGTATGAGGGTGTGTTAGGGTTGCCACCTTTTCTACAAAAAAATACTGGCCATGCTACTGCTTCCATAGACTTAACATTGGCCTCAAGCCATTTTTTTTTTTACCGGCCTGCTGGTAAAATTCCGGCCATGTGGCAACCCTGGGGTGTGTGTGTCAAACCTGCAATCCTCTAATGAAACCCACAGAAAGAAACATGAAAATGAGGGGTAATAGATTTAGCCACTCCCAGGCAGCCCAGCGAGAGGAGTTCCGCTATATTCTCTCACCAGTTACAATCTCGACCAAACTTTTTGTGAAAATCTTGGTTTGTTGTAAAATAAAATAGGGGATGATTAGCATGTTTTTCTGTATGAATACTCCTCAATAATAAAAAATAAAAGGACTTCTTTTGCTTCTAGTTCTGACAAACAAGATATATATACAGGGCTTGTATATAAAAACTGCCACAATGCAAAGTGTCTGGAGTTTTGTAAAAAAAAAAAAAAAAGAACGTAATCGCCATTTGTTATACCTATATAACAAAAACTGCGCCTTTTTATATATTGCAACATAAACCAGGCACCCTGTGCGCTATACATGCAGTAATCTTCATAGCAAAGTGAGTTTGTGGATTAGACTGTTCCTTTAAAGAAAACATTGCTTACATTAAAGAAACACACAAACAAACAAAATGTATCAATACAACAAAATGAGTGCTTAACTGAGAAGAGGGCATGGCTCCTCTTGTGGTAGAACACAGATGATAAAACTTGCTCAACCAAGGACCCCAAGAAATGCAGTCAAAATATCAGGCGTAAGAAAGCAGAGGCGAAGAGGTGCAAACAGAAATGCACATATAGATTTAAAATCTTAGGAAAATGGAGCAATTTATCATGAGGTAAAGTCTTAGGTTTTTCCATTCAAAAACTGACTGGATTTTAGATTACACTTAGGGGGTCCAAAAACGACAGGAACCTTTCCAGAATTTGGCTATACATACCTTTATAGCAGCACACAAATCGAACAATTAGCTTGTTATCAGGTTGTCTAAATGAATGTTGACAGGAAGGCCTATTTAGAAGCACTATCGACTGATCCAGATTAAGACAGATTTTTAGTGTTTACAGCTTGCTGTTAGGGCCAGGGACATTTTCCAAAACTGAGGAAATACAGGCTAATCATTAACTAAGTAAACACAGATTCCAGATAACAGAAGTGCTACTAAAAAGGATGGGCAGAAGCAAGCATGTGGGCCAATGAACACTTGTAGTAATGGAAGACTGTCCATGCCTAGCTTTCTCTGTTCATTCGGTACAGTTCAGTGCATCATTACATACAGAAGTGGTGGATGGGAAATTGAGTACCCCAAACATTATTCTGTTCCACTGGCCATTTGCGATCACTTGTTTGCAACAAGAGTAAACCAGACAGGAAACAGGCTCTAAAATAGAAAACAAAATATAGGAAAAAAAAAAAAGCGTACCAAAATTGAATAGAAAGATGTGAGATGATCTCATTCACAGGGTGGTGAGAATGTGTCACATACAATAATATTTGATGTCTGGCAGCATCTCCTGCCAAAAATAGACATTTCTATCTAAAGCAGATGGTGATCATGTATGCAGAAGAATAGAGGGTATATGTAAAAAAGAATGCTCTGGACCAAAGAGCAAGTCAAAGGTCTCACCAGATGTCCTTACTGATCTTGATTTAAAAAGCAGCAAGAAACTCACATGCAGAATACGCCTAAATGGATCACATTACGAAGTCCTCAATAAATGGCCAGTTTGTAAAGCCTCACATAACATGCACAATTTGTACCATGTCTGATTCTTATGACATGTACTAGACCAACATTAGAGATCTTCAAAACAGTACCACAGAGCTTTCCAAATCACTTTGGTCTCCTCTTCGAGCATATTTCACTTAAGTACACTTGATGGAGAAACCGATGAGGTGCACAAAGCTCTATATAGTACAGTTTTTATACATGAAGTGCTCTGATCTCAGCTCTCAAAAAAAAATAAAATTAAGGTTTGACAAGACTAATTCTCTTGAACCAAAACTGACAAATCAATTCTCTTGAACCACTTTACCGCCATTTTAAAACTCTCTCACAAGTAACACATCACCTAGTTTTCATGACAAACACTGTATTTTGTATATATCACATAGTGCTTTATGACAATACCCAAGCTCTAATTGCTGACAATATCACACTGCAAGGACAGTCTATAAGACCGTACCATCTCTCCAATATCATTACCATATCTGTAGCAAGGGTAAGAGGACCTCTATTTTAATTATTTTCCTTTTACCTTGTCACAAGATCATTTGAATTTGATTATTTAGAGTTGATGGGTGTTATTCATGATTGCAAAGAATTGAACAGGGAATTTCAAACTTAAGGCCAAAGTAGCAGAGTTGTAAACATTCTCCCATTCAATTTGATTATTTATAGATTATGGTCTTTATTCAGGAAAAAGAGAACTGCAAGGAACTGAACAGGAATTTTTAAACTTAAGGCCAAAGTAGGTAAATTAGAAAAAATCTCTTTAAACAGCTGCAATTTTCTATAGCCCTATATGCATTAGTACATACATTAGTCAAAGGTTTGAGTGCTTAATTATCTATGCTTTTAACGGTATGAGATTAAGCGTACCTATAAACATGCTATATTTCGTGTGTGCCTAGAAAAGTGAATTTCATTCCTAAAATCCATTTTTAAACCAAAATGAAAATTGAATTTCAGTGTGAAACCCAAGTGACTAGCCTGTAAAGTACATGGGAAGACACATTGGGAGATCTCCTTCGAGCAGTTATTAAGCTGGATACATGTCACATTCCAAGATTTAGAGACACTTTTCAATGTTCTCAAAAGGTTGCTTCAATAACACTTTGTACATTGTAACATTTTTTTCTGTCCAACCATTTCAAGAAAGTAATATGAAGTAAAAAAAAAAAATCAAAAAAAAAAATCTGAGAAACCTAGTTTCCGCCACATGTACTCAGATATGTGCCTGGTACTGTGTGCATGTATCCTTTATAGATAAAGCGTTATTAACCCCTTCTCGCCCATAGGACATCCTATGCTGTGCAGTGTGGAAGTGCAGTGTGATCCCACCTGGCAGATGAGGACACTTTGAAGTTAGTTTGATAGGCTAAATGTAACCAATGCTCACACTGAACTTCTGGGTTCAGGAACCCATAGTGTCTATAAACACCCTGATTGGGTCTCGGCCTTCTAATCGCTGTGTGAACAGGGCCAGGAACAACAACAACAACAACAACAACAAATACCCGTTATAGTGCTTTGGTCCTTAAGGACCAAGCACAACAATACAATTTTTAAACAACATTTCTTCACTTTATATTTTTCCACAGTGGCCCCCATGATCATAAATTCATAAAAAATCATTTTATTCTATTTATGGTGATGATGTGTAACAGCCGGAAGAATATTAAAGTCGTCTAAACACAGTTTAAATAAACTTTATTCAAACAAAACCACAGATTTATAGGGCTGGAAGACATTGGGGATTATGTGTAAAAGTCAAATATGGGTCAAAGTTCAAAAGTGGTCCAGTCCTCATGAAAACCTTATTCCTACTGAATAGATCACTTTTAGAACTTTCAGTGTTTACGTTGACCTATTATAACATGTTTACATGCTACCTTCTCCCCCTAGACCCCTCTTATTCTCTTATTGGGTCCTTCAGTCTTGTCTACCACACAAGCCAGATCTTGGAAAAGCATTTAAACTAAAATTGTCCCTGTATTAGAATTATTATCACAAAAGGGGGGTGGGGAGCATAATGAAGCCTTGTTCATAACATCTGCTGTCTTTTCAGTGTTGACCTCTGGGTACCAGAAAGATAAGCAACCCGTTTCCTTGTGATGCAGAAGTCCACGCCTCTCAAAGAGTTAATGAAGATTAGACTGTATTAGTGCCATTTGCGCTGATCAAGTCACATTCAGATTAATACATTTTACTTGCATTGCTTCACTTGTAGATAGCGATTGGGCCCTGTAAAGAAGCACAGTTATGGCCTCTATACCAGGAGCTGCACTGAAACCGGCTGAACTGAACCACCATTGTGTTGGCGTTGAAATCATTTAAAAGTCTTTAGCGTCTGCTGCTATGTTTCACCCCTCCTCCTAAACCGTGATGCTCCGGAGACAAGCATAATTTCCCGAAACACTACATGATTCTACAACCCATGGTTTTTTTCAGCATGCGAGGTGGACAGTGCTTCATGTTTACATCTGCACCTTTAAATAAAAGCCCTGTTCCTGCGATAGCTATGCTGTCTCAGGAGTGAGGTTTCTCTGCAGTACACAGTGGGTTGCTCTCCTTTCTTATCATCTCCCCCCGCCTGTTCCTGCGTGTCCCCAGTTTATTCAATTCCTGCTGCTACCCACTGATCTGCCAGCTGCCACTGTGAGTCTGTCCCCCCCCCTTCCCCGACACAGCTATTACCTCCCAGCTAGCTCAGTATCACAGCAACAACACCAAACGCTTCCCCTGTTGGCAGAGAGCTCCCCGCGTGCCTGCTCTGCCCATATTTGTACAATGCAATGTCATGACACTGGGAGGCCTGCCTCAGTTTCACGTTCTGTACCAAATGGTGCCCTGCTTTGATGCTCGGAGCAGGAGGCAGGAGGATGGCTCCAGGCCATTTATTTTAACGGTTCTATGATGTTTCTCTAGAAATCAAATGCTTGGGCGTGTGTAAAGCATGCCAAATAGGTACCTTAAGAACACCAAACCGAACATTGATGCAATAGACAGCAGTGTGTGGGTCTTATTGACCCATATCAGGCATTTTCCACCTCCCCCTTTCTTAAAGTAACTTTAATCCATCATAATATACCATTTTACAGACATTTTCATACATTTAAGACTGTTTTTTTGCATCCAATTAAAATACAAAACAAAAAGAAACCATTACCTTTCTATAATCGCTACTAATATCAATCTGTCATGATAACATTGTCTGTTTATCTTGTTCTCTAACCAGAAAATGTCATGATGAGGAAAAAATGAAACTGTCTTTCTAATACTGTAGAACGCGAGTTTTCATTAGTAAGCTCATTTAGAGGGACACTACCACTTACATAAAATGTAACTAGATAACCTGGTCATTTAAAACAAACACATATGTAAATCATATGCCACGGTTTATTTCTGTATACAGGGAGTGCAGAATTATTAGGCAAATGAGTATTTTGACCACATCCTCCTCTTTATGCATGTTGTCTTACTACAAGCTGTATAGGCTCGAAAGCCTACTACCAATTAAGCATATTAGGTGATGTGCATCTCTGTAATGAGAAGGGGTGTGGTCTAATGACATCAACACCCTATATCAGGTGTGCATAATTATTAGGGAACTTCCTTTCCTTTGGCAAAATGGGTCAAAAGAAGGACTTGACAGGCTCAGAAAAGTCAAAAATAGTGAGATATCTTGCAGAGGGATGCAGCACTCTTAAAATTGCAAAGCTTCTGAAGCGTGATCATCGAACAATCAAGCGTTTCATTCAAAATAGTCAACAGGGTCGCAAGAAGCGTGTGGAAAAACCAAGGCGCAAAATAACTGCCCATGAACTGAGAAAAGTCAAGCGTGCAGCTGCCCCGATGCCACTTGCCACCAGTTTGGCCATATTTCAGAGCTGCAACATCACTGGAGTGCCCAAAAGCACAAGGTGTGCAATACTCAGAGACATGGCCAAGGTAAGAAAGGCTGAAAGACGACCACCACTGAACAAGACACACAAGCTGAAACGTCAAGACTGGGCCAAGAAATATCTCAAGACTGATTTTTCTAAGGTTTTATGGACTGATGAAATGAGAGTGAGTCTTGATGGGGCAGATGGATGGGCCCGTGGCTGGATTGGTAAAGGGCAGAGAGCTCCAGTCCGACTCAGACGCCAGCAAGGTGGAGGTGGAGTACTGGTTTGGTCTGGTATCATCAAAGATGAGCTTGTGGGGCCTTTTCGGGTTGAGGATGGAGTCAAGCTCAACTTCCAGTCCTACTGCCAGTTCCTGGAAGACACCTTCTTCAAGCAGTGGTACAGGAAGAAGTCTGCATTCTTCAAGAAAAACATGATTTTCATGCAGGACAATGCTCCATCACACGCGTCCAAGTACTCCACAGCGTGGCTGGCAAGAAAGGGTATAAAAGAAGAAAATCTAATGACATGGCCTCCTTGTTCACCTGATCTGAACCCCATTGAGAACCTGTGGTCCATCATCAAATGTGAGATTTACAAGGAGGGAAAACAGTACACCTCTCTGAACAGTGTCTGGGAGGCTGTGGTTGCTGCTGCACGCAATGTTGATGGTGAACAGATCAAAACACTGACAGAATCCATGGATGGCAGGCTTTTGAGTGTCCTTGCAAATAAAGGTGGCTATATTGGTCACTGATTTGTTTTTGTTTTGTTTTTGAATGTCAGAAATGTATATTTGTGAATGTTGAGATGTTATATTGGTTTCACTGGTAAAAATAAATAATTGAAATGGGTATATATTTGTTTTTTGTTAAGTTGCCTAATAATTATGCACAGTAATAGTCACCTGCACACACTGATATCCCCCTAAAATAGCTAAAACTAAAAACAAACGAAAAACTACTTCCAAAAATATTCAGCTTTGATATTAATGAGTTTTTTGGGTTCATTGAGAACATGGTTGTTGTTCAATAATAAAATTAATCCTCAAAAATACAACTTGCCTAATAATTCTGCACTCCCTGTATGATTGAATTAATTGCACATAAAAAGGAAAAATAAAATTAGGTGTGTATCCCCTGGCTCCATTTTGTGAATATTTCCCATGATGCAACATTGTCCAAAATCTTCCAGCCAGTCCCACTTCACAACTGTGGCAAAAGCCTGCATGATGATGTCAAAAGATACTCTACTGCTCTCTTACAGGCTCCTGTGTATCATAGTGGGCAGGACTAGGTGGCTTTGTACAACTTTGTTTAACATGCCTTCCAGCACAAAGAGAGGAGATTGACCTGATCAAACAGGATCAGAACTCCGGCCCATTATGATGTAATAGTTACATTACCCTCCCTTTCAATGGAAGTCTATGGTCAGAAATCAGACTTATAGACTACATTCTGTGTCCCCAGCCCCAAAGTGAGATACTAGTGCTGTAAAGTATCTAGGGGGTGGCACCCAAAAACACTATATTTCACAAAATGCCACTTGTTTAGTTACATATTTTCTTAAATACAGTCACATAATAAAAACAAAAGACATATCTGAAATCAACAATACAAAATAAAAAAAATAAAACCTTTTCATTTTTTGGTGGGAGTGTCCCTTTAAATACTATTAATATGTCAAACAGTTACTAAAAAACTTTACCCAAAACACAACTAAATGATTTATTGTAAAGCAGTATAGTGTAAGCATGAGCAAAGGCACTGGATGCCAGTTATTTCATTTAACATACAGGCCTGCAGTGTAAATTGAATATAGCACACATGCTGTGTGGCATTGTATGAGAACTCAATGGGTAAAGATCTAATGTATTTACCATACATTATCGTCTGCTGGCTGACACGACTATTTAGCTTTTACTTGACTCTTTTTTTTTTACCTTTCACTGTAACCTTGTAGGTATATGTATAAGTGCTGTAGGTTTTTTATCAGTAATTAAATGATTTGATTTCCTACACAAAGCAGTTTTTTGGATAATGTGCTATGCTCACTTAGTATTATGCTATGAAAAGCTTGAAGGGCGTTTCAAGGTCGAGGATGCTTGTGCTGGCCAGATGCACTGTTACCTGTACCCAGAGTACTAGCAGTTTTGCAATTTTGTCTTGGACAAAAACAGTGCTCTGTATCTTTCCATCATCTGAAATCATTCCATCTGGGATAGCAGCCAGTTCTTCTGTGAGGAAAATCTTAGAAAATCCTGTCCACCGCTGAGGTTTTAACCCCGTCACTGCCAAGTACCAGAGTGTGCATTCCTATAGCGGTGGGTTAGTTTTTTTTTTTTTTTTAAATACCGTAGGTTGATTTTTTGCAACACAAAAGTTCAATTATTATAATAATATTACAATATTATTTTGTTTTACTATACAGATGGTTTAGGTGATCATAAAGATAACAAGTTTGCCCGAGAAATGCTTTTTATACATCAGCGAGAATATGTTCTATAGGCTATGTCTTGATGTTTCCTTTATGGAGGTAGCCCATAAGGAAATAAATAGGTTTCCTCTTCTGATAAATTGTTTAGATTTATTCACTAATCAGTGAAATGACAACAGAGTTGCAAACTTTAGGCCAAGATAAAGAATCTTTAACACAGTTATTATTCCAAAAGGATGCTTTCAAGGATGCCCACAGTTTCTGCTGTCATGTGTTAGACATGATTGCTCCAGACACTGCTCTGCATAGCCGTATCACAACCATGGAATAAGTGGTCATTTTACAGGATCAAGTTCACCTTATAATACTTTTCCCTCATGCCTATCCCATATTCCAGGATGACAATGCTGCTTACGCACTGCTAATGAATTGGAAGTTTCATAATCAACAGGATGAACTCACATGCCATCCATGATATATCCAATCAACAGATCTAGACAGCACTGAATCGTTTTGGCAATTATGGAGGCCAAAATGTAAAGCGGATTTCCACCTTGTTCCTCCCTTAGAGATGCATTCTTGAAGAATGCTGAGTACATTATCCACTTGTGTACTATTAGGCATTCTATGGTAGTATTCCAATAAGCTTTGAAGCTTTTCTGAAGGCAAAGGGTGACTCTGCTTATTAGGTACTTGACGATTTAGTAATGTGGCTACTCCAACCAAGATGACTACGAGGGCACAATGCAGAATGCTCAGAATCATTGGAACTGGTTAACATCTCTGTTCATAAGTCTACCATACATGAAACTTTGAACAGACATGGAGTCCGGGACACAGGGAGGATGTTTTTCCAAAGAGCACCTTGACATAACACTTTTGGGAGAAAAAAAATTGTGGACTGATGAAACTAAGTTTGAATTGTTTGGGAAGAACATGGGGCACTAAATATGGCAGAAAAAGGTCACTGCATAGCAAAATGAAAATAGCATACCAGCATGGTGAAGGGACCATTATTATTTGGGGCACCTGTGCTACCCCAAGTCTGGACAGCTTGTCATCATCAAGGCAGTGCTGTATTTACCGCGAGGCATCCTAGGCGGATGCCTAGGGCGGCACATTTTGTGGGGCGCCCCCCAGCACTGAAAAAAATAAAAACGCAAAATAAAAACACGGCCCTTTAAAAAAAAAAAAAAAAAAAGACCGCGCTTGCAGGCAGAGACGGAGGTGAGAGGGGATCGGAAGATCCCCCTCACCTTCTCTGCCTGCCAGAAACCTCCGTGCTGCTTGTTCGGCTCCCCGTGCAGTGTGCCGACACGGAAGTGCCGACAGTCACGTGACGGGCGCGCTGACATCATACGCGCGCCTGGTCACGTGACCTGTCGGCACAATCGCCGGGAAGCCGAACAGGCAGCATGGAGGGACCATGCTGCCTGCCACTAGCCACCAGGGAAAGGTAAGTGCTGATGGGAGACTGTGTGTGTGTGTGTGTGTGTGACTGAGTGTGATGGGAGTCAGAGTGTGTGTGATGGGAGACAGTGTGTGTGACTGAGTGTGATGGGAGTCAGAGTGTGTGTGATGGGAGATAGTGTGTGTGACTGAGTGTGATGGGATTCGGAGTGTGTGTGATGGGAGTAGGAGTGTGTGACTGAGTGTGATGGGAGTGTGTGTGTGTGATGGGAGTATGAGCTTGATGTGAGTCTGAATGATGGGGCATGTCTTAGGTGTGTAACGTGGGTGAGCAGCTTGGGTAGGGGGGTGCCCGGATTTTGTCTGCCTAGGGCAGCACAAAATCAAGATACACCACTGCATCAAGGGGACAATACATTTGCAAGTTTATCAAGGTATCATACAGGATAATGTCAGGGTGGCTGTCTGCCAACTAAGCTCACTAGAACTGGTGTGATTCAACAGAATAACAAACCTAAATATCAAAGTAAATCATAATGGCTTCAAAAAAAGAAGATTTTGGAATGGCCCAATCAGAGTCCACAACTTAACCGAATAGAGATGTGGAATGACCTCAAGAGAGCTGTTGACACCAGGCATTCTAAGAATATGGCTGAATATAAGCAGTACTGTAAGGAAGAATGGTCCAACATTTCTTCTGAACATTGTGCAGGTCTGATCCGCAGCTACCAGAGGCACTTGATTGAGGTTATTGCTGCCAAAGAAGGTTCAACCAGTTATTACATCTAAGGGTTCTCTTGCTTTTTCCAAAAACAAAGGAAAAGAGGTTTAAGTGCTTTTGTGGCAAAAAGGTGCAACAAAAAAAAACTGTGATAACCCCGAATGTTTACATGTTTTTTTTGTGTGCAAGTTATAGATCAACAACCGAAAGTAGTGCTTTCTTGCTTCCAGCCATTTTTTCCTACAGTGACCTTTTGGTCCTAAATCTAACCCTAACCCATTTGTAACCCTAACTCTATATCTAGGGTCAATTTAGAGCTAGAGTTAGTATGGGGATTTTTTTTGGCTCTTTCAGGTAGTCTAGTAACAATCCCGGATTTAACTTTTTTTGGGGTGAGTTGAATCTATCCTAACTTGACTCCTGCCTATATACAATGCATTGCTGACCTGGTATGTTAACTGGTTTATATTTCCCATGAATTGAAAAGGAAATTCAGGTCATCAGTGTTACCCATATTTATATTTCTCTATTTTCAATTCATTGATATAATGCCAACCTACTGTGCAGAGAGGTACACAGTGCTTATATAAGCAACACAACTCAATGACTGTTCAGAAACATCTTCATGTTATAATCTGCTTTTAACTCTTTTAAGGGCTGTCACCTTTTTCGTCAAAAAAAACTACACTTAACATTGGCCTGATGCCAATTTTTTACTGGCCAGGTCAAGTGGCAACCTTAACTCGTATACTGCTGTAGATAGGGTTGCCACCTTTTCTTCAAAAAAATACTTGCCTTGGTACTGTTTCCATAGACTTAACATTAGCCTGATGCCAATTTTTTACCGGCCTGCCGGTAAAATACAAGCCAGGTGGCAACCCTAGCTGTAGATAGGGTTGCCACCCGGCCGGTAATTTACCGGCACAGCCGGTATTTGGGAGGCCGGAGCCGGTGCCGGTAAAACTGATATACCGGTCATGTTAAGACCGGTATTTGTTTTGCAGGCACCAGGGAGAGGTGATCAGCAAGCAGGGCAGATAAATCCCGGGCACCAGGTCGCCAGGAAATTAGACCTGGTGCCCGGTATTCATCCACATTGTCCCCTTGCTGCTTTTGTTTGTCCGGCACAAGGGGGAAGTCTGTGTGAGGAGCACAGACCGGAAGCTCCGCCCCCTTGTGCATCACTCATCGGTGTGCCTCCTGTCATCCAGCAGGAGGGATGCTAGGAGTGCACAGAGACCAGGCAGCAGGAATGTCCCCCCTCCTCTGCAAGCAGGTAATATAGAAGGGAGGGGGGACACATCAAGAGAAGAGTCCGTTTTTTTAAAATTTATTTATCTATTTAATTTTTACCTCTAAAAGCCTTACTGGTTTGTGTGTGTGTGTGTGAGAGAGAATGTCACTGAGTGTATGTATGTGCTAGTGTCACTGTGTGTATGTATGTGCTAGTGTCACTGTGTGTATGTATGTGCTGCTGTCACTGAGTGTATGTATGTGCTAGTGTCACTGTGTGTATGTATTTGCTGCTGTCACTGAGTATGTATGTGCTGCTGTCACTGAGTGTATGTGCTAGTGTTACTGTGTGTATGTATGTGCTGCTGTCACTGAGCGTATGTGCTAGTGTTACTGTGTGTATGCATGTGCTGCTGTCACTGTGAGCATGCATGTGCTGCTGTCACTGTGTGTATGTATGTGCTGCTGTCACTGAGTGTATGTATGTGCTGCTGTCACTGAGTGTATGTATGTGCTGCTGTCACTGAGTGTATGTGCTGCTGTCACTGAGTGTATGTGCTGCTGTCACTGAGTGTATGTGCTGCTGTCACTGAGTGTATGTGCTAGTGTTACTGTGTGTATGTATGTGCTGCTGTCACTGAGCGTATGTGCTGCTGTTACTGCGTGTTTGTATGTGCTGCTGTCACTGTGTGTATGCATGTGCTGCTGTCACTGTGTGTATGTGTGCGCTACTGTCACTGTGTGCATGTGCTACTGTCACTGCGTGTGGCTTTCACTGTGTGCATGTTGGGGCCCCGCCCCTTTGAGGCCCCGCCCATATCTATGGCCGGTATTTTTTTTAGGAAAAGGTGGCAACCCTAGCTGTAGACTGTGCTGATGCTTTATTCAGTTCCATAAAAAAAAAAAAACAGGAAATGTCTCCTATAGGTTTCATTATTAGCTTTCCATATATTTTATGATTTTTAGTTTATTTTTTAGAATGGTACCATATCAATAGGGGTACCTCTGCTTTCATATCTGGCAATGAAAGATTAGTAGTAATTATTAATAATTAAGTGACACTATAACGGAGCCCCAGATGATATCATCAAAACATATTTTTGTTTCTTATCCTGCCGGCTGCCGTGAGGAAACTGTGCTTTGGGAGAAAAAAAAACATAAAATAAGAAGGGTTGGAAAATCATAGAAAGGGGATGGCCTCATTTCGATTTTTGAAATGCACTTGATATAGTATGTTTGTTGAGGATTGAAAAGCTTATTGGTCATGTTTTTTGTTAAATCCTGTGGGATGATATGGTTTACAAATCATGCCCCCGTGTGTACAAAGAGATGAGCCTCATTTTCTCTCTACAGAGGTATGTGCACATTCATGTGCCCTTCCTGGCATCCATTTACTGTTGATGACAGACCCTTTAACCTCCTTAACACTAGACCTAGTTGATGCAGACATTCCCAGCATGCTGTGTTCAATAATGAGCTACCAACACAAGAATCGTTACCAGTTATCGATCCCAACACCCAAAAGCCCAGCTGCCTTTTCCCTTGTTTTTTTATTTATTTTTTGTACACAGGGTACAAAGGGAGCATCAGTCTTCCTTTGTAACTCCTGCACTTTGTCAGACTGTAGGCCATTTGCCGGTGAGTCCCCACTGTCCCAGTCTGCTAAAAATAAAATAAAAAAAAGACACAGAAATGGGGAAAGGATTAAAATACAGGTTCAGGCACCAAAGAACTGGCTAGTCTTTGGCCGTAGGAAAGACTTTCCTGGCTCACTGACATGGTTTGCAAACATATCTGTTGTTAATTACACACATGTTGATGGGGAAATTACAGAGGAGTTATTGGTGAAATATATTACGCACAGTCCCAGTGGCTTCTGGGAAAACACCCAGAATCAAATCACTATTTCAATTCTAGGCTGCAAACATACCCACTCTTCCAATAAATATGCATCAAAACACTGTGGATTTATCCCATTTGAAAACTACATGTTAACAGCTGCAAAAAAACAAACAAAATAAAAACAAATAGGCCTAGGATCTGAAAACAAAGCACACACTTATAGGCTACTGGTGCAATGTGGCCAAAGAAGAACTATAAGAAGGAAGAGTACAGAAGCAATTATCACACTGCACTAAGTACCCAACTTACTGTGTAGGAATGCAACACCATTTTACACTTCAGATGAATAAACCAGCGGTTTAAAAATAATAGTATTACATAGAAAACATAGATTGTGAGAGTCAGTCTCACACGTATTTACCTGATTTGAGCTCATTTATTCATAAGAATAACAGAATAGTCCTGGTCTGATACCAAACATTTCATTAACTTTTTTTTTTTTTTAATCTTTTACTACTTCCACTAGAAGACTATTTCAGGTACCTTAATAGACTGGCTGTAAAATAATAGTTCCATGGTAAGATTGAGTGTAATCTAAGATAACGTTTTTTTTTGTTTTTTTTTTACTTCAATCACTGGCAGTAATGTTAGAATACGAAGAACATTGAAGGTTCACATCCATAAAAGATTTCTTGAGGTCTTGTAACATGGTAGACATTGCCCTCTTTTTCTTCCTACTCTACAGCCAATAACGTTGTTTCAATCATGTGACTGGCTTCTTGACAACTGTTCAGCATGGCATATTGCAAATGTACTCTATGTGGAAAATTACATCTAGACTGTGAGCAGGGCACTCCACAGAATCTGTCTAACTTTATCTGTAATACCCCTTTAAGCTCTGTCCTAAGCTATATAAATGTTAATGTAACCAATATAGTAAAGTGAATTTTTAATGGACTTGTTCATTGAATGGGATCAAGCAGATATTTAGGAGTTCATTCCATTGCCAGCAAAATATGATTTTAGCTCCAAATGGACATCAGACTTTACCCCTTAACCAGCAATTTTTACCTAGGATCAAATTAAATTAAACTGTGTTGATAGAGTAATACAAACTAATAAATACCATAACAAAATCAGGCTGCTACAAAAGCATTCAAAATGGCAAAAAAAGATAAATCAGTCCTACTACCTTAATATCTGCCGACGGACAGTAACAATATCACGGAGTTAGAGCAAACCTGGTGTGAACTATATCTCATCAATACCATAATCATAAAAAGGATTTTCTATTTTACATTCTGGCCTTGATGTGACAGGGTGACACTGCAATTCATTTTGTTTATAGCATATACTTTTAAGAGTGATCAGTTGTTTAGTGTGAGCGGTTGGGACTCTGTTTCAGTATGCTAGCCGATCCACCTGAATCACACCAATATAACGCTGCTTATCTAAAACAACTGCATCAATATCTGATCACTTACGTTCTTCGTGATGAGAAAACACAGTGGGATTTATTCATTAAACAGTGAATTGTGGTGTGAATGCCATTACTAACCAACTGATGCCTCCTGCTTGGAAAAACTTCTCAGACTTAATTACCCATTTTTAAACTTATTTGTTCTTCAGGATAGCCTTGGTCACAAACCAAGCATGTGAGCTGCATATAGGGTTGTCACATTTTCTTCAAAAACATACCGGCCTTGCTATTGCCTACATAGACTTACCATTGGCCGCAAGCCATTTTTTTTTTTACCTGCCTGGGTGGCAACCCTAGCTGCAAAATTTAATGGGCCAAAAATGGACCCGTCAATTCACCACAACTCCCAGTTTACTGAATAAACCTTAATATCAGCCACAACTAAAGACACACAGTTTTAAATGAAAATACTTTATTTACACATTAGACTGGAGAGCAACATCTCTAGCTGCTCTGTTTTAAACTTCTGCCTGCTTAAAACTGAAATGTTGGGGTTATTCCCTATTTAAAAAACACTTGTTTTTATTTCTACATCAACAGTAATAAGCCAGCAGTAAAAGATAACCCTAGTCTGGCTGCAAGCTTTTTCATTTGCTCTCAAGGTTCATTGTCAGTATACAATAAATATCACATAGTACATATCCATAACAATAAACTCAATGTTTATAAAACTAAGAAATACGGTAATAATCAAACATCATAATATTGAACACAGTTATAGCAGGCAACAGACTGTCTCTAGATATTTAGATATCTAGATATATGTTGGAAATCGTGGGCAGGATTGTTTTCCCTATTGAATGCTGAACTGCGCAAATTAGGAATTAAGGGATGGGTTGGAAAAATTCTCCATCTTGCCTATCTTTCCAACTCATCTAGTAATGCCTCCTTTTTAAAGTTCACTTGTCAGATCACCAATATTCACTGTTTAGCGATTAGACTCCACGGTGAGAGGAAAGGTGTTGAAACATAGAAGGAGAAATAAAAACAAAGCACAAATAGGTCCATTAGAAAGATAAACATAACAGTGTATGTAGTTTGTCAGTTCAACCATTCACAGTGCAATGAAGGTCCCTCTGGCATTATAAGAGTTAACTATCTGAGAAGAGCAAGGTAAAAAAAAAAAAAAAATACTAACAATTATAATGTCTTCTGAACTTTTGAGCAAACTTCCAAGGGGACAGTATTCCTAAGGCACCACGGTTCCAATTAAACACAAAGCCCACAGCCTGCCCACTGGAATCTATGGCGGCCTGAATCACACACAAATGTGCCACAGCCAAGCAAAATAGCTGGACGCAACAGGCTCTCCTTGGCACGCATTAATTTTTCTTTTTTGTAAACCATTCCAGCTGTTTTTCTATGTTCCACTACGGTCTCATAAAAGATCTGTAAAACGTAGTTAAGGTGGGAAAAAACCAACAAACCACACTGCATGGAGAGAGGCCGACACTACAATGTTTTAACCCCACATTACCATGGAGATTAAAGAATACCCACAGTTCATCAGTAATCCATTGCTGGCATACAATTCCTTTATCGCTCCTTCTGATTTCTTCTGTGGTATCCTGAATTTCACTTGATATCATCTTGGATACTACACAGTGATCCATGATCCTCCGATAGGGTTGCCACCTGGCCGGTATTTTACCGGCAGGCCGATAAAATACTGGCATCAGGCCAATGTTAAGTCTATGGAGAAAGTACCAAGGCCGGTATTTTTTTGAAGAAAAGTAGGCAACCCTATCCTCCGATCAAGACAATATAACAGCCTAATAAACTGGAATTATGGTAATATAAAAAAAAAAATGCTGTTTTAAGGGGCAAAATGGCGAATTATTTTCTCTTGTTCACATTGAGAAATGATTTCATACTTGGGTAGTGAACCAGACAAAATCCTTAAAAGGAAATTAAAAAAAAAACATTTTTCTTTGATGTATCACAATAGGGACACATTTATGTCTTATAATTCTGGGACAAAGAAAGCCATTGGAGGTAATGAATAATTAAACGTTTGGGTGTTATGCATAAAGAACATTTCTTGGGAACAGTTTTAGAAAGCAGGAACATTCTACTGGTTACCATGTTGGCTGCTCAACAATTTGATAAACAGTTACGGAATTACTCTATATGCATAAGCCTAATGATAATTGCATCATTTATTTCACAAAAACCATAGACAGGACAATAAAGAATTCTAACAGTGGAAACTGAACGAAAAGGCAGAAAAGCAGAACACCCTTGGTATCTCCATACAAGAACTGCAACAACAAGTGTTTAAATAAACCACTCCAACGCCTTTTCACTTCTCTAATTTGGAACAAGATTATGCCAATGTATAGTTCTAGGCTGTCTACAGGCCTACATCTTTACACTCAACAGTTATTGTATGGTATTTCTGACTCAGCTGGGTCTGTAGATCATTTTAGTTTGATGACGAGGTCTACAAGCTACAAAAAGGTTTGGAACAAATCAAGCATTTTACAGCCACCACTTTCAATGAAGACTTTGACCTTTTTAGAGATAGGCTTAACCAGTACAACCTTACTCCAGGTCGTAAAATATAACATACATTTTTCTGAAGGCAAGTCATATTAAACAGAAAACAACTTAACAATATAGAAGCCTGTGCTTTGACACCAATATGGAAAACAACAACAAATAAAAGCAATAAATAAAACCAATAGTCAATGTGACAAAAATGCACCTGAATAGTTTGCCCTAAACAGCGAAAGACAATCAGAGAATGCAGACTTACGTAGTCGTGGAACGCCTTGGCTTCACTTGAGTGTTCACATGTTTCCCGTCTGTCAGGTGCTGCACAGTACAGATCCCAGAATACACTGCAAAATACAAACGGTAAAGTGAGATGTTTTATAATGCTAGACCTATGCAAAGCAATTATAGTTTTAGTTGGCCGGATTGAATACATTAGTAATAACAACATATAGGTATAGACTGTGATGGCAGTTGGCCCATATAGTTTGCCCATAACTAAAGATTTATTTTTTGTTAGTATATATCTATGTACATCCTAAACTTTTTGAATTACATTACAGTGTTAGCGTTGTTACTGCCACTGGAAGGTTGTTACATTAACAATTAATTCTATAGCACAAACAATTTGCAGAGAGCATAAAAGGTGAGTTACAAAGTAGGTCAGACTAAGAGAGCCTGTTGGATAAATAAGGCAGAGAGAGTGCTGCTAGCAAGCTTACTATCAAAAGGGAGGGGATGACAAGAGAAGCATAAGAAAAAGGCAGGAAAGTAGGCAAGATAGTTTTGATACAGAGGTTTCTTGTATCTGGTGTGTAGGACACTGGAGAAGGTGAGTAGAGCTGTCAGGACGATTGACAGTGCCACCGTGCATGCGCGGTCAGTTTGAGTGAACGCTCTACTGCACAGTCACTCAATCTCTGCCCCCCGACATCCTGATTCGCCAGAGTGAAATGTTGGAAAGTATGGCATAATGGACAATCCATCATCACTCAACCTACCATCAGGAGTCTGCATTCCAGATATTGTTCACTTATTTGTTGCATAGACCCTGGATACCTGTATCTTTCCATCTCCGAGTAGAAAATGATGCATGAAGGGAATGTTAACACCAAAGTCAACGTGACAATTTGCTTGCTATGCTGCCAGAGGGTTGCAGCTACGGAGGCAGTGTTGGAAAGGAGTTTGATTTCAGGTTTCAACAGAAACCCAATACATTTTCATTATTTTAGCCTGTGGCTTTCCTAGCTTTATAAAACCTACTTCACAAAATCCCTAAATTTACCCTGGCAGTTTATTTTCTGCATTAACTCCTTGGACTTATTTGCTTGTGAAAAAAAAACCCCAGTCATCAGAATGTTGCACTAAAAGCAGTGGTATATTTTGTTATCATACAGTAGAATGCAGTCAATGAGCTTACTTTGAGGAAATCCTACCCAACGTTACATGTGGTCTCAGTACAATAACCACTGCCAGGTTTTTGCCTGGGTTGCAGTGGTACTTGCAGATGGGAAGGTATCCATACCCTCCGTGTGTCCAGGGGAGGGCTGGCAGCCTTAGGCCTGGGGGGCAAATCCAGTCAAGTGGCCCATTGCACCACCGAATCGCCTCCCCATCCATGGCCATCTTTTACTTGTTTTATAATAAATATTGCCAGGATTTTCCCCCACAATATGCCAGGATTTGCCACTGAATATGCCAGAATTTTACCTTACAATATGCCAGGATTTTCCCCTCAATATGCCAGGATAATGCCCCTCAATATGCCAGGATAATGCCCCTCAATATGCCAGGATTGTCCACTCAATATGCCAGGATTATGCCCCTCAATATGCCAGGATTGTCCCCTCAATTTGCCAGGATTGTGCCTCTCAATATGCCAGGATTTAGCCACCCAATATGCCAGGATTTTCCCATCAATATGCCAGGATTATGCCCCCTCAATATGCCAGGATTATGCCCCCTCAATATGCCAGGATTATGCCCCCTCAATATGCCAGGATTTCCCCCCTCAATATGCCAGGATTTCCCCCCTCAATATGCCAGGATTTCCCCCTCAATATGCCAGGATTTAGCCCCTCAATATGCCAGGATTTAGCCCCTCAATATGCCAGGATTTTCCCCTCAATATGCCAAGATTATGCCCCCTCAATATGCCAGGATTATGCCCCCTCAATATGCCAGGATTATCCCCCACAATATGCCAGGATTTTCCCCTCAATATGCCAGGATTATGTCCCACAATATGCCAGGATTTAGCCACCCAATATGTCAGGATTTTCCCCCACAATATACAAGAAGTTTGCCCCTCAATATACCAGGATTTTGCCCCTCAATATACCAGGATTTTCCCCAACAATATGTCAGGATTTTGCCACCATATTGAGTACTTGCCTCCTTTCTGCTGCTCTGTCTCCGTCTCCCGGTGCTCTCATCTGCCCGTCTGTGGCTGTGAGGGAAGCGTTGTGCCCTCCCCTCCAGCAGAGCGTCTTCAATAAAGTTTGTTTATACTTTTTTTTTCAACAAACTTTATTGAATGCGCATTGGCTGGAGGGGAGCGCAGAACGCTTCCCTCACAGCCACGGACCTGCAGCACTGGGGGACAGCAGCAAGGAGGTAAGTACTGGGAAAGTGGGGAGGATTTTTTTTTTTCAGGCGTGACCTGGGCCCGGGACGCCAGTATCAGCCGTCACCCCCTGGGGCGCCCAGCGTTAAAGACAGCCCAGCGGCCGTTTTTAGCATGTATTAGGGCGGCCTGGGAGGCAATTGCCCCCCGGCCCAGCCCACCCCTGCGTGTGCCCCCAGCAATGTGGTGGCAGTGCTTATCAGTCAATCTGACTGCACCGCGCAGTATTCATTCTCCGGTGGTCCAACACTTGGGAATACAATTTGTGAACTAAATTGCTTAAAGCGGGACAGTTGGGGGTTGTGTTAAAATGGGGAGGGTTTAGCTAATTACCACAGAGCTACCACGTGGAACAGTATGCATGGCTGATAAGTACCAGTTAAGAATGGGTGACAAGATGTCCCTAGTTTTGAGACCACTGTTCCTGGATATGTTCTCAGCTCACTGCCAAGCCATTTTGCCAAACTATTCCAGCCAAAACCCATGCAATGTCACTAGTTTAAGTAGCATATTATGTTTTTAGTATAGGTTGAGGCTCCCTATCCAAAGATCCATAAACCAAAATGACCCAAAATCCTTTTTGGATGTGGATCAGTTCGGATAAAAAAATACTCACATTACTGGTGTCCAGTGGTGAAGCTCATGAAATGTAGTTCGCAAAGCGCTGCGACGGGAGGGAGGGACTACAGTACGACGACAGATCATTTTGACAACACCGTGGAGCAGGTAAGTTCACCAGCTGGAAATTATCTATATTACCTACATACAAGGTGAGCAAGTTGCTTACACTGAATTTAGGTAATGTAGTTCATTTTTAGGGTCGGTGTTTAAGAGTAATATAATATACGTCCATGTCGAATGTACTGCATAATCATTGTTTAATGTAGAGATTAATAAAAATTATATCAGCAAAATTGTAAGCAAATGTACAGATTAAAGGATAAATGTGTTTAAAATGATTAGGCGGTGTCTCCTGTTTAGGACATTACCTGTGTGGCTTGATTTGCAAATGTCCAACTTTCATTGGGAAATCAAAACAGAGCTGATGTTATAAACAGGAAACTCCCCAGACACATGTAAAACACATTCTCTATTCATCTATGTATTTGCTTGCAGTTCTGGTAAGACAATGTATAGATCATGTTTACAGTTACGATATGAATAAAATTTAGGTGACAATGTTTCTTTAAAAGGTGGAATCGCAACTTTAGCAAGAACTCTCAGAATTAATCAAGTGTCTGTATATAATATTCGAGCTATAAAATGTTGTTGATATTATAGGACCAATGGTGTATTCTCCATTTAGCAAGCAATATAAAGAACATCTGCATTGTAGTTTCAATTCCAAGAAACTGAGATCAGCGTGCTCTGAGCAAACGCTGGAGTATGAAGACCGTGTTCTCTAACAGTGACGTGTGCCAGAAAAACAACTAGATCTGGAAGACTGGAACTGCAGAGAGCTCATTGTGTGAAACAATAAAAGTGCTGAAGGACATTCTGTATGTCTGGGGACAAAAGTAGTTTTTTTGATCTAGTCCTAATTTGAACCAAGCAGCCTTTGGGAAGGACTGGCAGTACCTAAAATGTTTTTTTTTCCATAAAAGTGTATTTCCAAGTAAAGTATGGTAAGAAAAGTATGGGCTACCCTAGGTCACTTTCTATAAAGTATGGTAAGGTAAGTATGGGCTACCCTAGGTCACCTTCTGTAAAGTATGGTAAGGTACTTATGGTCTACCCTAGGTCACCTTCTATAAAGTATGGTAAGGAAAGTATGGGCTACCCTAGGTCAACTTCTGTAAAGTATGGTAAGGTACTTATGGTCTACCCTAGGTCACCTTCTATAAAGTATGGTAAGGAAAGTATGGGCTATCTTAGGTCACTTTCTATAAAGTATGGTAAGGTGCTTATGGTCTATACTAGGTCACCCTCTGTAAAGTATGGTAAGGTACTTATGGTCTACCCTAGGTCACCTTCTGTAAAGTGTGGTAAGGAAAGTATATGCTACCCTAGGTCACCTTCTAAAAAATATGGTAAAGAAAGTATGGGCTATCCTAGCTCACCTTCTGTAAAGTATGGTAAGGAAACTATGGGCTACCTTAGGTCACCAGCACCAGACACAACACTATAGCACACAATATAACCCAACCAGGGCGGCCTTAGGGGTGTGCGACCTCTGCGAGCCGGTAGAGGCACTGGATTGGGGAGATCAAAAGATCCCCCCTCACCAGCCCTCTGCTGGATCCGACGAGGGGGCGGAGCTAACCGGCTGAGGGGTGTAGCTCCGCCCCCACCCTGTGAAGCAGAGCAACGTCTGCTTCACGGGGAGCCGCGGGCAGCAAGAGAAAGTGCTGCTCGGCTCCCCATGCTTGCATTAAGCATGGTGAGCCGAGCAGCACTTTATCTTCTGCCCGTGAAGCAGACGCTGCTCTGCTTCACAGGGTGGGGGCGGAGGTACACTGCTCAGCCAGTAAGCTCCGCCCCCTCCTTGGATCAACATTTGCAGACAAAGGGAGGGGGGAGAGAGACACAGAACAGGGGGAGGGGGGAGAGAGAGAAAGAACAGGGGGAGAGAGAGAGAGAGACAGAACAGGGGGAGGGGGAGAGAGAGACAGGGGCAGGGGGAGGGGGAGAGAGACAGAACAGGGGGAGGGGGAGAGAGAGACAGGGGGAGAGAGAGAGAGAGAGACAGAACAGGGGGAGAGAGAGACAGAACAGGGGGAGGGGGAGAGAGAGACGGGCAGGGGGAGGGGGAGAGAGAGACAGGGGCAGGGGGAGAGAGAGACAGAACAGGGGGAGGGGGAGAGAGAGACAGGGGGAGAGAGAGAGAGAGAGAGACAGAACAGGGGGAGAGAGAGACAGGGGGAGGGGGAGAGAGAGACAGAACAGGGGGAGAGAGAGACAGAACAGGGGGAGAGGGAGAGAGAGACAGGGGCAGGGGGAGAGAGAGACAGAACAGGGGGAGGGGGAGAGAGAGAGACAGAACAGGGGGAGGGGGAGAGAGAGAGACAGAACAGGGGGAGGGGGGGGGAGAGACAGAACAGGGGGAGGGGGGAGAGAGAGACAGAACAGGGGGAGGGGGGAGAGAGAGACAGAACAGGGGGAGGGGGGAGAGAGAGAGACAGAACAGGGGGAGGGGGGAGAGAGAGACAGAACAGGGGGAGGGGGGAGAGAGAGACAGAACAGGGGGAGGGGGGAGAGAGAGACAGAACAGGGGGAGGGGGGAGAGAGAGACAGAACAGGGGGAGGGGGGAGAGAGAGACAGAACAGGGGGAGGGGGGAGAGAGAGACAGAACAGGGGGAGGGGGAGAGAGAGACAGAACAGGGGGAGAGAGAGAGAGAGACAGAACAGGGGGAGAGAGAGACAGAACAGGGGGGGAGAGAGACAGAACAGAGGGGGGGGAGAGAGACAGAGGGAGAGAGAGAGAAAACAGGTATGGGGGAGTTAGAGAGAGACGGACATGGCAAGAAGAGGAAAGGGACACATACATAAGGGGGTGAAAGACGGGGGGGGGGGGGGGGGCAAGCCCGCACAGGGCACCAGGACACTTAAGGCCGGCCCCTCAGCACCAGATACAACATTATAGCACACAATATAACCCCTCAGCACCAGATACAACACTATAGCACACAATATAAGCATACGGCAACAGATACAACAATATAGCACACAATATAACCCCACAGCACCAGATACAACACTATAGCACACAATATAACCCCACAGCACCAGATACAACACTATAGCACACAATATAACCCCATAGCACCAGATACAACACTATAGCACACAATATAACCTCTCAGCACCAGATACACTATAGCACACAATATAAACCAACAGCACCAGACACAACACTATAGCACACAATATAACCTCTCAGCACCAGATACAACACTATAGCACACAATATAACCCAACAGCACCAGATACAACACTATAGCACACAATATAAACATAAAGCAAGTAAGCAACAGATTCCTTTAACACCCAAATTCCTAAATCCATGACATTTCTTTATCTCTTTCCCCCTTTTTTATGTTTTATTCCTCCATGTTTGCCATCTCTTTCCCCATCATTTTATGTGTTTTATTGATGCGGAACTTTTCTGAAGAAAAGGTGACTAACCCTATGTTCAGGCCTTTAACAGCTAGAGGGCCACAGTTTGTCATCCGTGAACTATCCATAGTATAGTTAATGGCAGAATATGTTGATCGGGTGCCCCATGTCACAATTTTGTCTGTATTCTGCTCCAATCAATTACCTCTTTTCATCCTCTATTATCTTTTCTGCCCCATGTCATCCCATTTTGTTTGCAATCTGCTTCCATCTATCACATCATTTTATCCTCCATTATCTTTTCTGCCCCATCCACTTGTCACCATGTTGATGTGAGCAGAGCCTGGTCAGAGGAGCTGCTCAGACTGGACAAATGGAGACCTCAGGGAAATGGGAGGGACCTCCTAGGATTTACCCCACTCTACCATGTACCTTGGCTGTTTTGTTTTTTAAAGCTATTATAAGCTCTTCCTACCCGTTAGAGAGGCTCAGCTTTGGTCTCTGAGTATCTTCCCCTGTTTCCTCCATGATGTTGCACTGCAGGCTCTCTTCTGTCAGTCATGCTGCCACATGGAGGGCTGAGGGGCGGGCCATAACTTCATATCCCTGGGCACCCCTGTAAATTTTTTTTAAAGGGGAATTGCAAAAATCCAGGGGGGGGCCCCCCTTGCGGACACCCATGCCTAGAAGCATACCCAATATTTAGCCTGCAAATGCACACTTGCACGTAAAGGTAAAAAAAAAATTGTGATTGTTCCTAGTTTTGGGGGGCTTGACAGAAACATCACTTACCTGGCTCCAAACAATAACTAGACTATCTCCTTAATAGGTGTAGTTGGCTCCTAATGTCAACAAATACTTGTCAAGGAGTAATAAAACTTTCTACAAAATATGTATCTGGTAAAATAAAGACGGCAGCCACCATTTAGCGAATGTAGATGGTTAAAGGTTTCTGCAGTATATGAGAGCGGGAGGTACATTAACTCATTATTTTGCTGTCCAACATTGTATATGTTTGAAAACCTTAAGATGCAAGAAATCTGTTTTGACGAATGGTAAGGCAATTCAAAATTGAAGTGTACATATGGCACAAACATGTACTGCCTTTCAGAAAGTGTACAAATAAAGCAAAGCTATAAACAGGGGGGGGGGGGGGGGCTGTGACTATAGGATATGAAAAACCTTATGTTTCAAGAAATGCTTTTCAATCTTTAGCTTTATGCAAAGTGCTTTGCAAATAAATCAGTTAAAATATGCATCTCAATTGGTCATACAAGTGGCAGCCACATTGGGTACAGACGGTAAGTCACAGGTCATGTCAAGTCCATGGCATCAGCAGTTGATAGGCACCAGTCTCCTGAAAAATCTATACTTTTTCTTGGAATGTAGTCATGTTTGGGTATCTGTACATATAAGTAAACACCATTATAATGCTATCTCTGTGTCGGAATTGCGTGTCCTGGTCAGGCGAATACAAATTTTCAGGGTGGTTTTCCTCAGCATCATTTTTATTTTTGTATTTACAGTATTTTATTATTAGTTTTGAGATTAGAACTTTTTGTTATAAAAAGAATATGTGGTATGGTTGATTAAAGTCCAATATTCTGTATGGAATATATTTTTTAAGTTATTTGCAAATTAAATATATATGTCTTTATATCTATAGACTTCTTCCCAACAAAGAGCCATTAGGAGACTGGACCTCCATTCTGTTCTCTCATTAAGCAGCAAGCCTCCACGTGTCAGATGAGGCCACTTCGAGTGGCTTAGTCTGACAGGGAAAATGTAAGCGATGCTCAAAAGGACGTGTTAATGCATCCCTTCACAACTTCTCGCAAGCTTTCGTCAGGCACCCGTCGGGCATTTTAAGTTGTCTTTGCCACTGTGTCCCTGGCACCCGATCAACATATTCTGCCATTAACTATACTATGGATAGTTCACGGATGACAAACTGTGGCCCTCTAGCTGTTAAAGGCCTGAACATAGGGTTAGTCACCTTTTCTTCAGAAAAGTTCTGCATCAATAGGACTTTTTTATTGGTCTACCAGTAAAATACCAGCCAAGTGGCAACCCTACCTGAACCTCAACTAGGAGACTGGCAAGGAAGTATATGAGATGCAATTATCCAGCAGTAGGCGTCCTATAGTTGACACCCCCTTAGTGTAGTCAGAAGGATTTTAAACAGTTGTATTTTTGCTCCTTTTTTCTAATGAGGATAAAACCAGGCTCCCTTATACATGATACACAAGTGGTTCACAAAGAGGATCATTGCTCACATTTAGAAAGGATACTTATACATAACTCTCATTGAATTAGCTCCGTAATTACCTGAAAAATACTAGTAAAGGACCACAACTAGCAAAGACCAGTTCAAAATATCAATAAACATTAACATTAGGTAAATGAAAACAAATAATAATGCACTCTTAAATCCCCAGTGGGCAACACTAAAAAAACAATTATAAATGCAATGCAATACTAGATAACATGAGCTGAAACCAATGTTATAAACTTAATAACCATAGAAAGGACAAGATTGTCACCTCTCAAGAGTAACAATGTGTTATTAAGTAATGTTATATTTTAATTTGTGTTCTCATTATACTAAGGGGGACGCATATATAATAGTGCTATATTTAATATTACGTATTATTTGCAGAGGACTCATGCTTAGGACTGTCACCTTGCCGGTATTTTACCGGCAGGTCAGTAAAAAAATAGCTTAATGCCAATGTTAAGTCTATGGAGGCAGTAGCATGGCTAGTATTTTTGGGACGAAATGGTGGCAACCGTACTCATACTTGGGAGGCTAGTTTTTGACAGAGCCAAAGTGTGTGTGGCAGGGCAGCGTTAAAGTCTTTTGTCCTTGCGTGGTAGGAAAAAGGCTCATTGAGGTCCCCTTTCTCAATATAGTTTTATATTACTATGTTGCTATGAATTGGAGGATTTTAGTCCAAAAACCGTTTTGCGATTATTTCTTGTAAATATTATATGTACTTGGAAAATGTCATATAATGCTTAGTGTTAGAAATAGCAACATTACTTACATATGTTCTTCTTTCCCTAGACTTAAACTTTAGAACAAAGGGAAAAATATTCATGTTAAATTTCTTCTAATACAGACCACTTAAATGAAATAACAAAGGGAATAAAATTAGTTGTTTATGAGCCCCAGTAAGACTCTCTATAAGTAAATTCTGGAAAGTAGGATCTACACCCATTTCACACAAATTTACTGCCTATATACACAAAACAACACAAAACTATCTGACAATATGGCAACCATGGTTGTCTGCTCACACACCATCTAAATCTATACCCCATGTGACAAATGGTCTTAATATATTACATACTAACATAGTAATTTAAGTTGAAAAAAAGATCTACACCCATCTGATCCAAAAGAAGGCAAATAAAAAAAACCTAAGTAAGCTATTATGAATTTTGTCTGAAAAAAGTGAGAAAAGTTCCATGTTGACTCCAAAAGGCAAAAAAATATCCAGACCCTTTGTGAAGGTATCTATTGTAGTTGATAGCACTACCTCTCTTGGCAGTCAACAATCCCTTCCTTTGTTGTCTATGAAATTTCTGCTCTTCCAGTCTCAGGGGGTGACCTCTTGTTCTTTATACATTTCTGTTAATGAACAGGTCACTGGAGAGCTCTTTATACTGTCCCTGCACATATTTATATAATGTTATCATATCCCTTCCGAGACGCCTATTTTCTAACGTTTATATATGCAACGTTTTTTGTTGTTGTCTCTATTCATAACTAAGATCATCCAATCCCTTATTAGTCCTCCTTTGCCCTTTTTCTAGTTCCAGAATGTCCTTTCTAAGTTTTGGTGCCCAGAATTGTACCGTATTTTCAAGGTGAGGTCTTACCATGGACTTTGTAAAAAATACGATACCCTGTTTTATACATTCTAGTATCTTATTGGCCCATGTAGCTACTGACTGGCATTGTGCACTGTTGCCAAGTCTGTTGTCTATAATTTATCATAAATGTATTATTGTATTTTATTGTAATTATTAACTATAATAATAAAAATAGTATTTTAATATAGAAATTATATTTATATGGCAAATAATTTATATTTTTTGAGATATGTCATTTGCTTCCTAACGAATATAAATATAGACTATAACGATATACTAAGAATATAATCTAATGTAAAAACAACTTCATAAAGCCTGATGTTATAAAATGCCGAGCTAATTTTTTAATTTGTATCCTCTCTCTAATATTGTATGTTATATAATAAAAATACAAGATTAAATTTAATTAGGAAATTCATTTTTATGAAGTATGAGAAACGTATATTTTTAGAGATGTTACATATTACATACAAATATATATATAGATATACTATAGCGATAGAATAAGAATAGAGCCTGATGTAATTCTACGATACTGATCTAATCATTAATTAGCCCTTTCCTTTTTTCTGTATCCGTCTCCCTTTCAATAACTGAAATTTTCAGAAAAACACTAAATTATATATATATATAAAAAAAGCTGTCCTGCTCATACCAATCAAAGTCTATAGAGGAAAAGCCCAGGTTTTTACAGACATCACCATTGTTCATGGTGAACATCTCCTGAACTTTGTAAAGGTCACTTTAATGAGGATCTATGGACCTTCACAGACCTTGCCGCAGACACTTGTTTCCTTGCACGGACACTTTACTTACCCCTGCCTGTGAAACAACAATAATTCAAGCTTATATTAGAATACTTAATAAAAAAAAAGCAATACTGTGATATATCTATATGCAAATAATAAAATAAAACCACATTTGATCCCCGATACATAATTTGCAACTGCAGCAACCTGAATTAAATTAAATTATTTACCAATACAATTCAACATTGTGTTTACTTTCATTTTAGAATACTTTTAATGCATAAAGGGCCTGTCCCACTCTGAGACGATGAGCAGGGCAAAGGTTGTTTGATGTCATTGCTGGGGTACCAGAGCTATTGGAAGGACCCAGGCATCAGAGAAGATAAATCCAATCATATCTCATTATATGTTTTATATTCCAGAATGTTCATTTTCAAGGAGGCTCCTTGGACTTGATCCAGCACCAGTGGCGATATATATTATTAAGTGTCACTGTTTTACAGTCTCTGATTCACAATGTTGTAACCTTTGGTGCTGGGTGAAGGGCTTGGCATGTACAAAACGTGGTAGAAATTATTTTAGTTACTGTGATACTGCTAGAGATTGCTAAAAAAAAAAGAAGGAAGAAGAAGCTAAATCCCAGCAGTGTACCAATAAATAATTGTGAAATACACGTCTTACTCATAATCGATGGGTCCCTTGTGCAGAAAAAAGAACATAATTTACGAGAGTTTCTCCATTGTAGTCTGAATATAGACAGGTCGCATCTTCTCTTCTCCCCAGTATGAATGACTCGAAGTTCCCAAGGGTAAAATCAAACACAAAAAAACAACATACAGTTTCTACACTTGAAAGAAAAATCTGCTCCCGTTCTGTTGTAAATTGCAAATTGTTTAATTAAAGTTATTGAGAGCTGGTCTTCATTATAGAACAACTATAGTGGCCACAGCCATGGTCCCTAATGGCCTCTTAACAGGCTGGGTTATAATGATACACCCGGATTGTGACCTTTGAGGTCAGTGATCCATGACATAGACTAAACCATTAAAGCTTGGGCTTTAGGTTCCTGGAGGCCAAGACTAGTAAGTAAAGACTTGAAGAGGGAGAAAACTCCCCCATTTCTTATTTGTAAGGCCATTTCTCACTAATTTAAATTATTTTTGAATGCTACGTCCTCCAAAGAAGCAAGGGTTACAAAAAAAGATTACTTGTTCTTTCATAACAAACAAATTGTAAATTGCTCCAACATGAGAGAGAGAGGAAGAGAGAGAGAGAGAGAGAGAGAGAGAGGAAGAGAGAGAGAGAGGAAGAGAGAGAGAAAGGAAGAGAGAGAGAGAGGAAGAGAGAGAGAGGAAGAGAGAGAGAGGAAGAGAGAGAGAGACAGAGAGAGAGAGACAGAGAGAGAGACGGCCGCCATGGGAAGGGAGAGAGACGGCCACCATGGGAAGGGAGGGGAGAGCGACGGCCGCCATGGGAAGGGAGAGCGACGGCCGCCATGGGAAGGGAGAGCGACGGCCGCCATGGGAAGGGAGAGCGACGGCCGCCATGGGAAGGGAGAGCGACGGCCGCCATGGGAAGGGAGAGCGACGGCCGCCATGGGAAGGGAGAGCGACGGCCGCCATGGGAAGGGAGAGCGACGGCCGACATGGGAAGGGAGAGAGACGGCCGACATGGGAAGGGAGAGAGACGGCCGACATGGGAAGGGAGAGAGACGGCCGACATGGGAAGGGAGAGAGACGGCCGACATGGGAAGGGAGAGAGACGGCCGACATGGGAAGGGAGAGAGACGGCCGACATGGGAAGGGAGAGGAGAGAGACGGCCAACATGGGAAGGGAGAGGAGAGAAAGGACATACATGGGAAGGGAGAGGAGAGAAAGAAAAAAGACCGACATGGGGAGAAAAGGAAAATACAGACATGGGGGGAAGAGGAAAATAGGATCACTATATATTGATGAAAGCTATGCTGTACCACATCTGCATTTTGCACACTATATATTGATGGGAGCTCAGCTGTATCATGTCTGTACCTTGCACACAATATATTGAAGGGAACTATGCTGTACCTCGTCATTGTCTGGCTCACTGTTTACTGATGGGAGCTCTGCGGTATGTGTGCATGTGACTTTGCATTTGTGACTGAATGTAGGTGTGGTTGCATGTGACATTGCATGTGACTGTGTGTGGACATGTCTTTATGTGTATGTGACACTGAAAGTGTATGCAACCAGCCATGCATCTATTGTAAATCATTATGTATTCCTTGGTGAACTTGAAGTACACTTGTCCCCGTATTTGTTGGTCAGACTGTCAGTTTAACAGACAAGCTTTTGCTAATGGCCCTATTGGTCCGTCAGGCTACCAATTACAATACAGGTTTGACAGAGCAGTAAGGGAGCATTTGAACTGACAATGCCCCAAAGCAGATATTGTGAATAGTAAGTGTCCTAGTTCTTAGTTTTAAACAAAGCAGAAAAAAAAGTTATTTAACAAAATATAGGCAATTTATTACGATTAAAAAACAATATTGACAAACTTACCACCACCACGAATGTAAAAACCCAGGAGGTTCTCCTAATGTGATATTTTTCTCCCATCGTATCTGTAAAACACAAATAAAATAAATTATTCTAACTGAAAGCAACTAATTCCTGTCTGCAGGGACAATAATAAAAGAGGTTAGCACATCACCCGGCTAGTACGTCATTTCTAACAGGAAAATGCACTGTAATTACTACACGGAAGCCATTCAGTGAGCCCTGTTGCAAAGTAAAGGGTAAAAAAAAAAAAAGAACCATATATGTACTATAATGTGTGTAGTGTATAATCTCTCTACGCGCACAATACACTAGGAACACTCACTCACCAACCTCTGAACTCCATTTAACACTGTTGCTCCACTTTCACTACTGCTACGCCATGCTCTTCTCTCTAACCGATTACTCCAACTCCTGAGCACTAAACAACATGTTTGCTACCCTATAGAGCTTTATAGAGCAAAGATGGCTCAATAATGTATTTATTTGTATTGTTTTATTAAAGCATTTCTAATTAAAATGTCTACGCAAACTTTAAAAAAAAAAAAACCTTGACGACAAAGGACATGCTAGGTACATCACAACAAACAATGCAGTTGCTGACGAAGGAAGTGCCCGGCACTTCCAATCGCAGGCTATCGGTCTGAAACTTCTCGGGACCAAGGCATTCTAGTCATATCTTTGGAGGCCCCCTCAGTCACATCTGATTGCTGTGACAGCCAATCACAGTGACTGGATGTGTTTATTGGTCAAGCCAGTGCATGACTTTGACAGCTTTACTCTCTCCCTACCCCACAGCAATTATGGTGCAGGGGGAGATTAAATACTGTTTGGGTAGCCTGTCCCCGTGCCCAAGCAATCCTCCCAACCTCTCAGAATTGTTTAAAAGTTCTTAAGGTTAGGGTCAAAGTTAGGGTTACAATGTCCCTATAGGTAATTCTGAAAAAGTGGTTACTAAAAAAAAAGCAATGCACTACTTGTACTTATTGACCTTAAAAAAAAAAAAAAAAAAAGGTAAAAAATAAATAACAATTTGGGGGTATTTCGAAACTCAGGATAAATATTAGATTCCTCCCCCCATTAGCTTTTGTAGATGTGTAAAAGGTTAGTTTTTTTAATTTTTGCATCGTATTTTTTTAAAATAGTAAATTATATGATCTGATCTAAATAATGGTATAAAAAGTAAACCCTTGTCATTGTAAAAAAAATTATAGCCACAGAAGTGTTACATGAGCCATTGTCCAGAATGACCAAAGTGTTTCAAGTCTGGGCACTGAGGGTAGGGTTGCCACCTGGCCAGTATTTTACTGGCAGGCCGGTAAAAAATTGGCATCATGCCAATGTTAAGTCTATGGAGACAGTACCAAGGCCTGTATTTTTTTGAAGAAAAGGTGGCAACCCTAACTGAGGGGTTAAACACAACTTAATTTTATGTTGACAGTTGTTGTTAACACACAAAAAAACATAAATTTAGGGAGTCATGGCTACTGGCCAGTGGGATTTCAGCAAACAATGTATGTGCCAAGACAGTAAAAGGATCTGAAGCTATGTGAAGTCCCTACTTGGAAAGGATTTGAGTATAGTGAAAACACACAAACATAAACAAACACTGCCATAATGTGTACAAGTAAAATTATACACAGGTCATAAAATGAGTGCTGTATGGCTGTGGCACTACTAAACCAGTAACCACCAAACCTAACAAATAGTATCTAAAAGACATAATACTATCTCCATACACGTGTAGGGCGCTAGTTCTAGTGTTTCCAGAACTGTGAGTATATGACCTTAAATCAAGTCTAGCCAATAACCAGCACACAAGTCTATCAACTGAACAGTAACAGATCTGTTTGTCCTAACTACCATGTACAGACAGAATAATAGACACTATTTTCAAAGCCTATTTTACACTGCATTCAGAGGGTCATGTTATTCAGTAAGTGGAGAAAGCCAACACATTCTATCACATTTAACGCAGCTCATAATTTGCACAGCTGGACTCGTAAAAGCAGTGATTAATTAGCTCTAGAAGAGTACAAAACAGATATTTGTATCTGCTTACGTCAGTAAATACATTCTGCAGTTATGGACATGTATATATAAATCATCATATTACGATATTCAATATTATTTTATTATTGATTTTACAATACAGCTAGTAGAATATTGTCAGGGCAGAATCTGTACATTTATTGCACACGTGGTTAATAAGATCCACAATTCACTGACCTACACAGCTAAATAGCTGTCCTCTGTTATTTTTCTAAGAATTCTGGAAATATATTTATCCCTTTTTAAGTATATAAAAAGGTAAAGGATTATACTATACCCCTATACTTTTCTTCTGAAAAACAGTGGCATTTTAATTTTGGAGATCTACCACTCTTAAAAGATACCCTGACGTTTCTAAAATTGTATATTATTATTTTTTTTTTTTATGTTGTACATTTCATAACATCCCCATTGTTATTTTTTTGTTTATGATAACTTTACTTAAAAAACTTTTTTGAGAACACAAATACTTATAGATTTTTATAAGATAGAGTTGAAAGCGACAAGGCTCTGTGTGTGTTGCAATGCAGACACTGGACTTGTGTTGAAAGCTCCGTCTGTCCACATGGCTCCTTTGTTGGATTTCTGTGTATGTTTTCAGTTAAGATACATTAAACAGCAAAGCTTTTTATTCTCACGAACCAACATTTAATTCCTGTATATTAGTACGATATTTACTTTGAGTAAAACGGCAAGTTTTCAACACGTCCACCCCTTTTACTGATAACAATAGCATGGATAAGAAAACAGTTGGGTTTAATAGCTAATCTAGCCGTACTGAAAATGTATGAGGCGTGCATTCACGTAGGTTCGTTCGTTTTCCTCCTTAAGAGGCTTGGTAACAAGGTGAAAATATAACTCTGATACAGGTTTGAGTATCCTTCATCCAAAATGATCCATTATTCAAAAATGTTTGGGGATTTTTCCACACTATTCAAATTCCCCACACACCTGTCAGTTATTCAGTGTCCCCTTATGCTGTAGCCAAGTCAACTCATCAGAAAGAAGAAAGCACAGGCAATGCCATATGAGCAATGTGACTCTCTGAAATGTCTACAAGTAAACATCTGTCTGACATAGTGGAGAAGACTCCGAGGTAAGGGTTCCAGTCTATTAATTCACCACAGGACCTCCATCCCCAGTTTAGAAGAAAAACAGAAGCACTTGTAATTAGTCAACAGCTTTTTGTTCCCAATAAACCTGTGAACCTTCCACTTTTTCTCAATTAATGCTTCAGCGCTTTCAAACAGGACCACAGGATGCACTGCACCCATGTGTCCTAGTGTAGAAAAAAAATGCACCGCTAACTCAAGCTAAGAGACAGGCTTGGAGCCGCAGTGCCAGTGAACATAGGAGTTAGCCAGGGATCTCCAACTTGCAGCCCTCGGGCTAAATTAGGCCCATATGACAGCAAAGTGCAGACCACCTGACTTGACTACACAAATTCCATTAGCCCTAAAAAAAAAATAAAAAAAGTTGATTTATTTATATGTGTTTTGTCCTGCATTTGTAGTACTGATAAATAAACAATATTTTTTCTATGGCTAACGTGATGTTCTTTATCGTAGCTGTAAATAAGAAAATTTAATGTGAAATATACACAAATGCGTGTCTGATTAGATGGTCCCTTTATTTCTGATCATGTTGCCTACTTCAGAAAAAAACTGGATCCCCATGGTCTAGGTCTGTGCTGGCAAACATTTTTGAACTTAGAGTGCTCAATTTGCTGCAGGAAGCCAAGCCAAAGTGTCTCATTGCAGGCATTTTCCCATCCATCAATACCAGCCACCCTGCCCCTTCTTGCTTTCCTTGGCTTCCTATAATTTCTCTTGCACCAGTGCCTAAAAAACGCTAACATCATTTTTTGTCCTCCATAATTGATGGTGATACTGCCAGCACATGCTGAGTGCCACCTCTGAGGTCTCAGAGTGCCACTTGGGGCACCTGTGCCATAGGTTCACCATCACTGATCTAGGTTGTGCTTCTGTGACATCCACTGATCTCATCATGAACTTGCATCATAACTGTGTGTTCACAAGGGTGCCAGGACAATATGTATCTAGCAGGCCAATTTCTGCAGTCTGCACATTTCCTGTTTCCTGCTTTTGTCTCTCACCACCTCTGCTCATGCTGTTTCATGTACCCACCTCTCTTTCTACAAATAATGGATTATTTAGTAGCCTCATAATTCAGAGCACAGTATTTTATCAAAGCACTTTCAAATCTCTGCAATATTTATTCTCATTTCAGAAAATGAAAAAAATGAAAAAAATCTTAAAACGATTAGTCTACAACAAAGGACTAGACATTTTATTAAACCTTGCTCCCTTAAGGTTAAAAAATAGTGCCCCTTTCCTTAAAGTAAACCTGATGTGTATCTTTGCACGCTCAGCTTAGCTGAATGGTGGTGCACACTGACACTGTCTGATTGCAATCTGTCAGGCACTTTAAAGGACAACTAATCCTTCCATTAAAGGAAACCATGGTTAAAAAAATAGTGTCCCCCTTAGTCAAGTAATCCTGACATGTAAATTTGCTCTGAGCTCTGACTCTCATCTGAGGCTGAGAGAGCTGAGCTGGATGCGGGCGTACTTTCCCAGACCTGACAGAAGGTATTTTTCAGCACTAGCAGAGAGACTCTGTCCGAGACATATACATGCCAGTTTATCCTTAAACTAGTGCCACTATTTTTTCCCCTTGTACTAGAAACACAAGTGAAAAACAAATGTTTAGTGGCACTATACCTAAGCAGCAGGAATTTGTTTGTGAAGATCCAACAATCTGCTCGATGAATAAGCGGCATTCATACATTAACATTGGCAGAACAGTGCCCCAAAAAACAGGACTCCATTTCTGGTGGAATCAGCCTCAACGGTCCTATATATATTTAACCCAAATAACGACACTATAGAGGAGGTTAGTGTGTGGTGACCTCTCTTCTTAACACTAGATCATCAGGGAAATAACAAAATATTTGAGGAATGCATTTCCTGCTAATGATGTCCTTACGTAAGCATAGGTAAATTCATCATCACGACCAGGCCACTTATTAATCCACCTGATCTCTTTCATGCAGAGAACCTGTTGCGCAGGTATTTCCTTTCACAGAATTAATTCCTCCTTTCCCCCCAAAAAAAACCATCCCTGAAGCCAGTCTCGTTCATGGGCTTGCCACGTTTTCTATTACAAGGATAATGGAGGCCTTATGCTAGCTAAAAGCAGGTAATAAGGAAAGTAATGCAGTTGTCCTACTGCTGCTGCTCTGTTCTGGATCCCGCTGCGAGTACAAGTGTTATGAGCAGGTAATGTTAGCGTGGAATGGCAGCACTCTGCTGGGTTTCACACCTATTACTTGCCTCATACAAAGTGGGAATTAGACCCTTCTGCCACATGCCGCACTTAAATATTACAGGTAGAGCAGAGAGCTTGGCATCACAACAGAGAAAGTGTATTGCTGTGTTATAATAATATCTTCTATTTATATGGCAGCTTTAATTGAGGAGCACTATTGAACTGCACCATGGAGCAGCCACCTCGGAGGTGGTACCAAGTACACTTCTATGGCTTTGTTTCCCATGGCAACAATCCAAATTCATTGTCAAGGTTTATCCTGGAGCTTACAATAACACTGGCCAAGTAGAAACACACATAAAACACTGAAATCAGGAGATGCTCAAAGTGCAGAAAAGATCAAGGGGTATCTGCCATGTGGAAGGAAACAGCTAAAAAAAAACTTTTTTCAATAAAGCATGAAAAACAAGCGCGTATGTTGGATTAATATTTTCTACAAATAGTTGAGCACTTTTTAAGATATAACAGTCAATGTTCTCAAGTTTGTGCACCATATTAAATAAAATAATATCCCAGCATGCACTTGACCTCCAGTTAAATGTGTCCCTTCAACTTGTCCATAACATCGTGAACTTCATGACGTTAGGGGAAAATCTATTAGGCAACGTATCTTTCTACTTAAAAACCTTAAAGGGACTCTGTCAACCTAAACATTGCTCATACTGTAAATGAATAGAATACAAAATGATGAAATTTAATCTATACATTGGGTTACCAGAATAATCAGAACCAGCAAGGAATGACATAAGAGAAAAATGTTTGAAACATGTGTGTGATGTCTCCGGTTTATGACATCACCTATGACTTGGTATGCAAATTAACTACTTTTCAATGTATATTTTGCATAACAAGCCACACAGTGATGACAAAAGCAGGAGACCCCACATGCAATGAAATCATACATCTCTCTTATTTTAAGCATACGCTTGCAATTCTGTCAACACTGTGTATAAATCTATTTTCATAGGTTTTATTCACTTTATATTCCCCACTCCCTCTAAACATTAACCTTGAAAGCAGGTCTCTCTACCTCATGTATCAGTCTGTCTGTGTTGGTCTAAACTAGTATGTGGTTCCCTTCTAAGCTCTGTACCAAGCACTATCAAACTGTCAGCGCTATATAAATAAAAACAGAACACTTACAAAAATAAGAGAATATCACATAAACAGTCACAATTACAAAATGTATCTTCAAAAGTGATTCATATTAGGCCAAATAGCAGCTAAAGGAGGTGTGACAATTAGCACTTTGATGTATGTGAGTTTTTAAAGCAACACAAAGGGGCCAAATGGCAGATGTACTGGTCATAAAAACTGCTAAATTATTTAATGTACCAAAGGGAACAATCTTAAATTATGGTAGCACATGCCACATTTAGACTGACTGGATCAGCAAGAGGCACAAATCAAAGCTCAGTGACAGAGATTGACAGATACTGAACACTATAGTTCCGAAATGTACACAGGATTGAATGAGCACCTCTGTGACCTAGTCTTAATACCGACTGTACATTGTGATCTTCACAAAGCTGGGATTTATGGCAACTAATCAGAACTGCTTGTACCCAAGATGAATAACTAAAGAGACTATTTTCTACATTTGGATAGGTGTACATCAGAAAGAGGAGTCCATCTAGGATCATAAATGTGTGCATTCTCTGTGTTTTAGATCATATTATATCTCGAAGTTTTACGTAAATTGTTTTATTCCATATTGTCTGTGTATTATCAGTGCCGTCTTTTTTGTGTGTGATTATCGATTAAAGTTTGCACACGGTTCCATATTGGCTAGGAATTCTGGGAAAATTAAGGGTCTTTAAATTAAATATCCTTGTCATACTTTTTCAGAAGACATCTGTGTGGTTGCAGTGAAATAAAAATATATTTATATATATTGTACATATGTGCTACTTATAGTTCCTTCTGACATAAGCTTTTATTTACTGTCAAGGTAATTTGAACAGCCAGGTCCCTTTTTCAGATGTCTCCCTCATGTTTATGGCATACATGGTGTTAGAGGAGTGATTAAGCATGATTACTCACTTGTAAACCAATAAAATAAATTATTTAACAATTAGTGTAAAACAGTACAGAGAACTTTGCCCTCAGCAGTGTTTAGGTTGGTTTAAGAGACGCAGACTTCTAAATTCTTTACTAAAAGCTGACTTCTCGCCGGTCCTTTGGGAATCCTCCTTTAATTGGGCAGTTTATGTGGAAATAGACCAATATCTTTTACACCATTGTGCCCATAGACTGCTTTCTGTAAGATAACATGCACTCCTCCACATCAGCAGCTGACCGCTCGGATTCCTGCCAACCCCAGAGGAATGGTTTTATTGCTCGCAACGGTCATAAAAATATACTTTCGAAAGGTTCAGGAGGTTTTAGCACCACTTGTTTGTCTCATAAAATTCTGCAATTCACAGTGAGCTGACCTTCATCATTCAACAAGACACTGCAGGCTGGAGGTTAGATGTAGGTAAGACCAGGCTTCCACAGATGGTACAAAGCATGCAGGATGCGCAGTTTCATTGGGTTTGACATTAGAAACATACAATAGTGACACCACTGTGTAGATCAACTGTAAAATATCACTAGCGTAGTGTAACATATTAGCTAGTCAACCCAGAAAAGGGCAGCAAAAACCATGTAATATTCATGGGCCGAGGCATTGCTGGGGGCGCTAGTGGTGCTGAAGCCACAAGTTCCTCTTGTGGAGACTCTGGGGCTAAAGTAGTGGTCTATCCAGTGGTGTAGAGAGAGACTCTCTTTTTTTATGGGATCAACAGAGGGGACCATAATTTGACCCTTTCTGCTCATACCATGTAAAAATTAGGGGCTCTCTCTACATTAGCAGAGAGAGACCGCCGCTCTGTACAGACCCCGATCAGACAAGCCCCGGCTCTGATTGTCTGTGAGTAAACCTGAGTGTATCGGGTTTACTTGGGAGAAGGGGGAACTATTTTTTAACCCTGGCTTCTTCTGAGGGTGCAAGGATTACACAACAAGTTTAGTGTCCCTTTAATATAAACTGCTGGGATCAGGTAGTGTATACATATATATGCCATCAGGAGCATGAACACATCCTTATGTTCTGGTCCACACTGGCTTTGAACTATGTTCTCTCTGAACTATGTGCAGAATCACTCTCTGTCTGCCACTAGACCATCTCATTCCCACTTTAAACAGCCTGAAAGACCACAACTCATTCCTCAATTGTTTTATGACCTGCAAGTTTGCATGATTACCTTGTGCGATTTCCTGGCTACTGCCCATTGGCTATATCTGGAATCTGATTCCTGGGCAGTGCCACTGGATTTGTAATGTTGCTGCACAAGAACTAAACTGGGCCTAGAAACAATACTGCTCAACATCCCCATCAATTGGGAAGCCTCAATCTCTAATCCTAATAACCACCCTCTTCATTTACAAAGCCACCAACAGGGTGGTAAAGGAGATAATCAAGAAAGGGGACTGGGCCCCTTACTATTTACCATACATAACCCTGCTGAAGTGTCTGGACCCAGCAGTTGGTCCATCCAGACTTTACAGGTCACATGACGTAACATTGGTCCAGGCCTCCGAGACAACTCTAATGTCAGCTCAGTGGCAGCTCATACAGCCAATGGATAAAATGGCCGGGCCCATTTTACCACCATGCCCTCTCCTGTGAGCATATGGCTGTGTCAGCATAATAGGAAATGTAATCCACAACAGTCAAATCCTGACCTAATTATTGCATTTCTTTCATTGGCAGAACCGTAGTTATTTAGGTGTAACAATGCACCCTTGTGCAGGCTTATCCAGGCTGTGTCCAGACATATCTTTATCCATCTTGCTTTGCTTTCTTGTTTATTATGTATGCTTACTCCTGCCTTGTATTCCAGCCCTGCCATGATTCCTGTTTTTATGTTTCTTTTCTGGTTTCCTCAGATTCACTCTGCCTTGTTAGTTTACTTCTATATAAACCATTTCTGTTCTGTCTTTAGTAGTGCAGTCTACAGGTATTTTATCTGTGTTTAAGTGTCAATTTCATGTATGACTTTTAGATTCTATTATTTGTTCTTTGCTATTAATATGTCTTAGTTATGAACTTGCCTATGTGGGGTACCTTGACATGGTTGGCAAGCTAACATATAATTGGCCAACTGGTGAACCAAACCCCCACCGTTACCGTATTTAGTGTTAGGCTAGTTCCGGTATTTGTTTGTTTCTTGGTAGGTGTCTCTTGTGTTCCTTAACCCTGTGCCTTGTATTGTTTACCCTTATTTTGGTTTCTATTTTATCTTGCCTCTGTCCTATAGCCCTGCAATCTGTATTTCTGTTCTATTCCCCCTCAGTTACTTTCTGCTTTCACTCTGCTTGGCTGTCCTTTACTTCATTTCATTCTCGCTATGTAATCTGGATACAGCAGCTGCTTCACAGGGCCTGGGATGTGGCTGAATAAACTTGGGGTCCCAAAACTCCAAGGGATTGCAGTGTCTCCACCCTGCAACGTAACTGCAAGCGATCTTGGGCGCTTATGGCCCCTTACCACCGGGACCCCCGTTCGTGACATTAGGTTAGCTATTGTCAGGGATTAGAGTATAATAAAATAAACACACTTCTTTTTTTAGAAAGATATGAACTGTTTCTGTAACAATTAAGACAAGAGTTTCTCTGACTTTTGAAGTTTTGAGATCAACGCCACAGTTTTATAGTTTTTGAATCCTTGTGTTTTACTGGTATATCCGTGCAAGAGTCCATAGTTTTTTTGTGGTGTGTATATTAATCTCTAGTAATTAGGGAGGTAGAAACATTAGTTTGGCCTTGGTAGTCCCACACACTAACTTGTAATAAAAGGTATAACAGTGTTACCCAGCTGTGTGGTGTGTATCCAGAAAATAATGTGCAGCAGTTTTCTCATAATAAAACTTTCATTAACTAGCAGTGTTTGCTGTTATTATCTCACTGTTTTCATCACTAAATCTCTCTGGATTATTTACTTTCGATCCTGTGTCTCAAAGCAGCTTGAGTCCAAAGGTTACCAATCCTTGTCTTAGATAAACACCCTGGCCTGGTGTTTTCCATGTGGATCTTTAAATACAAAAATGTATGCACACACGCAGGAGTTTTCATTTTTCATTTTAGCGGACCCTTTTGCAAGTTAATAGACCACTACAAGCATGTTTCTACTTGTACTTATCAGCCTCACTTTCTAAATTACAGTTTTTTTTTTTAATTACCCTAAATACATTTCACCCTAACTCCACCTATTTAGGATTCCATGAATACAGCTGTATGACTGGCCAACGTTTATAATCTGGCCAGCAGAATATATAATTCAGGTTTCTAAGACAAGGATAGGTAACCTTTGGACTCATATGCAAATCAATTAATTATGTGATCTAACGAATCCCCTCCTTGATCAATATATCAATGCTGTATGGGCACCTGTGCAATATATACATGCTGTATTTGCACCTGTTTAATATATGAATGCACACATTACAAGTATAGTTAGCCCTCTGGGAAACTCATTGCTGCTTTTTTTTTTTTTAAAGACTTTAAAAGTTGGTTTTCCTCCCAGTCTAATGCTTGACAGCTCAGTGGGAAAGTCAATCGAAGCTGCTAATAAACATATTTAGCACATGGATGAATATGTAATTTTTATAATTATTTAATTAAAATAAAGCATTTATTTCGCTGGTCCTTTAAAAGGTGTCAATTTATTTTCCCCAAATTACTGCACACACCTTAAGTACTGTACAGTGAGAAGATGATTTTGTATAATAGCATCAATTAAACAAGCAAAAAAAAAAAAAAAAGTACAGGAATTAAGCTTTAGCCTTACATTGTGTCCCAACTCTTGTTTTGTAGCTGTGCTGCTTGTCTTGCATTCCATTAAACTGAATCCACACACTCAGACTAGATCCTGCAAATCCCAAATTAGTTGAAGTGCAATTTAAGCGATTCATTCCTCAATTATAATGAGTGAACGGCCACTTAGTATCAATAACGTCTGCCTAGAAGCAGCAGGAAGGGATTAAGACCAAATGGAAAAACATGCATCTGGATTAACAGTTTCATTGACCTGCTGCCTAAAACTTGTCTAACTCCTTTAGCAAATGATCACCTTGGCAAACAGACTGTAGTGAGGTAATGGACAATAATGATTTGCGAGGCATAGGATAGCAATCATTAGCAGGAGTTCTAACCAATCCTTCATTAGTAACAATTACTTGCCTGTTATAATGAATCCACCCAAGAAATCATTACTTCTCCAGGAGCAGATAGAATATCACAAAATGAACATGATACACTTCATCCAGCAACACTACCTGACATTTAAAGTATTTATAGCATGGGCTACGATATTACGCAGTATTACATAGACTTATATAGTGTAAATGCAAGGCCTTTTTTGTGATGTAAATTAACTATTTTCAATATTTCCAAGACAATAAGCAAAAGCACTAGATTAACAATGATCCATAGCACTAATGCAGAGGTCGAGCTAGTTATTATATGACTAATATTACATGTACCGTACTTTATTGACTTGTCTTTATCAGGAAGCCCTTGAATAGTGTCAGTACCATGGACAGTGTTCATCAAGTCCACTCACTATAATTACTCACACAAAAATCACTAGGACCACAAAAATAAATTGCATCTGTGGCTTCTGGATTTTCTTTTTAGAAGGTTGACAATTTAGTCCACTTATATAGTCTCTGAAATTGGCAGTGGGTGTTATAACACTTTCATAGCCCTTGATTTACATGTCCTAGCTGAGGTTTGTATGTATTAACAGATGCACAGTGTACTATACTGTAGCAATAACTAAATCCAGGTATTTGTGGATGAATTAGCTGCCCATTTAGTATTCCACATAATAATTATGAGCAGTTCTAGGTTATATAAAAGTGCAATTAATTAACAATTAAATAATAAATATGCAGCAACTTCAAGAACTGGACTACTTTTGGGTCAGTGACCATGATTTTAATTCCAGCTGACTAGATGAAAAAAATAAAAATAAAAACATTTAATTAGATTTTTTTTTTTTATTATGAATCTTTTATTACAGGAAACCTTAAAATAAAAGGTTTTCTTTACAGCAGAAAATACAGATCATGAAATCCTTGCATACGCATTTGAGCTTTTTAGTAATTTGTCAAAAAAGTCACTTATATAACTTGGCCACACCCTTTTATACAAAAAATGATCCATAAATGTGTTACAAAGCTAAAAAAATATATCCATTAACCTCACTACTATCATAATTGTGTAAATTTGCTGCCCCATCAATTAAATTTGGTTTGGAATAATAGTCCTCTAGTGCAAAACCTCATCAACTGTTGGGATAAGTGACATAACAGTCATTTGGTGCAGTACCAAATGCTACCTCATGATAGACGGGGCAATATATTTTCCAATATTTGTCTCACACCTGAAGCAGGGGTTCTAACATGCATTCAAAAGCCTGTCATCAACCTAGCTGGACAGGAAACATATCCTTTGACAGTGTTTTATCATCTTGATCTATTGTGATGTCATTATAGATTATATAACAAGCGTGTCTAAAGAGGTTATTACCCAAATTTGATTAATGTAGAAATAAACAACTTCACACTTGCCAACAAAATGGCCTTTATGAGTTAACATTTAACTATGAACTGTTTTCAGAATTACATTAACATTTATTTATATAGCACAAACAATTTAGGCAATACTTATGCTTAGAACACAGTAGGGCCTATTCACTAAATTGAACTGTGGTAAACTGACAAGTGAACTGCAAATCAGTTGCAAAACTCAGACAGATAGTCATAAGAGTTGCAGACGTAGGCCGCTAGAATCTCAGTTACTAATGTCTGATTTGTCCAGGTCACTTTGAAGTTCACCACATATTAGATTTCAGTGATTTCAATATTTTCAAACATGCACATAATGTCTTCCTTAATAGCTATTAAGCCTATCAATTCTAATGTTTTTTTTTTTTGGTTGGTTTGTTTTTTTACCTGGTGGAGAACAACATAAATGGGACATAGTTCAGTTGACATCTGTTATTAAAAGTGTCTAAATAACTACAGGACTTGTACAGCAACTAAGGTTCCTAGATCAGCCTTGCAGAATGTAGAATTATTGTATATGTGGAGGGAAACTATGAATTAATCGGGGAAGGGATCTCATAGGAACTACCTTAATGAATGAATTGGATTCCCTCAGAACACATATGAATTCTACATAACATAGGTCAATATATGTTTATGTGAAAAACAGCATTTCATGCATTAAACCCCTTGAGGACAATGATTTTGCTTGTTTTGATGTCCAGTCTGCATTTTAATAAAAGTGCAAGCTGGCTTCTTAAATGAATTGCCCCCTATTACATATTGGGGGTTTTAAGGTCAGACAGGGTTTTCTTTTAGATTTAACCCTTTGTGTCATGTTTATATTTTAATAAAGAGTGTAAAAATGTCTCTCTCTCATACTAGGGACAAAGGACATTTCACTTGTGCTTCTATATTAGAAGCACAAGTGAAAAAAAAAAGTGTCCCTTTAAATGATACCAAAAGATTATAAAACATATTCTGAAACATTAGTTGTGGGAAACTGGAAGATCTCACATACTAGTTGGGTGAGCCATCTGTTAGTCTAGTATTACACCCTCTTGTACATTATATTTACTGTATCATCAGCAATCTGAACAGTAAACGAGGTGACCAAGTCTGGAACATTGTGAATGGGGCGATTGTAATTCTTTTTACAATGTCACTATGAATCATGACAGCTGTTTCCTTTGACAATGTCAACTCTGTGCCCATCATCACAAAATCATATTGTACCAGATTCATTATCTCAGGCAACATTTTCGCACTTCTCACAGTTATATGGTTTTTGCAACAATGGCTTCATAGAGAGAATATATGTGACAGAAAAAGTAGCCATTAGCCACAGCTAATGTACTTTTTACATGACAAATAAAAAAATAAAAAAGGAAAGTTTGTTATGTATACATTTTTGTTCGAGTTTTACACATTTGTTGCAAGTGGCTTGAATGGCAGTCGTGTATAATGATGTAAATTACACATACATGCAGCATATATACATAATATAGTAACCAATCACAGACAGCATCACATATGAAGAAACATATTTTGACAACTAGGGTATTGACAAATCCCAGGAGCAAGGGGGTCTTGGCTCCAAACCCCTACATTTTCTGTTTATTTACATAGAATCCTATGAACAGTTCTCTGGCTCCTAAAAAATTAACTAAGCTGACACCTGAATGGATTATTTTTGGCTCCAACTATTTGTCAACACATAGCAAATGACAAATAAATAAAATATACAGAGAAGAGGGGACACTAGACAGGACATTTGGTGGTTTAAAGACTGTTTCTTGATACTGCAGGGAAACATGGAGGATTTGTGAAGCATCTACATGTTTCTTGTAAGGAATGATGTTTTTATCTTTCAGGGTTTACATAGTACTGTAACTGGTATGTAATAATAAATGTATTTTTTATAAAGGATGCTAGTGATCCACTTGGGTTAATAAATTAAAACACAATCATTTAATAGTGATGTCAATTATTAGGATAGTGATGTTAGGTATAGGGTGTAATTTGTAATCAGCAACTCAGCTGATCTCTGTAATGGAACCCATTTTACACCATGTCTAGGCCCTGTAGAGAATGCCTAGAATGTGCTTCTGAGGCAGCCATTTTTATCAACACCTGTAGGAGCCTAGCTTAAGCTTACATTATAATAGACAAGTCACGCAAATGCTAAAAAAACAAACTAAAGATTTATTGACTATTTTTGTGTTGACTGCTTTCCATGAATGAAGTCACATTTGTGTGATACATTTGGCTTGTTTGTGAGGGCAGACGAAAGTTGGGATATACTAAAATACATTCACAGATAGAACCATAGAATGTGTCGGCAGATAAGAACCATTCGGCCCATCAAGTCTGTCCTATTTTCTGGATACTTTTATAAGTTCCCAGTTCCCTATCTTATATCTAGGATAGCCTTGTGCCTATCCCACGCATGCTTAAACTTCTTCACTGTGTTTACCTCTACCACTTCCGCTGAAAAGCTAATCCATACATCCACTACCCTTTCAGTAAATTAATACTTCCTGATATTACTTTTAAATCGTTAACCCTCTAATTTAATTGGGTGGTTACTGATTTCATGAAGAAAGTAATTGTTGTGTGTGAAATAGGTGTAAACCTGTTCGATTTAATGAGTGTACTCATTAATGAACATGTTTGTGACACAAATTCTGCTTGTAAGTAAGTTATCTTATTACTGTGCATTTTGGGAAATGCACCTAGCAATCACTAGTCATAACATGAAAAATAAAATCATATCATGCTTTTGCATTATTTTTACTTCAGATATTTCCTGTAGTACACTGAAACAATCAGTCTATGTAAATGTGTGTAATGATTTAATAAAGTTATTCAAACCAGAGTTGGGGCCCAGTGCTAATGTGCATGATTTGTGCTGCACATTACCTTTTATACTGATTTTGTGTCACAAAAAAAATGTATGTGGCTTTTCACTATAATCAAGTTATAATAAAAGAAATGTTGCTTTACATTCCATAATATATGTGTTAAAAAGATATACAGTGACAGCCGAAACGGTCAAACGTGTAAATTAAGCTTTTACTTACCTCTGACAGGAAAGTCTGTGCAGATTTCTGAGCTCCTACATGCAGCAAATACTCATACACATATAAAGCTAACCTGAAAAGGAGAGAAAGAGAAAGTTGATGGTTTAAGTTTTAAAAACGTGAAAACTATTTGTTACAAATCACTTTTTATTTGCATTTGAAACGTAAACGTATTAACTAGTTACTGGATTTCCTGGCCTGATTGTAATGCAACGTAATGAAAAAAATTAAACATAAACCGCAATTTTAATAATCTTAAAAAAAGGATCTAAAGATGAAATACACTACACCAGACAAGCACATTAGCAAGAAGCACTTTCACTATATAATGGAGTTCTTGGAGGTACACAATAATTTGTCAGTTAAACAAGGAAAAAAGTCAGTACTGCATAGGAAACAGTTTAGAAGTTGGAGATGTGTTAATATTAAGCATTATTTCAACAAACACTTTTGTGTGCATACCATAGTAACAAAAAACTGTGCTTGACATGGTTATAAAAGGTAGCAGTTCTTGCAGCATGCTCACACCTCTATAGAAGGCATTATGAGGGGCATGTACGGGGAAAAAAAGTGAATGTGCAATGCACTAAACATGTAACATTCATATAGTAAATATGTGCAAATTGCAAATAAAAACAGGCACATTGGCAAATAAAAACAGGCAAGATTGTTACCTTTTTTTATAAGCACGTGCTAAAAGCTGGTAAAATTTTCATACACAAAATAAGAATTATTTTTCACAAAATATTTGCAAAAGTCTTTAGCATGCGCAAATATAAATCACAATATATTAGTCAACTGGAAAAATGCACGCTAAATAAAAATAAACGGAAGATGCGCGAAATGGGAGAAAAGCACAACATGTTACAAGTTGCTTCTTACTCTTTATTTACTCCCCCCCCCCCCCCCCCCACTGCACTAGTTTAGTACATGACCCTCCTAAATTACATATGTATAGTATTGAAGCTATTGCACTGACACTGTTCTTTTCCCGATACTTTGTTTGTAGCAGGTTGGTTGAAAACCATGAAAATCGACAACACACTCTATAAATGCAGAATTGCCAGGTACCTAGGTACACGGCTAATGTGATAAATACACATTTTTATTATCTACATCAGTGATTCTCAAACCTGTCCTCAGGACCCTCCAATGGTCCAGGCTTTAGGGATTACCAAGTTGTGTTTAAATAAGAATATGTAGAACACCTGGTATGGCTGCTTAATTGTTAGGGAACCATGTCCCCTCTTCTACATAGATCTGAAATGTTCTTTGTGCACTATATGGCAAATAAGGGGCTGTGCCAAGAGGTACATGTGAGAATACTCATCCATGCAGTCTTAATGGTTACAGTGATGGAGTATATAAACATATATATTTCACCCCGAAACATCTGGGGGATTCAGGAGTTTGGGCTAAATTCCCTGTATGAATAAAATTAGAGACAAATCGGAGTATATTGAGTAGACCCTTATGCATAAGAATGAGCATTAGCAATGAATTACCGTAGATGACTGGATTATGCTTCTTTGTGGTTGCCATGGAGGTAGCCAGATAAAATATAAAATGGCGTGCAAGCCATTTGGAAGCAAAAGTGAAGAAAAATGTTTAGTGGCTTTTTAATTCACTATGATGCAGGGTAAGGCAATTAAGACTCAATTTCAGATAACTTGCCACTCCGCCAAAGTTAAAAACACATGTTGGTTTGTGAAAGAAGTGTTGGGGAGCTATATAGAATTCCTGAACACAAACAGGATTTAGGAGAATGTTAAACATCGCGACCAAGTTTTTTTCTGAAGTGGTCCGCATTACCAGAAAGGCATGTGCATGTTGGGCTGAATTCATTTGTGCTTATTGCAGTAATGGTGAAGAATAGCTTATTAGTGATAGAAAAATGCTGGGTTATTAATCAGTAATACAAAAGCAGGTCAAAACAAATTTAAATTAATTTTACTCAAACAAATATATATGTATAATTATAGGGATAATGAGAATTATGAACAGTTAAGTCTGGTGTGCTGCACCTCGCTGTCAAAAGGGATGGACATTGGAGACCCCTGTCCTATTTGATTCTTTTAGCATATTAGGGCTAGAAAAAAAACACAGGAGCCAGGCAGACACAACTCCTAAAAATGTTACCATTTGTAGCTTACTTTGCCAAGTATGTTGTATAGATCTCTACAGATACACCCTCTTTTCTGGCTCCTAAAAAATGCATCTCTGGCTCCTACATTCTGCAAATATTTGTCAAACTGTTAAGTTAATTAATTAGCTACAGAGACAAGGAAGATCTTACCATCATCCCTTTGGAACAGAAGAGGTTGACAGCAAAAAAAAAAAAAAAAAAAAATGCAGTACATCAGCAAAGTGTTTTCATCTCAATTAACCCAGTTTTGCAAACATTAAGGGCTAATACAAGAAGGAAGAGCAGTTCATTTCCGTAATGGTCTCACTGGGAGACTGTCCATTAGAGGCTGCTTACGGTACAGTTGAAATATAATGCACACTATAGTGCAGATTCCTCTTTACATGCAAAAATACAGAATTGGCCAACAACTGTATTGTACTTGAGTCATCTTGAAAAAGGATGTAACCAGAGGTGTATCGTGCCCCTGAGTGACAGGCGTGCTGCCAGTCCACAGCACACCTTTCACTTATGGGTACGATGTACCTCGTGTATTTCTGGGGGGTTTTGTGCTGCAACAGAGTCACTCACTCGACAATTCGACAAGTTGTCTGCCGGTTCCTCACTAAGCATCGCGGTGGTAGCTATTCACTAAAAGGTGAGTTACATTTTATCGCACCATTTTAAATATACAATATGAAAGCTGAAATGTTCATCTCAGTTCAACTCACCTTTTGAGTGAAAAGCCCACTGTGTGCGTGTGTGTATGGCCAACAACAGTGGCTGTTGAAATCTTTGTATTCTCATTACATATCACTGCATTATGCAAGGGTTTAAAAAAAAATAAAAAATGTTGGCACTTACAGCATTTGTTAGCATGTACAGTATGTAATGGTAAGTTTAAAAAAAAAAAAAATTATTGTCCTTAGACCACAAACACAATAAAATCCTATAAAAGGATGATAATTTAATTCATAACACAATATAATGGATACATATAGCACAGAAACCGGCCTTAAGTATCACTGAATCACCTGTGTTCAAGCAGAGATATTAATTGGCATCCTTAAACATAAATTAAAGAAACATACAAAAGAAAAATCTGTAACTTGAAGCCTCGTGTATCATTCAATCAGTGTAGAATATGGAAGAGACATCTCCACATTATATAATCTTGATCAACTAAACCTCCAGAATATCCCCAGCTATACAGAAACAATACATGCACAACTACTATGTGAAATGCAAAACTTGCAATATGGGCCCATGGTAAATAACAAGGCAATTTATCATGGTGCTTAGCAGAGATGGGAAAGGAAATGGTGAGGGATACAGAGTCTTAACTAAAGTCACTTCACATGGGTATTTCCCTGCGGGAAGTCATTTATCTTTTTAAGAGTTTATGCAGGTTTTTGACACCTGGCCAATTAACTCTAACTCTGAGATTAAACAGAGGTTAATGAAGTGTGTGAAAAGCTCGTGTTTCACTAATTAAGTTTTTTTATGCAGATTTTGCAACTTTTCCTTTACAGTTACAACACAGAAAGGATGAGCTATACAACTGGATCAGCCTCAGACAAATGAGAGAGACAATCTAATCCCTGCACCCAGCTATTATTGACGTTGTTAAAAGGCCAGCTTTACATTATTTGGACTGTGAATGTACAAACAATTATTTATGCTTTGTGTTATCAGAACTGCAAACAAATTGATATTTTAAGAGAAAAATAAGTCTCCTATGTATGACTCTTCCTGTGGAATATGCAAACTAACCACTTTCCAAAAGAATGTGTGCGTAATTTGCATATCAAGCCACCGGGTGATTTCAGAAACAGGAGACATCTTGGACACCTTTAAAACACAGCTTTCTCTCTATTTGTGCATATGCTTCAAATGGGAATTTTGTTCACTTTTAGTTCACTTTTTACATATAAAAGTAACAATATATACCTGTTGAACAATTGGATTAAACTTAGCGCCCCCCCCCCCCTTTTATTATTGTCAGTGAGTTGCTTGTAAAAATTATGTTCACTGCTCTATACAAAATATGCATTTCCATATCTCTATAGTGTATGTTTTGTATACTCTTCACACCCTACACATATGGGGAAGTTGTAAAAAAGTCACGAAAATGTCTCACAAAAGTGAGGTAAAAAAAAAAAGAAAAAAGTGCAATCCCCATATGTAGAATAGTTATTGTGCCTCTTTTTAAAGTATAAGTATGTGTGAGGTTAATGTGGTGTACATAAATATACACCTTAACTGTGGTATAACTTTAAAAAATATATATATTTTACACATTCAGTTTCACTGAAGAACAATATGAATTATACAACAACCTCAGCTAACTAAACATCAGCTACCTAAACAGGTAGTTGCAGGATTTGACAAATAGGAAGCAGAACAATATATTGTATATATAGGAGCCATCATTATTTTTGCTAGAATTTGGACTGATGTATATTTGTAGTGTTCTATCGCTTTTTTGTAGCTTCAGAAATACGATTATTAAGAACCATGGTGATGTTATGCTAAATGGTCACTTAATCTTAGGAACAAAACTATTAATTATGTAACATAACCATTTTGAATGGACGTGGAATCATAGTTGTTTTGCTATTCTGCTTCTGCAGGGTTAACAGAAAAACACTTCATAACCACAGATCAACCTACCACAGAAACATAAGCAGATGGATCTTTGCTTTTAGTACTACTATATTTGTTTTGGGAGTACCCAGTGATTACATGGAAGGATCCTCCTTTACTTATGAGAAAATTAAGCCTTTTTTTTTTTTTTTTTAGCAAAGAGTGAGTGTATCTGATTTTTAATCACCAAGTTATGTCCTTGATATCTGACCCCAATGTCACATAACTAGAATTCCCTTCTGTAGGAACACTAAATATAATTTACTCCAGTGCTTCTAGATATTGGTTCATGAGACTAACTGGCAGTCACAGGCCCCAATGTTGCTCCTTGTCCAAGCCCAGCAAGCAAGTCTTTCATGTGATTTATACTGTTTACTTCTGCTGTTTACTTTGGCTGGTGCCTCACACTGAAGAATAACTACCGATAAAAGAATGGTATCCTGTCCAAATCTCCTTTTTTGCCTTAAAACCCAGCATAGACTGGTCTTTATAAGCGTGAAATCTCTGTCTTGTGTCTCTGCCAGTAATGTCTGGCAACTGTCAGGTGTCTCGGAGAACATCATTCTGCTTTGGAGAACCTCTCTTGGCTCCTGAATTAACACTGGATCTTGCAAGTCAGACCACAGAACAACTTTTCTTTCCGCACTGAACTCTTGTATATCACTTGATTTGACAGAGAAAAGTTACACCAATAAAAGTATTGTTTGTGAATTTCACAAACATGTAAAAACATCAACATTTATATATTCTAAGTTTCCTGGTTTCTGCATTTCTTGTTACCAGTGTCTAAATATAATCAAAATACAAACAATAGGCATAGAAACAGATATAGAAGCACATAATGGGACAAAGGCTACATAATACACAGAAGCAAAATAAGCACATATATACCATATATGAGCATATGTTTATGTATCTATTATGAAATATATACACATATATATATTATATTTTGGTAAACTTCTCTTGACATTTCCAAATCAGAACACAGAACAATTTCTCTCCTATTGCATTCTGGGATATACACAAACAATATATTTTCTGGTTTCTTAAAGCAATTGCATATATATAGCCAACTCTCCTGCACCTGAACAGTTCGAGCATTTTGTTATCAAACAGTAACAACAAACCCAGGACTTATCCGAAAGAGAAGTAATAGGAATGGCTGCTTTCCCCTGTAAGCTTTGTGACATGACTTACATACATTTTCTGATTGTTTTACACAGAACTCTATGGAAGCACCATGTGCCTCGCTTCTAATAGTAAAGGAGCTGGCTCCTATAGTTTACACATATTTGTCAAGCCCAGGCCCAAGCTTTAAGCTTTTGGCTTCAACTGTATGCTATTCACCTAATCTGTATGCCATGTCACCTAATTGGTCTATCAATGGAAAAATGGTAGTCAGAGCATCTGCCGTATATTTAACTACATATTTAAAAAGCAGTCATTTTTCCAGCCATGAAGCTGAACCTCATTAATCTACTCTACAATTTATGCTCAACTGCACACGTTTGATGTTTCCGGGCCTATCGTTGATAAATCTATTAAAAACTTATGTTGAATTATTAAACAAAACAGCAAAAAGAAAACTGAAGAAAAAAAATAAACCAATATTGCCAAGTGATTTCACTTTATTACAGATACAATACATGAAGCAAGGAAGGAAACACGCTGGCATGGGACAGTTTGTGTAAGCGACAATCCAGGAAATTAGTTTTACAACTGGCTAGTACTTCCACAACACAGAAATCCCTGCTTTCTGGCATCGGTATCGCTTGTTACATGTGAGCGGTGGATAAGCCACTCCACTGTGATATAAGAAGATGCAGCTAATTGGCTGACAAAACTCGCCCACAAAGACTGTTTAAGGCACTCTGTCACCTAAACATTGCTTCTAATGTAAATGTAGAGAATAAAAAAAAAGATTGAAAATGATTTATACATTGTGTTAGCAGAACTGCAAGCAAATGCATTTAAATGTGTCTGTGGTGTCTCTTTTTGATGACATCACTTGTGGCATGATATTCAATGGAAAATGTTGGAGACTGGATGTTGGCAGGTATGTTAACGCTGTGGGAAAGGGGGGGGGGGTAGAAAAATGAACTATGAAGCAACATTCATGGGCAAGTGGGCAAGCAAGAGGTTGGCATCAAATGGAGGATAGTGTGGGTGATAATTCATGCTCAGACATCATTGTGCAGCAGAATTTTCAACAATTTCAAAATGATTTAATGTGTCTCACCTAAACCATCAAAGTGTAAGAATACCAAATTATGTCTGTACCTTGTTTCTTTATGCTCGCTCACCAGTCCTCAGAACTCTACGAGTTTTAGCCTCTGCTCTGCGTTCATTATTTATTAACATTCCTAAAATTGCTTATGCCATACAAAATAATATATTTCCAAATATGACGTGGCGGCCTATAAAACTGGTGTGCGTAAAATAGGAATAGTTTTATTTCAAGGATATCAATGTGAGCTCGGTCGGACAGCTCCTAGGTAGAGACAGATTTATGGAATACATTAAGGACCTTTCACAGTCACTTTACCCAGACAGTTAGCCACACAAACTATTAGGAGTACTTTTTCCCCCCTACAATAGATACAATTAAACTAAAAACGTACAAATTTATATGATACAAAACGTGAATGTCCTGGCTAAAAAGAAAATGTCAGGGAGCACGATTTGGGATTAAAAATTAATTGTTACAAACAGGGTGATAATTAAATATACATTTTACATAATTGATGCTTTATTCACACACCTGATTGTCAATCTGGTACTGTTTTTCCAAAGCAAAAAACCTAAACGTTTAAATTGATATAACTATAGATTGTGAACTTGATACCTGTTATTGTAACTTTAAACATCATTTGTATTTTTATACGCATTATTGGTCTATGTAACCTGATATATGTCTAAATAAAAATGTTAAAAACACAAAAACCAAAAAAAAATATACATTTTAAAACTAATTCTTACTTTTTTTCCCGTAAAAATATTTTCTTCAAAAATCCGTTTTCTGCTAAGCTATACATTTGTTAGCATAGTTTATAAATTATTTCATGGTGACTGGTTCAGTATAAGCAATCCAAAATATGTTTGTTTCTATAGCGCCAAAATCTCTGTCTCTGTATTATACAATAGGAAGGCCTTTTGGTCCATGGTAAGTAATACATATAAAGAGATTAAGCCCCATAAGCAACAGTACTTAGTGTTAGGACCCACCAATATTGGAGTACTTTGACGTAGTGATGGGCTTAGCATAATATGGCCATATATGTGACTTAATCTCCAATTTTGTTATCTTAGTAAGACAGGTGTTTTTTAAGTAGCTTTAATGAAGCCTATAGCTTTAAGAGTTTTTCTCCTACCTGCTTTGAGGTGAGTGCGCTGATCTTTGGAACAGGCGCTTTATATCTGTTTCATTTGTCAAAAGTGGGTGTCATGTGGCAATTAAACAGGTGCTTAAGAAAGCAAGGTCCCATAAAATACCTTTTTTTAAAGCGCTAGCTAAAGCTCTGGTTAAATAGCCTTTTTAGCACCAACTAAAGAACACCATAACATTATTTAAATGTATCGTGAACCTGCTAAACCGACCGTTTATGCGCTGGGTAAGCAAGCATTAATGTCAATATGCACTGTTTCTTAAAAGTTAACTGGCATGAATTATTTTATTAGCTTATTAGCATACATATACAATGTTACATGTTGGCGAGTACTTTTCATATCAGTATTTATGTCGCTTTGCAAAAAAACTGACGTTACATGTTGCTTGTGTTTGAAAAATGTAAGATTTCGAATCATTTTAAGAAAATATACGCAAATCTCTCGTTACAACTTATTTAGGTCTACAAATGATTAGGAAGCTCTATCGGGTGCAGCTTTGAAAGCGGTTCCATTACTAGCAAATATGCAGGTGAACAGAACACTTGCTTATATCTTGATACATTTGGGCAGGTGAATAAATGAGAGTGGCCTATTAGATCCTGCTTGGTCCGCACACAACCCCACATTGCTGGGGCAGCAACTGTCCTGTGAGGAAACAAATTAGTTTCACATTGTTTTAAAGAAAGGTTTACTTACAGCCTGTAGGCCACTGGACAAGGATTGAGTCAGTGATCTCACACTACAACAGCATTGTAGAAGTGATGGTCAGTAAAATGAGAGATGGTAAATAAGCAGGTTGTAAGAAGGCAGCCAGTGCATTGGGCGAGTAGTTCATTTGCATGTCAAGCCTCAGGCGATGTCATAAACAGGAGACACAACAGACACTTAAATCCCATTTTTCTCATAATTTCATTATTTTCTTTCAATTCTCTAAACACAATGTAGAGATCATTTCTGGTAATTTTAAGGATTTCTTGAAGCATCACCGTCACTTTAGATGCTTGATATGACAGAGATTTGTTTAAACATGGCAATGTTTAACTTCAGAAAAAGAAAATAAGGCATTAGTTACCCTAATATATGCTGATGTACCCAAAAGGCTCCTTAAAAACATTGGAATATGATCTGGGATCTCAAAGTTTACAGAAAAGTCTTGGTTCCTTGGCCAAATTCTCAGGGGAAAAAAATGTCCGCCACAGCATTGTGCCTATCCCTGGACCCTACCCTTGCTCAACTAAACTTAGTTAATGATATCAAAGCCTCCATTAGATGCTTTTATTTCTGGAATGTGGAGATCGCTACTTGAACATAGGTGACTCAGTTAAGAATATTTTCAAGATTCCATGAAGGAGGGTTTAACAAAAAGCAAAATAAGACAAGTGGCAAGTCACTGTACAAAGACGTCATGAGTTTATTATTATTTTTTTAAGGTGCTTTTATCAAATCCATTATTGGCAACATTATTATAAAAAAATAAAAACATGTAATCATGATAACCGGTCAAGTAATCAGACTAGAAGCAGTGATGTCTTATGAAAAAAGAGAGATCCAAAATAACCATATTACGAGGGGGGGGGGGGGGGGGGGGATACTGTTAATAAATAATTAAGCTAGCTGATATGCTGCATGAATTATAGGGAAGAATAAAGCAACATTTTACCATTTAGGTCTCATTTTCTTACTGGAAATGGTTTTGTTTAATGGGGAAATGTTGAAATCTCCATTCACTGTCACCATTTATTCCCTTTAAAACAATATGTATACACCCATATCTATCAAGTAGGTTTCTATAATGTATGGATAGAGATAAGTACCAAGTTAGAATCTCTCACACCTTTTTTTGTAATGGATGCTGTACTTTTTTTGTTTTTTATTAGGTTTTCTATTCTTTCTTTTTATTAGATGTGTTCCAAGTATACAAAGGGTGACCAGCTGAACCAGTATATTTCCATGGTCTTTATAGTCCTGTGCATGTATGCCTACCCACAGCACCCCCCACCCTATATTCCAGTATATACCATGCCTCTCAACTGTCCCAATACTTCAGGATAGGGGTAGCATTGGTAGTGCCGACACTTGATTTCCCAAGATTTGTCCCCCAGCGTCTCAATTCACCAGGGTTGAAGCTGGAGCTATGCTTTATAGAGACATATAATAAAGCCTAAGGCAGGTTGGAATCCTTAGAATCCATCTTCTTGACCACATCTCAAATTACAGGGTATTGTCTAAGGTTCTTGCTAGCTTCCAGTCTTCGGTTATTGGACTATTTTCTCAATGTCTTATAATTATAAGTAGTCTTCAGCTTGCAGTCGCATGGAATTGGGAAACTCTTGGTTTGTAAAAACAGTAAATCATTGTGGAATCTCGAGCTTGAACAAAGATTATAAATAATGTGAAATGTAGAAGCACACTTATTATAAGCTTAATCTGTAAATCCAGTGTATGCATATCACAGGCCGTCTTTAATATTGATTGCACCCTGGGCAAGCACCACGGACTCTCCCCCCCCTCCCCGGAATGCAATCACTCCCTCCATCACAATATTCCCCGGCAAAAAAAAAAAATAAAAAAAAACACACAAGCATCTCTCTCTCTCTCTCTAGTTACATTTATACTTATATGAACTTCTTAATATTATATTCAACTATTTTCATATGTAATAAAAATCTTATTAAAAAATTGCATTTCTTGTTTTTATTCAGTTTATCTGCACCCAAATGGACTCAACACAGCCCCATAGAGTAGCCACTGCACACTTGTCATGCACCTATATTGCACCCACAGCACTTGGCTTCCACTCATATTGCACCTACACAATTTGGCATGCCACAGTGTCACTTTGACAATTAAAATAAGCCACTGTCAGGTACCAATTAACATGCCACAGTCACGGTCATTAACATATGCAACAGCCAGTTTGCCTATTAAATATGCCACAGTTTGCCCATTAATATGCCACAGCCATTTTGCCCATTAATATGCCACAGCCATTTTGCCATTCAGATGTCAGTATTATTGTGCCATTCAGATGCTACAGCCAATTTGACCATTCAGATGCCAGTATTATTGTGCCATTAAGATGCCACATCCAATTTGCCCATTAAGATGCCAGTATTATTATGTCATTCAGATGCTAGTAATATTGTGCCATTAAGATGTCCTAGCCAATTTGCCCATTAAGATGCCACAGTTAGGTTTTCAATTAATATGTCAATGTTACAGTGCTCGTTATATACCAACCTCCTCCCCCCTTCCCCAGTACTCACCTCCTGGCTGATCAGTGTCCCTGGACGTCTAGTCCGTGCCGTCTTATCTTCTGCATGGAGGAGGGAAACACAGCCTCCGGATATGATGTACTGTCATATCCGGTGACAATTATCTATTTTTTTTTTGCTTGCCGGAAAAAAAAAGTTCAGCAGCGATGGGGGCCCATGGGGCCGCTGCTTTGGGCCGCCCAGGAGTAATTGGGCCCAGGGCAGCTTCCCAGTTTGCCCCGCGTTAAAGACGGCCCTGTCATATCAAGATAGACAGTGCTGCCTTACTTGCCAGTGTGTAAGGCTGGCTCTACTAAGACAGCTATATCCAGCAAGAACTCCAGTGTCCATAGCAAGGTCTGTGGAGTTCTATAGAGCATCATTAATTTAAGTAAATGTCCACCATGGATGTCTAATCCGTGGACTCTGACAGTAGAGATCCCGACAACTCATCGCGGGGAGCCACAGTGAACTGTACTAGTCAGGACGTTCTATGCCATCCAACAAGCTTTTGCCTACTGAAAATTGGGATGGCATAGAATGTCCTACAGGCGGGAAGGAGTTAAAAGACAAATAAACTTTGTCCGCATGCTGCAGACCCCCTGCTCTGATTGACTGTGCAAGCGCCAACAAAAGCAGTGAGTAACCCTACATGTATCTATATAGAACTTCTAATGCACAACGACTTCTAATGCACAACAAGCCAAGTCTTAACAGCCCCAAATAGATAGAAAGATCCTGCTTTTTTTCTGAAAAATAGCCACTTGCCTTCCATAAAGTAGGCAGGAGAGTCATGGTAGAAACATGGCAAGAATATCCTTAGTGAGTCTCCAATCAAGATGGTTCAATGAAAGGCAGTAAAAATGGCTGTTGACAAAAGAGTGTTTACAATGTTTTTGGAAACAAGTTATTTTAACCGTATTTGCTTTGGGACAAATTACAGATGGCAGAAAGTTTAATCTGGGTTGAATAGGAGATAATGGGTGGTTTGATTAAGTAACTACTGCATTTTCTGCTGTTGAGCTATATTTGGATTTCGTGACATTTGTAAATAAACGTACACACTGGCCATTTAAATGAATATAAATCATAGCATAGAAATTCATTAAAAAGATAAATTCTGTTTGCAGGACATACAAATATCGAAAAGGACTTGCCAGTTGTTCTGGAAAAGCAACTGTTAAAATTACTGGCTATTCAATTCTTATTGTGTATCTCTACTTTTGTCTTACACACAACAAGAAAAATAAAAAAATCCCCACAAAGACACACATACACACACGAAAACAAAATTGCGGATAAAAATAAAATGGCACTTCCGTCTATATTTTTCTGTAAGGATCGGAAAATCAAGAGCCATATTTACACCCTATGCATTCAATTCATGGAAGGCAAATTGCCATCTAAAGCTGTCTCCTGTGGTTTGGAGCTATATTTAATGTTGCTTGTGTTGGTGGAAATATTCTGTTCAGCCGCAGAAATCGCAAAAAGGAACAGGAGCCAGGAATATCTGATTGCGGACGTCTTAACCCATTGGGTGCTGGCACAGGCCATGAAATTCTGGACAAGAACAGGATGTAAAGAGCAGAACCCATTTTTTCCTACTGCGCACACTCCTAAGAATGTTTGACCTGGACATCTTCAGACATTTTAAACAATCATGTTCTTACGCAGAATACTAGCTAAAAGCTTGGCCTGTCTGTTCTGCCCGGCTTCCTACCTGTTGTAAATTCTTAGACATTGTCTGATCCTTGGCCTTGTTTTATATTCAGGATGTACCTGATGAGCATCTCAAGCATTTGAACATGAGGCTGTACATTGATTTGTGGAACAAAATATGGAATTTTGTACCAAATGTGCTGAGCATCACAAGACAAGATTATTTAACTTCCTAACCCCTTTATGATAGATTTGGATAGCTGCTTAGTGTACAACAGAGCAGATATAATGCAGCAACATTAGGGTGAGTATTTGTCCCATTTAACCTGGGAAACATAAAAGATCACACGAGGAAACAGTAATTGTATCACATTCTTAAAGTAAACATTTTCCATAAATGTTCCCAGTTAAAGAAGACATCTGGCTTCCCATACTATAAATCAGCCACACCATCCACTGATATCTGGCACGAATACTATGTGCATACAGTGCTAGAGAATTGAGGCAACCCAAATCAAACTTTTTTTTTGTGTGTGTGTGTGTGTTTATGAAAAATGGTGGTTAGTTCACTTTAATCTTATTAAAATTATTAGCCACCAGGGCAGCTTCTCATCTACTATAAAGAAAAAATGGTACAATTTCCAGTTTCTCCCTCCAGGGCATGATCTCTTCTAGAAACATAGAATGTGTTGGAAGATAAGAACAATTGAACCCATCAAGTCTGCCAAATTATCTGAATTCTTTCATTATATTATATATAGTATAGCCTTATTCTAGCATTTTTCTACCTATGGTAGAAAGGCTAACTGTGAAAAATAGAAAGAACTATATTTACTTTTCTTAATATCCTTCCAATGTAATTTTGTATATGATGATAAATGCCTCAAAGAAGGCCTAATCAGATACATGCAGCATGCATGTAGACATCATGGAATGCATGATGTGATGTGGACCTGGACTAGTTTATGGTCACTGTTCAAGATTTACACTGGAGCGAGATTGTGAATCTCATTAGGTTTTTGTAACATACGGTTACGGTTCACTTGTGGGTGCAATTTAGGTGCTCTGGGAAGTACCGCGGGGTGCAATTTTGGTGCACTGACAAGACCAGCGAGTGCAAGGTGGGTTGTCTGGCAAGACCTGTGTGTGCTGCAAAGTGGTGCTATGGCAAGTTATGTGGGTGCAATCATGTGATGTGCATGCAATGGCAATGGATGTGGGGGCAATAATGAAAGCAGGACAAGAGAAATGGAATGGGGTGTCCCAGATCATTTGTTCTTTAAGGGCCCCCAAAATGTCTGAGGACGGCCCTAATTATGATATAGGTTGTATGAACAAGCTCAATTCTATTTTCTGGCATATTGAGAATCGGTGTTAGGTTTGGCACCTTTCTTCAAAAAATACTGGGCACGCTATTGCAGCTATAGACTTAACAAGCCAATTTTGTAAAATACTGGTTGAGTGGTAACTCGCATTAGTAAAGTAAGCATTGAGGTCTATTCACGGTGGTGAATTGAACTGTAAAACTCAGACATTAACAGGGGAGTCTGAAACATAGGCAAGGTGGAGCATTTATCCTGCTCAGCTGGTAACGAACGACTGTACAGTACAGGTCACTTTTCAATGGACAGGCCCCCTCCTGAAAGACATACAGGATTAGGCTGCATGTTTAAACACAATTTCTTTAATGATCCTTGTGCTTCAAGTTTATTACTATTGTTTTCACTTCAGCAATCCAAATATTAAAACATGGTGCTTTTCTCCTAATCTTGAAAAAAAAACCATCCCATGTACCAGTGCTTAGCTTCACAGAGGAAAAAAAAGAAGAGGTTTGAAGCAGCATTAGGGAGTTATACTCCTATTACCTTGTAAGTGGTATCAGTTACCATAAACAAACTGTATACAATCTAATCCTCTTTTATAAGACACACTTGGGATAAGTTCACAACATCCTTACAACTGGAATGTTCATATAACAGGAATTACCCAGGGACCCTGTGCCAGTGAATGATAGAGCTGTGGGATAATAAATGGCACTTTGCGGAAATCCCTGCCCTGCATTGCAATTTAAGGATTGTGCTTGGTTTTTGCAGCCCTGTTCTTATGAGTAATAAAGCACTGCAATATGTTTAAAAAACTAGTTATGGTTCTTAAAAGTTAGAGTGTAATCCCTTTTTTGCCACCCTGTGCCACGGGAAGGGTTAAAATCAGGTTCGGTGACATTTTCCGTATACGATAGAATCCAAATGACCCGTAAATGTCTGGATTGGAAGGTTAAATGAAGTGTGAAGATCAAGCCAGAGTAATCACTAGTTATATTCCTTTGCTGCAGGCAAATTGTCTGCGTAAATAAAATAGACCTCCCAAACGTCCCTGGTCTCTACTAAAGCCGGTTTTCTTCTAAGGAGTTTAGGAGCTCGGTGTTTTAATTTATGTGTCATAGAGCTCCACAGTAGTTAAACTTGCCATTTGAAATATGGATACATATGTGTAATAAAGAGTGACCATATGTCCAGGATTGTCAGGACAGTTCTGCAATGGGATTTTCTTCCAGGTTCTGGGCCTCCTCAATCTGGGACAATACAGAGTTCCGGAATGAGAGCTCTGTGTGAAGGTGGTCCCATCCAATCAGCAGATGCTGCTCAACTCTGATTGGCTGAGCATTCCAAAGCCTCTCTTGATTGACATAGTTGCAGGTTAAGGCATACCTTGCAACAGTCCTGTTTTGTTTGCACATCTCTGGTGTCCTAGAGAAATGGAAACAGTCTGCTAGTGCCATCTAGGGTGACCACATGTCTTGGCTTGCCCAGGACGGTCCCACAATAGGACTTAACATCCCAATGCAAAGTTCTGGAATGAGAGCCTTTAGTGAAGGAGATCTCAGCCAATTAGGAAAGACTTCTCAACTCTCCTGTATGACTTCAGATGCCTGTCCAGGGTTACGTGTCACTGCGTGATGCCACACATTGTTGAAATCTAGCGTACCTAGCAGATACCGGATGTCTGGAGCCAAATTCTTTGCTTTTAGTCTGTGAATGTCTGTTAGACCTACAGAGTTTAAACACAATGCACTGTGGGCTGTAGTAATGCCAAGACAGACCTAAATTTGATGGGACAAGACCCCCCCAAAAAAGTGACTGTTCCTGCAAATTCTGGATTAATGACAACTCCTACTACCAGGTATATACAGGTGTGTGGATTACACATGCACAGCATTTACAATCAAATGCCTTTTTTTCAAACCTCTGAGATAAATAGGGTTGTGTACTTCATAATATTGCATTAATACCATGATACACAGAGGCTTTTCCTGCAGGGATGTATGCAAGATCGATTTTCACTAATGCATTATTAAGAGACCGTCATTTGGAGATCTGATTTATATTTCTCTGAGTGCTGTTCTCCTGGATCATGGACTTTGTGTCTGGATACTGCAACTCCACTATTTCAGTGCCGCACCGATAAGCATTTCACTGGAGTCAAACAATCCTTTAGATTGCAATGAATTAAAAAAAACTTAAAAGGGAAAATGCTTTTAAACAATAACTGAATGTACTAAAGCTGGGGAGGAGGGCCCATGCGCACTGCCATTTTCCGTAATTACCTGGTGCAAGCTATAGATGAAAGCATAATGAACAAAATGGGATTCTGTCATGACAAAAAATGACAGAGTCCCTTTCAGTGATGCTCACCAGCAGTTCCATCAAATGGTGTAACTCCCTTAGAGCAGGTGCTCACTCCTTAAATAAAGATTTTTAATATGGGATTGCTCTCTTGGTTAGAATGGCAACACTAAAAGCGTTGTGCCCCTGTTGGTAGAATATCTTATTTTTTATTTGTTGGTGCAGCTTTGAAAGAAAGTGGAGAGATAGGCAGGTTGGAGAAAGCCAAGTCAGCTATTAATTCCGGGTGTTTGCTGTTCACTTGTCAGTTCTATTTAAACCATATCATTTTGAGACAAACATAAACTAGACATTGTGTGGGCTTACTGAGCACACACGCATGTGCAGTCAGTCCACAGTCACTGAATGGGAACAACTCTTAATGAGAATAAGTATAGAGATTATAACATTAGCTTGACAGACACACAGACAAAGAGTTGCAGGTTCAATCATACCTTGTAACGTACGTTTTTTTCCCACAGTTTTGTAGGACACAAGTGTGTATTTATATGTAGATTAATACATATCATTTAGTTTTCTAACATGTATACACATATTTATAAATATGTAAATTTATGTGTATACATATGATAAGGGGCATACGCAGAAACTAAAGGACCTGGGGGAATATATTTTTTTAATTCTGGACCGTTCCCTTCACAAACCCATTAAAATCTAAATATATTCACTATGCACTGCATGCAGCCATATTCATAAACACACATACAAGGATTGCATATTGCAGCAGCGGCTGAGCAGGGCAGAGGTTAGCACAGTAAGAGTGAGGTCAGATATTCTTTCTAAATGGCAGCAGTATCAGTAAGTGTGCAGATCTCCTTTGAACATCTTACACAATATTCGCATCCAGAGGTGCAGTGGCTGTTTTGTGTGTTGGAGTAGAGAAAGGATTTAGGACCCTGCAGCCTCCTGCTCGTTGTTGCTTGTGGAGATGCCACATATGGGAGGGCACACAAAGGCTTAGGGAGCTTGAGTGACAAAATCAAATAGGGAGATAGTTCTGCAAACTACAAGAGAAAAGCAAGTAGTTGTTTTTTTAAACAAGAATAAGAAGATGCACTTCTACAACCTGAATAAGGGCTTGTGTATAGGAATGGTACATTAGTTCAATAATGTAATGTTCCTATTCTAAAAAACAAAGGAATAATAATCTGCCTACTTGAAAGTACCAATGAACTGAAGAGGTTCTGTACACATCTGCCCATTAGGCCATTAGAAAAGCCTAGTGATCAATAAGACTTGTAGATAACTAACAAGCAAGGCAAAGGGAATTCAGTGGTTATAGTTCTGCAGCTAAATAAAAAAAAAAAAATCATATTGACCAAGTCATTCTGACACAGAAAATGTATTTAATCCCTTTAAGCCTAATAATACCAGCATAAGGAGTCTCCGAAAAGTGTACCATAAATTAGTTTTCGTACAGGCAAAAAGGAACAGAAAAAAAATCTCAGTCATGGTTTACATTTAAAACAAAGCTGTAATATTGAATATCATTACAACCAAATATTAGTTACATACACAAGAGCATATAATCTAATTTCTTCTTATTAATCAACTGGTAAATTCGGTCCACTTAAAATTATAATTAATGTGTGTTTCCTTAACCCCTTCAGTGCTATATAAACGTGTCACATTGTATAGCTTGGCTTGATTAAACACATTTCCTACCATGTTACCAAGCTCCCCGATGTATGACTAAGATTAAATTAATTTGAATTAATTTGCTATCAAATACAGCATGGATAAAACGGTTAGCGAAACATTTTTTTTTTTTTTTTAATTTAAAAGTTCAGCCCTTTTGTAACACGAGCCTAAAGTTGATCCCCTAGTGCAGCTGAGAGGTGGGATTTTAAAGATTTCTGGTGTGTAAGTAATAAAGAAAGAAAGTATCAGAAGTTAGAGGCTGACTCCACTAAGCTGAATATATAACCACTTACAAAGAAGCACAATCACTAAATGAAATCACTATTATTGCAGATGATAAATTAAAAATAACAGTTTGCATTACTACTAGAATAGCAGCAATTCCAATTTCTACTCGGGATTCTACACTTGTTGACCTTTGCATGTACTTAGTGGACTTGAGACCCAGCATTGGTAATTCTGTCAGGATGTGTTAAAGGATAATTGTCATCAAAAAATCAAGTTACGCTTAAATGAAAGAATTTGCATATCATGCACAAATGTGATTCATTAAACAGGAGGAGTACAGACTGACGCATATTTAAAAAAAAAATCTAAATACATGCAATTCTGCTAACGAAAAGTACATTCCCACTGTAAAAAGAAAAAAAAAATGTATTATACAAAAAATATACACAAAATGAAAAAGACAGAATACATCATCTTAAATCTTGCAGAGATTTTCCCATCTTTGCTGCCTTTTTAAGAATTAATGGAATATTAATTATTTTAGATCCAAAAACTAGAAGATCCTAGCAGTACATTGGACTGGCAATGTACTAATTCCATTTTCTAGACTTCTTAATTCAGACATTGTTACATTTTTGTTACACAAGAGTTAAGTCTCATGGCACAATCTCCCGTTTCTAATTTATTTCAAGGTAACACAAGCTTCATTTTTCTGAATAGGTTGTTTCCGAGGAGTTGAATGAACCAGACAAGAGTTTAAACCTTGTTAACTTACTCACCTTTTTCTGACTTCATTTCCTATAGGACTTGGTCACCTAAATGTAGTTAGCATCAAGATGCGAGCTGACCTAAGGTTGTACACCCATTTCTATACAGCTTTTCTTTCTTGCTTTTGCTTGCTGTGATAAACACCGATTTTAAATATGACACAGGGGGTAAACTGAAAAGTCAAGGTTATTATAATTAATCGGTATAGAAAAGGAAATCTACACTCCAGGAAATGTATCAGTTAATTGAGCCCACAATTTGTTACTTTTTGCAAAGCTTCCCATCTGGGAAATTTAGCTCCATCCACTCCTCACGTGGTTCAATTTTTGGAATGGACACTGCTTTCCAGGCAAGGATCATTGCACCACTGTATCAGTGCCACCAATATAACCACAAACAGAAAACCCCCAAAAATAGAGGCGAGTTTTCCAGCAGTAACTGCACAAACCTGGCTACAACCAGGTTATTTACAGTCAAATTCCAGGTTTGTATAAGGCTTCTTATCTCCTTGCTACTAGCATTTATCGGCCCTTAGAGTATTCCCTGTAGAAGCATTACATGCAAGTGTATCAATTATGCATTTCTATTAGCCATATAACAATATCCTTTTTCCATGAAACACTTCATATATTTCCAAGTCAGAACTGACTGGAAGCACACTTATTTATATCTCTGAGACAAACATGACTCCAGAAAGCAAGTGTACATCATGTGACTGTATATACTACCAAGGACACAACAGGACTCCAGAAAGCAAGTGTACATCATGTGACTGTATATACTACCAAGGACACAACAGGACTCCAGAAAGCAAGTGTACATCATGTGACTGTATATACTACCAAGGACACAACAGGACTTCAGAAAGCAAGTGTACATCATGTGACTGTAGATACTACCAAGGACACAACATGACTCCAGAAAGCATCTCTACATCATGTGACTAAATATACTTCAATGTTTCATGTGGAAAGTTAAAGCAGGCAAATGGCATTGCAAGAAACAGTACAAGAAGGTTGGCACATGCACATAATTATTGACATTTCACCTCATATAAAGCAGTTTCCAGCTATTAGTCATTACTTCTAACAATACCGTAAATAAGAAAGGTAAAAAGCTGGACAATTTACTTCAAAAGGCATATTGAAAAAAAAAAAGTGATATTGTCAATCTACAGTGATTACTGCTAAGTAACATATCCTATCACTGCACAGCTTATTATTATTTCAGGGATGAAGTATGGCTTCTTTTCATCTGTAATAAAATAATTTGAAAAAAGAAAAAAAAAAAAAAAAAAAGATACATCTCATGCACCTCACCATATGTTACATAAAGCAAAAGCCTGAATTGTAATAAGAAAGAGAAAAAGCCATCAATATGCAAAACACAGCTTGTTTAAGTTTCGTCATTCTCCGCATGGGTCATGTCTGACTCATTGGACGTAGAGAAGTGTTCACATGAACAAGGCTGTTGACTTGTGAATCACTTCTTCTGCCCACTGCTTTCCTCCATTTAGAACTCGCTGAAAATGACGTCTGTATTCCTTTGTTGCGCCTTCTCAGCAATATCTGTTAAATACAATGCTTAACCCACTGGCTCCTGTGAGGTTTAGGAGATTAAAGAAACAGAGATTCGAAAAATTCAGCCGATAGAAGTAGTCAGTAATTGGGTGTTCTTATCAGCCAAGTGATAGTCACAGTAGTCAAGAGACATATCAATCATTGTAAGCCTGGTCCTGTGTACTAATTAATGTATGCTGGCTGTTTTAAATAAGGAGTCCATCAAAAGTGTATCTTTTACGTATGGAAGGCCATTTCTACCTGTTGTATTTAGTAATTTTATGGCTACTGGTTCACTTAACCAGACGAGATGGTCAGCAGCTCCTAGTGGTCTGTTAGAATGTCAATCATCTTATGACCTGACTTACATGATGTCTAGGCTCAAGTGCAACTTCACTAACTCCATGTTATCATCAAAGACAGTCACAGATAGACAGACAAGACAATTGGATAGAAAGATAGACAAAGCAGTGGTTGGGCCACAATGTGTTTTACCTAGTCTTTACAACTCCTCACTACTCAGATCCAGATAGCTTTTTTTTTGGAGGGGGGGGGGGGGGGGGTGTAGAGGTGGCTGAATGTGTGGCTATGAATGGTACATTTCTAGGTGACTTTATGGCTAATTGAGAGCTATTTATTTAATTTTGCAAGACATTTAGAATATGAATAAGGCAATTTATGTACAAATAACATCGTATTTGCCTGAATATAAGACGACCCAGCTCCGCGGGGGACATGGATCCTAGTCTTATAGTAAGATCTCTATTTGAGGTCTGATTATTCGGGATGCATGCTAGAGGAGGAAGGCTAAATGAGGGGACTGCAATGGACGAGTGTTATAGTCCTATTAATCCTAGCTTATGATATTCAATTGGAAATGTATCACTTACTTGAGATTATACAGTACAAACAATATTTTGAAGATATAGTCCCTTTAACTCTGCCCCAAAACTTGGGTGCTTTGACGGTCTTTGTCTTTATCATCTATTATAGGTTTTGAACACAGATGGTTATAACAGGTTTTATTATTTGATGTTTTGTTCCATGGCAGGAAATGGGATAAGCCATAAATAGATGTAAACTCCGCTATACCCAGGCTTACAATCCTAATGATTCGCTTTCATATCATACATTTTAAAATAAATCAAGAATTTCTTAATCCTTGCTGGATAAGAAGACCAGTCATGTATTTTTCTTAGTGTTGACTGGTCAATAGAACTTTACTCAAAGATATTAAAGCAAGTTTAGAAGTTTGTGAGACACAAGAGATGCCCAACATATATTTTGTTTTTGTGTTTTGTTTGGCTGTTAACACATAACAACCCTGGTAAATTCATACCTGACATACAATTGGGGACATGTATAAGCACGGCACAAACTTAGATTACGCAGATCCTGGCATGGCGTGTGCACCAATGTATAAAGCAGACTCACAGGAGTCTGCGTTATCTTCGCCGAATGTTTGTAATTAGGTTATGTTGGCACAAGTTGCACCAGCGCAGCCCATGTATAAAAAAAAAAAAAAAATCAGGCAATTGTGGCAGGGCACCTCCGCCAAATGACAGTTTGACGGAGATCCCTTTCCTGCACAGCAAAATGTTGGGAGTTTTACAAAAACGCTTTGCAGCGTGGGAATTTTTATACAGATCCATGTGAAAGCCAACTTACCTGGACGTTTTGTTCTTGTATCCATTAGGATGTCCGTTCGGGACGTTTTTCATAATGTTTCCAATGAACCATTAAAAAAGAAGGAACAAGTTAGGGCAAACCCCTCATGTCTGCTCAATTCATCAGTTATCTCCATCCTCCAATTAATTAACACTTTCACTGATTTCTCAGTCTTGTTTTGTTTAGAAGCAGACAAGAATTAGGAAATTTGCATCCTGCTAGTGGGTTGTCAGCCAAGAGATACACTCTCTGTGTCTGCCAGATAGAGAAGTCTTCTAAAAAAGAGACACTATCACCTAAACATTGTGTTGTGAATATAGAGAATATAAAAAAGATGTACACTCCAGTTCAAAAGTTTTTCATGAAAATATACATCATATGAGTTACAAAATGAATAGGAAAGGCCACTAGGCCACTTCAGTCTCACAATATGTCCATTTACTGCAAAAAAGGCCAAAGGGGAAATCACTGTTTAAGGATGGGTTATTACCTTAAATAAATATTTAATTTAAGGTTTCCATGAACACCTGTAAACTTTGTATGGATCTCAAGGACAGCTAATTTCAAAAGGTGCTAGTAACACTTTAATGATAAGCATAGCCGCGGCTGTGAACTGGAAGATCGGAGCTTGCGACAGTCACACAGACAGCTTTTTATGGCAATACATAACCAAAACTAAGAATGGCTTTGTGCATGTTGTATTAGAAGAAAAGAAAAAAAAAGACTGAACAAGCAGCGCTAGAGTGAGCAGCACTACATTAAGATTAAGTAATGTAAATGTATAAACTACCAAGTCATAAATGCCCCAATACACACACACACACACACACACACACAAATATTATAGTCAAATACTATGGTAACATACATGTGCAAACTTTGCTGCCATCTATGGCCCTTCAAGGAAAAAAACTTTACATAAAATAATAAATCCGTGTGGACAACAATCATATCAATATTTTTGAATATTCAGGGATATTAATCGGAATATTTTGTAAATAGTGTTCCCAGATCGGCTACTTTTATTTAAAAAATATATACCTAATATCTAAATAGATAGCGCTTAAATCAAATATAATGATTTAACAAATGCATAAATAAATCCTCCAGACAAATACGAAATTAATATTGTTTGCCACCACCCTCCCTTTTTTGTGTAACTATTATTCTTCTGTACAAATGTATTATGAGTTTTTGATTGATATATTTCTATTAAATTTATATTGTTTTGTCTGGAGGATTTATTTATGCATTTATTATATCATTACATTTTATAGTAGCACTTTCTATTTAGTTTTCCATATACCTTAGAAGTGTACCTTGGATGGCCTCCCTCCACATGTGTTATATATTCTATTGTGTTTGTATACATTTGTTGCAATTTGGTGGAGCTACTATCACATATTTTATTTAAGCGCTGTGTATTATTTTAAATATAACTTATTTGCTGTGCTGCCGCCTGCCAGCAATATGAATAATTTGTTATGTGTCGACTATGAAATCAATTAATGAATCAAGTAAGGGATCAGACATAACCACATTGATTAATTAATTGAATGCCATTTGGTGACATATGAATTTCTAGATACTAAAAGTTGTGGGTGGCCGATAAAAAAAAAAAAATGACAGTTGGCAACTCTGGTCCAGGAGGAAATCAATTAATCAAGGTGTTTTCCGTGATCTCCCCCTTGATCAATTAAAAATTTTTCCGCTGGGTACCAATTGCAGGGCCCCTTGTCTGGTAACAAATGACTATCCTGACAGCCTTACGTGGAGTAGAGTTTTTCTAATACGTAATAGGTATCTAGTCATCATTTTAAATGTAAAGCACAGGTTTTGGCGTGTTAACAATCCTGGATTCCCTGTGGATTAAGCTATTGATGAATTATATCACAGCGACATTCAGCACCAGGTAAGGTCATGGGACATCATGTGGCCTGATGGTAAATGTTGCCCCACTTTGTGTGAAACAGCCCAGAGTTTCTGTGGTCTGTCCCACTGGGTCTCAGCTGGACAGTGGTATTCAGGAACGCAATTCCTGAGTGGTCCAGATCACATTCTCTGGTGTCTGGGGCACCAGAGCTGTCAGGATGACTGGCATTGCTATTCCCAAGCTCCACCGGTGTCCCAATTTGCCGGGGGGATAAGTTGGGACGTATACCATGGGTAGCTTTCATTTTCACTACAAGCTAACCAGACCAAATACAACACATTTTGTTTACTCACAAAAAAAACCAAAAAAAACCTGTTCTAACAGCAGCTGGTTACAGATGTCAAAGTAAATTGAATGTCAGGAGTAAGAGGGGTAAGGAACTAGCCAGAAAAAATGCAAGCCGCTCTCTTTCGGTGTTTTAGATTAAGAGAGACAATAATATACTGAGGGATATAAAATGATGTTAAACTGAGGAATAAAATTTTGAAAGGGGGTCCTTAAAAGGAGTCCAGGAAGGCCGGTCAAGAAGGACAGAGGGGGCAATTGCCCTCCGAGTCCAGGCTGCCCTCTAACATTGCTAAAGCTACCTTTATCCACTATCGTCTTATCAGTTTATCAATCCCTGAACCCGTATCCGTCAACATATCATCTATCTATATCTCGGATGATAATAAATGGTCTGATGAAGTTGAACCAAGGACCCCTGAAAGGAGGTAATCCTTACAATAATCTCTTAACTATGAAGAACAAACATTCAAAAATCTGGATCTGCCTTCCATGAACTTCTCTCTCAGTGGGGGTCCCCAACCATATCATGCCCAGGAGTCCATATTGCGCTCAGTCTACCTCTGGTTAATGCATAAATATTTTCAAAGCAGGCATGCTGAAATCTATTATTATTATTATTATTCTATTAAAAAACAAACAAAAAAACCTCCTTTTAATATTCTATATTGATGTAACAATCATTATGCTTTTGCCTATCACTACCAAAAAATGAGTCCCAGATTTAGCTTCAATACTACTCCATGAGTAACACCTTATAGACACTTTGGGCTTTATTTATGAAAGTGGGAATGGACAAGTGAATTTCAAATTTAAAACCACAGTAACAGAGATGGGACAATTGACTTTGGCCTTAAGTTTGAAATTCACTTGTCAATTCCATATTTGATGCTTCTGAAACCTTCTGGAGCTATAGAAGGAAGACTATATAAAATACAAGTAAACTGGTTACTGAAAAGTAAGCTGTATTCAGGTTTTGCATGGTTGAAATTAAAAATGAAAGACTGGTGGCTTAGCATGTTGAGAGTTATAGTGCAGATCTCACTATTACCTTTGCAGAACCAGCATGATCATGGATGTGGAGTGGTTATGCTACTCCAGAACAAATGTGTGACAGTTTATGATGATCTTTAAGAAAACTCTTCAAATTAGCGGTTGTTAAATTTATTGATCTCTCGATGATGATCAAATTACCCAAAAATAACATTATGCCACCTTCATGAATATAAAACTGTTCAAGGCAGCTGTTTGGGGTATAAAAATATGGCAGCTTTGTATTTGCCATGCTGTGGTACCACAAATCCCATTACCCTTATCCAACGATAATTCACTACACAATGACTTCTGTTGCTTTATAAAAACAGGATAGCAGGAAGTATCTAGTCCAGGTGAGAACCAGCACTTTTTCCCCCCTTAAACCCCAAATTTATTTGGTTAACCAATAAACTGTGGGCAAACTTTTGGCTCTACAGCTTTAAACAAGTGGAATGGTGCATAGCATCTCCTGTGGTTCTGTCTGCAGGTCCATTGCCAACCTGCTGTTTTATACCAAGTACATGTGATATATTTTGTTTTCTGTGCAGGGGAGAGAAAAAAAATGTTCAGGAGCAGAAAATATCCCTCGCTAGAAGTGATTTGCCACCTATGGTGCATAAAATACATGGAAGGCTTAAGGCGTATCGGAATAGAAATTCTAGCTTTTAAAACATTCCTGCTGAGTTTTTTATTGTGGAGGTGAGCTGGTGATCTGCACGTTTTCAAACTTGTGTTATAGCTACAAGCAATATACATATAGATATTGTACACAGACACACACACACACACACACACACACACACACATTTAAATAAGGTATACCATGTAGTAGATTTAAAGGAAGAAGGACATTGTGTAATATAAGTTTTAACTCAGCTCTGTTGACAATTCGTGACAATTTTGCAGGGAGGATAAACTGGGGCTTGGATTGGGGACCCAGTCACTTGATAAAGTTGTACAGTTCCATGTAACAGTGGGAGGATCTCCCTGCTGTGTTCAGCACACAACACTCTGTCCGATTCATATTAGCTTGCTACCTATAGAAACCTGCCGCAAACAGTTCTGTGGTGGAGCATTACAACTTTCGGACTCCATGCTTATTGGAATCCAACGTGTTAATGGATTCCGAATGCTGTCCCGAATAAAATCCTCTGTTTGTATTCAGTGATCCTGGGATATTCTGCTGCCTGATGCCAGTGGTCTACTAGGTTTTCTCCCTGTTGCCTGCCTTCTACCACAGAGACTGATATCGTAACTACTCTGTCATTTGCAATGTATCAAGTTTCCCCTGTACATAGACTCCTGCCTTATCATAGAGCCCTGTCTTTAACATCACATGCAAGCTTTGTGCATCATCAATCGTTGGTTAACTCAGTAACGAACTATTGTGGAAAACAGATCAAACATATAAAGGTCTACCCAATATAGACTGATCTGGCCCGCAATGGATTTGGATCCGAATCTGGCTACTCAATATCCTTGATTTTTGGGACTGAATCGACTGTTCTGGCCATTCAGGAACATTCTGATCGGGACAATTTTGCTCTGAAAAGCATAGATTTTCCGCTACCCAACATGTGCTGATGACCCCCAAGCGTGCTCCAAATTCGGGAAACAGACACGAAATTCACACTTATCAGTTTGCCAGATTTTAATTGGAGAATGTAATAGAAAAGTGTAGAAGATTTAAAGTGAACATATTTTAAACCCAGACATATAGATATACAATTATAATATATTAATATTTGTAAAAGTGGAGATACTCCCGAAATGCCCCCTAAACACTTCTTGTCCATGCATTTCGGCTGATTTCGTAGTCGGGGGAGAACGGTGGGGAATAACCTTTGGAGGTCCGAGTGATGGATGTATTTGAAGGCACATTGGAGCTAGCCAAGTAGCTCAAATTTGTTTTTGTTTTTCATGCCACTTATGTGATCCGAATACGTCCGGACTTCGGAAGCACCATTTCAAATCGCCAAAAATCGGTGCATATTGATTTGACCCTATAGCAGGGCTTGACAAATCTAATTAGATTTTAGGAGCCAGCCAAAAAATTTAGGAGCCAGACAATCACGCAAGCATACACGCAATTCATAAACACACAAGGCTTCTTCACATATATACACACACACCTACTTTACATATACACATATATCCAAACACCTCACACACATCTACTTTACATATACACATATATCCAAACACCTCACACACATCTACTTTACATATACACATATATCCAAACACCTCACACACACCTACTTTACATATACACATATATACAAACACCTCACACACCCCTACTTTACATATACACATATATCCAAACACCTCGCACACACACCTACTTTTCATATACACATATATACAAACACCTCACACACACCTACTTTACATATACACATATATACAAACACCTCACACACACCTACTTTACATATACACATATATCCAAACACACACCCACCTCACACAGTCTTTTCTTGATGTGTCCCCCCTCCCTGCTGCTTTACCTCATTGCAGGGGAGGGGGACATCCGTGCTGCAGCATGTCCTCACTCATCGGCCTGCTGAGTGCCAGGATGTCACGTGACGACACCCGGCACTCAGACACGCGTTGCGCGAGGGGGCGGAGCTTGCAGTCTGTGCTATACGCACAGACTTTACCCCCTCGTGCTACGAAAAAAGAAAAAAACATCGGATGGCAGCAGCAAGGGGACAGGGAGGGTAACTTCACCCAGGCGCCAGGTCTCATTTCCTGGTCGCCATGGCGACCTGGCGCCTGGGGTTTGTCGAGCCTTGCCCTATAGAATATTCAGAGAACATCATTATAAAATGGACAATAACAGAATCCCCATATACCTAAATACAATATTTGACTGCTAACATGCCATTCCATTGAACATTTCAGACATGTCCAGGTAGGCTGAAAGGCTACTACATCCATGTACATCAGATGTGGGACAACTGTTCCCCAATACAGTTCAGACGGAGGACAGCTGTTCTTTCATCAGGTCATGAATTCCATGTAGCATAAATCACTTTACGTTACAGAGACCACCAGGATATCTACCATGATCATAAGGCAAAAGGTCCCGTCCCGCATTATAGAGCAGACTACTCAATGGTAAAGAGGGCCATAAAATCATTTGACACATGCCAAATCCATGAAGGTGTCAAATATTTCCAGTTATGCAGAAATAAAGTAATTGCAGTAATTATAACGCAAAATAAATGCACAGTCTCTACGATGGTCAGTGATTCAGGAATTAAACCAGCATATCAGTTTGACCCCCCACATTATTATCTTCCTCTGGGTGCAGAGCAATACCATCAGTACCAAATGCTTCACACCCTGGATAATGTGTTGAGGTTGACAGAACTGCAATCCAACTGGTGTATCTGTTTTTTTTTCTGATTGATAATTCAAGACTAGAACAACAATGGAAAGGCCCCATTTGTACAAAGCATCAGCTAGTTATAGGACATGGCTGTGCAGTAGAAGGTGAATAACGAAGCCCATCTGACACTATCAGTGTGGAACAAGAGTGCCAAACACAGGCAGAGCGGCCACTAATGGCTGAAGGAGAAAACAGCCATTAACCCACAATATTTCCATACAAGAGTCTTGAATGCACCGTGGCACTGTGACAGAACCGGGGGGGGGGGGGGGGGGGGAATTAAAGCATTTAAGCATATTCTTGTGATGGTTTTTCCATTATTTTCTTAAAAGTTTTATTTAGATTTGAACTTTTTTTAATTCTCACTCAGGGACAGATAGGAGATGAAAAATGTCGAGCTGACAGAAATCTAACCACACTGAAGCTGCTTCTACACCTCAAGAGGAAGATGCTTATTATATTGGTGATAAAAGACTGAGAATAATCGGCAGCCCGTTGGGGCTAAAATACTGCAACAACATTGGGCGCTTTAAGACACAACACTAAACTCACAGTGAATGTTAATTTGGAATCACGTCAGTCAAGCAAATACGAGAAAATTGTGGACTTCAACTACAGCGGTGGTTCCAACCTCCAAAAAGATTGAATTAAATATTTTTAAAATGTCTTAGCGCTAAAAAGATTTACATGTGTAGATACAAATAAGCAAAAATATTCAAACAGCATTCTGACAGGTCAGTGTCTAATTTCCAACTTGTAGAAAAAGCCAGAAAAGATGTATGGGATAGTCAACCTTTATAACATTTTAATAAATACATATAAAATGTTATCTGTAGACAGATGATTTGGCTCCTTTAAAAAGTTTTTTTTTTTTCAAGCATTAGCATTACAGATGATTATAATTAAATAGGTTCCTGTAGGAGGGTGTAAAAAACAAGGCACCTTGTATGTCATCGACAACACAGATATGTCATATTCTTTTTCATTTTACTATATTCCCTATATTCCCATACAGCATCAATGACAAACACTACTTCCTTGTCAGTCAGGAAAATGGACCTCTATTCTGATCAAGATCTAGCCAGCAAACAGTGAGTAAATCTGTAGTAAAAATGTTTGAGGTGTACAAAATACTTCGCACCCTATATAAAAATCTCAAAATAGGGAAAAGTGAAGCCAAACCTTTCATTTCTTTTCTGTTAATTAGATATGTTTATATTGATGTTTCTATAGCCTTTTGTAAAAGAAAATGACAGCCAGCAGTTAATCAGTTAGCTGGTATTCTTTTAAATAAACTCCTAGAGTCCCTTAATTAAAAGTTCATGGCATCAACCAGCTATCCATTTCCTCCAAACACTTCCAGATTCTCCTCAGTAAAGCGCATGACATCATTTAGTCAGACTATAGATGTCTCACCCTGTGGAGTTGAACCTCTGGTGTACCAATCCATTGTGTTTAAGGCCAGCTAACAGAATGCAAAGGCCTCATCACACACACACATGGCGTGAGTTAGCCAAGCTACTCCTCCCCACCCCTTTGAATTCTGTGGCCGGAGAAGGTTTTCCAATAACACATCCCCATTCTAATTCAATTCACATGCAAATGAAGAAGATTCATATGTAAATGTTGTATATGGATTTTCATTGTTACCAGAGGAGAGGTCTGGTCCTGGCTTAAGGTCCCTTGAGGACAAACTTTAATCCCTTTTATTTTTTTCTGTTATCTATGTTAAACCTACAATGCTATGTAGAACCTGATTGTACAGAGTCCATTGTGTTGTGAAAAAAAATGTAGTTTAAGCTATTTTTAATGAAATGTTAAATTAAAATGATATTCTGAAACTCTATAATAAAAAATACCTTTTATATTGTTTATTTGTAATGGAATTACAATATCCAGGTAGCCTGGAGCTGAACCCTTTGTTACATTATATATATTTAAATTTCAGTAATCAGTCAAATTTAAGGATGAGCAAGGAATCTGCTATTTCCACAGTCTCATGAAAAAAGCAACTTTCTGTTTATTTATCAACCTTTAGAAACTTAAATTAATGATACAAATGTTTTAACATGTATAGCATAGAGGAAAGACGTAACGGGGGGATATGATAGAAACATTTAAATACAAAAAGGGAATCAACACAGTAAAGGAAGAGAGCATATTTAAAAGAAGAAAAACTACCACAAATAGGAGGACATCGTCTTAAATTAGAGAGGCAACGATTTATAGGTAATATCAGGAAGTATTACTTTACTGATAGGGTAGTGGATGTATGGAATAGCCTTCCAGCGGAAGTGGTATAGGTAAACACAGTAAAGGATTTTAAGCATGGGTGGGATAGGCACAAGGCTATCCTAGCTATAAGATAGGGAACTGGGGACTAATAAGAACCATTTCGGTCCATCTAGTCTGCCCAAATTTCTAAATACGTTTATCTGCCGACACATTCTATGTTACTATGTCTTTGGATAAAATCAGCACAATGTATTGGGAGACTTATCACAAAAAAAAATACACTATATCACATCAGTAATTTTTATTTGGACTTTGCTTTGGGGAAAGCTTACATTTCTGCGTCAGACTCTTTTTTTGTACAATAAACCGGTAGTTTATTTCTTAAACAGTAAATAGGGGACCCTGCTTGGAAAACTAGGACTCTGGGTACTTTTTTTAACCATGGCTTCCTTCAAGGAATCAAGGGTTAAACATGATTCAGTTTTCCTTTAAGGAAAAGGTCAAAAAACTCTTAAAAACTTACTTCTCAAGTGAGACATAATTTAAATTTTGCCATATTTCTGTACAAGGAGAGCAGTTACGACTGTTCCTCATTAAAGTGGTCACAACAGGTATTGTTGTTCTTTAATTTGCTATGCGCTGTCGATGGTTGACGGTCTTTGAGCTGATATGACTGCAAACTTTGCTTATGTAAACCAATGTGTGTAAATCACACACAGTGGTTACATTAGAGGGACTGTATCACCTAAACATTGTACTTACTGCGAATCTAGAAAATAACAATATTAAAAGCAGGGGCGTATCATGCCCGTCAGTGACAGGTGTGCGCCAAACTGGCAGCACACCTACACGAAATATATCCGAGAGGTCAGAGGCGGCAGGGAATTCGGAATCAGAGTCACTCACTCTGTTGCTAATTTGACCAGCACGAAAAGTCTATGAAAATAACATAACAATGGCGTTTCTGAACCCGGATATTAGGGTACAGCAAGATTCTGGAAAATGTAGCAGTCAATCACTTTGAGCGTCAGCTACATTTAACCCGTCAGAGCGAGTCCACTCAAAGTTGCCTCATTTGACAGGCAGAGTCCCGCTGCAAGTCTCTACAGGGGGATCTGGAAAGCAGCTCATCACTGGGGGCTGAGATGAGCTGTTGTTCAAGGGACGTTCCATGCCATCATCATGGTCTGTTATGATGGCGTAGAATGTCCTTTTGCAGAAACACATGAATAAAAACGTAATTATTGCAATTTATTATTAAAATTTGCTATTAAGACATAAATGGTGAAATTATCGTGTCAATGAATACATCATGTAATAAAAATACACATATCACATCCGCCACTTAGCAACCCAATAAAAAGTTAGGGAATGGCCATGTATTTTATATACCTGCAAAGACATGTTTGTCAAAAAGACAGCTTTTGTGATTTATATGTCACGTGTATCACGGTACCATTTCATGTTCACAATGTGGATGGCCACAATGCTTTGCAATGCACCATTGTCTACTGTTCATTTATTTTAATATCATTTAGTTTTTATCTTACTTTATTATATTTTATTTTTATATATATTTATTTTTATATTATTGTATTTTAAATTTATTTTAAATACATTTTTACATTTAAACCATTGACCATTTCGGGAGAACTATTCACAATATCCAAAGCCAAATAAGGGATCAAAACTCAACGCTCCAATTTTATCAAAGATAAAGCGGAGCTACATGAGTAGACTAAGATGATGTATCACTGAGCTACATTAACAAGTTGTTTCTTTGACCGATGGTCTGGGAGACTAGAAAGAGGTGTGTTTATTGACCAATGGTGATGTCCACTAGCTAGTGTTAGACACCAATAATGTTCATGAAGGACATTTGCTGGCCTTTGTGATAAACAATTTAATGGATGTTCTACGGAGCTCCACAGAACTTGCCACTGATACTAGTGTTCTTGCATGGATATCAAAACTCCTCCATAACTCCCCCCCCCCCCCCCCCAAAAAAAAGCAGGTCAGAAGCTCAACTCAATGAAGTATAATAAATGTTTTTACTGTGATGTTACACACATTTAATTTTTGTATTTCGATTTCAATTCATCCGCAAAACAAAGTCAATCAATTTCAACCTCACAGAATCCCTAACAATGTGCTGGTTCTTGTCAGAAATCCAGTGATACAAACTAGGAACCTGGATTCGGAATGGGGTATGAAAGGGAGTCTTGTTTAGAGATTTAGGAGGAATAACAATATTTGGCCCTTTAAAATCAGCACACATTCACTTGGCTGCATTTTAAAGAGAGACGTAAAAATAAGGTATAAAAACAATACTGAAGTAAATAAATGAGCATTCCAACATGTCCAATAAAGCTCTCACACATCAGGCTTGTGGACAACATTATTTCCTGAGCTGCTAAGGAGTGCTGTAAGAGGGATACCTTCCTTTAATCCTTTAGGAACACTAAATTACCCACAAGCCATTAGGTTATTCATAATTTGCTACATGCATGAGTGTCGGTGGCATTTTAGCTTCACATCTGTGGTATCTGAGAAGCAGTTGTGTTACAAAGGGCAGTGAGGAAGCCCATGTTTCCTACAGTAAACATTGGTCCCCATGCTGTGAAACAACGGTCCCATGTTGTAATACATGTTAAGTAAAAAAAAAGGTCTCAGTATGGCCCTTGGATTAGGGTTCGCTCACATTTGCTTGTACCCCTTTTAATTTCAGAAGGGAAGGGATCCACAAGTAGGAGAGTAGTCCTCACAATTATAGCACTCTGTTATAATTTCCTTTAAGGTTCCTCTGGTTGATGAGAGATCTCACGATTGGAACTCAAGACAATTTTTGTACAGGTCAGTTGTGGAGCAATCAGAATAACAATTTAATTGGTTCCCATATCGATTACTCCAGTTTTAGAACCATGCTACATTTTTGAATTTTGCGATCCCCAATATTCATGGGAAATATGGTGGTTATGTAAACACATGTATAATGTTATGGGTTGCAATGGTGCACTTACCACCAGCACCCCACATAAAACAAGAGGGCACAAAAATGCACCCAAAAAAAGCAGCTGCACAAAATCACTTTTATACATAAGACCAGGGCCACCATTTACTTTAAGAACAATTAAACTTTTGTTTTTAACCCTTGCTTCCAGTAGAGAAAAAAAATGTGTCCCTTTCACCAAAGTAAACCCAACGTGTATCTTTATAGATACATGTGGGTTTAATCTCAGCAGCTGAGGCAGAGACAGTGAGGAGGCTGGTACTGCCTGACTGTGTCAGTTTAGAATCATACTAGCGGTGGCACAGTCAGTCAACCTGACAGCTCTACTTGCCTTCTGTTGTTTCCACAGACCTCTCAGCCTGAATTTCATGTGACCTTCCCACTGACTTCTTCTGGAGAAGTGTATCAGGTGATGTCATTTAACATGCTACAGAGTTGTCTCTAGCGCAAAGCCAACAATTGGGCAGCATTTTCCAAGGCATGCCACCCTCGCCAGGAAAATGGTGTATTCACTTGCTTCATGATACTTTAGCTACTTTTCTTGCTAGTACATCTAACAGCACCTGAAGTCACTGCTTGAAACGAGGTAGTTCAATGTATGTAGAAGTTATGTATGATGAAGTTTCATCGTGGAACTAGCAAGTTTGTAATTTATGAGTTGATACAAAAAGTATTTGATGTGATGTGATGACTCTTTACATTAATGTATCCAAAACAAAATAACAATGGTTTAGTACATTGATTTATAAGAAACAAATCACCAAACTTTCGAAAGCATCTCCTTTCTGAGTAATGTATATATTATCCATCACTTTAGTTATATTAGTTTCCAGTATTTCTTTTTGCCTTTTGTACAACGCTGTAATTTGCACATTTAAATAGCCTGCTCTGGTAGACCCCACAGACACGTCTGCACACACATATATCATGTTAGTACAAAAAAGGAGATTATTTAGCACATGTACCTCCCTTCCGCCAAACATTTTTTTTGGGGGAGAAACAAGTCATGATTGCCGATTGCAAAGATTTAAAAACTGAACTTTTAAAATAAGCCCTCCAACTGGATGTTGGTGAAATTTAAAGTTTCTAACTTTTTGGAGAACAAAAAAATTAAACAGCAGCACTACTGTTTTAGGAAGGAGTTTGACCCTTTTCCACCCTGATATTTGTCTATGGCCCCTGAATGTCTTAGAATTCCACTGGTTATTTAACCCCTTGCAGCCAGATGGTGCTTTGGTCCTTAACAAACAAAGCATAAAACCGGATTCTTTGTGTTCCTGGCCCCGATCAGCAGAGAGCCGATCAGGGTCTATATAGACCCTGTGGGTCCATCCCTACATCTCACCCGGATTTTCGAGCACGCAGGGATGCCGGAAATGTAGCGGACGATCGGTTTGAGTGTTCACTACATTTTCTATGTCAGACTGAGGCCACTCAAAGTGGCCTCATCTGACACTGGGGATCCCGCTGCAAGTCCCTTAAATGCAGGACGTTCTTGGTCATCCTACTAACCTCAAGGCAGTGAAAAGTAGAATGTCATAGAACGTCCTACAAGTGACATCATATTTCAATGGGTCCAGGGGAAGCTAAAATGTAAAGACCCACTAAACTTTCATTTTCACCTGTGCTTCTAGTATAAAAGAACAAGTGAAAAGACAATTGAGCCTAGTATAAGGATAAACTGGCATGTGCTTTGGTAGCATCATAGCAGAGGCGGTCATCAACAGGCTCTTACTGCAAGTCCAGTGAGAGCGTTATTTTCACATGCCACCATTACAGTGGACCTTAGCTATGTCCCCTCGGATGGTGGTTTGTGAAGATGACCAGCTCTTGCAATAGCAGAAAAAGACAGCTGAGCTTGACAGACTTCAATCAGATGCACAGGGACAACCAGTGTCAAGAAACAAGCGCTGCCTCAGCTGAGAGGCAGAGCTCAGAGTAAACATGCATGAATCTGCAAATATATCCATTAGAAAGGTGGCACCAGGTTTTTATACTTTTTCTTCCAAAAAAACTTTAGTACTACTTTAAAAATCTACAGTCCCCCACAAGAACGTTCAACACCAAGGTTTTAAATCAGAGCTAGGTTCTAAAAATGTAGCAATCACCATGGACATAAATGGAGTGTCGCTACAGAATTATCTGCTACAAATTTTCTTTCTATGGTGCATAATTACCCCACCACAGGAAAGAGATAATGTGTTATAAATCCTCAGAAAAGCGTCACTGGTGTAATTTTAAAGAAAAACCACCACCATTATAAAGAATTAATCTTAATCTGTGATTAAACAATTTGCTTAGGTTTTTAAATGACTAATTTGGCAATCGTGAAAGTTTGCTACACGAATAGAGTTCAGAGAGCAAAATATTTTGGCTATTGTATAAGTACATAGAGCATATACACATCAGTGAAGAAGTGGACTAAATTAACAAAAACTTCCTGGGATGTAACAGACACCCACACCAGTCAGCTTAATTCTGCTAATCAATAACACTGGGCTGAACTTTACATTACAAGGCTCTATACTATTACTCAAAATACACTTCGTTGTTAAAAAAAAATAAAAAAGTCCAATTGCTACATAATACATCATTATGAAGCCTGGCAATTAAAAAAAATAAGATCTTTCTTACATTTATTATGGATTACGTTTAAAAAAATGCTACTGAACACACGACATGTTTAAATTTATATATACAGTGCCTCATTAAATATATAAATATATATGTTAACAAATTACCACACTTGTGAATGTGAAAAAAAAGAAATAACCCACCACCTTAATAATAATAAAAAAATAAATATTAAAGATGAAATAGTACAAATCTTATTAAATCAAAGACAAATGTTGACGAAAGTATTATTGGGCGTACTTCCACTGTACTGACATTATAGGAATATAGCTGCTATTCTTATATATGTATCAAGACAAACATTATATAAATAATGTCTCCCTTAAAAACAAGGTAAAAACTAGTCTCGGACCAATGTGTGAATGCTATGCACACACACACACACACACATATATACACACTACATACATACATACAATATATATATATACACACACACACACACACTACAGGTTGAGTATCCCTTATTCGAAATGACCAAAAATACCCTGAAATCTTTTTGGATAAGGGTCAGTTCAGATAAGGGAACTCACCTTCTTAGAGCCCCGCTGTGAAGCTTCCTTGCTTCACCCTCCCAAGCGCCATACGTTGGCAGCAAGTGCTCATGTGAAATGTTGACCCCAAATTATCTGACTCAGGATCCACTGACTCACATCACAATACTAGTGGGATCACCATGCAAGTCGCAAGATCACGTTAATCCAAAAGTGAGAGATCCAGTGCCGTGATAGAAGCAGCATCGCGTGTATTTATATATACACATTGAATTATTAGTGTGTAGCTGATCCTATAACAGAACACGGGAGTGATGGGAGTGTGTCACGTGTGAGGAAGAGCACAGCAGGAAAAAAACAAATGCATGTGCTCTGTTTTGGGAATATTACTGACCAAAAAGAATGTCAACAAATCTTAGTCTGCGTGTATAGATAATCCTGTGTTTAACACCACTAATACTCCTAACCATGCTTTCGAGTGATGAAGAGCATACATAACCAACAACATTTTCTATATACATCACTTGGTAATGTAAAACGGATATGATTAGGAGGTGTTTGACCAGGATCAGGTCTGTACATGACTCAGCAAGGATGTGTTTATTGACAAACAAACTTCTTACACATTTAAAAATAAAAAACACAATAACCTCCTGACATTTAATATATGGCAAAGTGACTGCAAAGTTATTAATTGTAGATTTCACTTTGACAAAAACTGCACAGATGGTGCTGATTGAAGAGAAAAGCAACAAAGAAAGCATCAGTCATAGATGTAAACAAAAGAATGTGCCCCTGTCCACAAGAGCTGACAATCTAATGAACTGCAAGTTATACATCTGTCATTTTGTTTGCTTGGGACAGCAGCTATGATGTACAATATATAAATCAAAAGCATCATTGTGCTATATGGATTATAAACAGTCAGTTGGACACGTGTAAACAAATAATCCTGCCTACCCTCACCAGCTTCAGCTTTATGATTTGTAAGTGGGAAAAAGTGCTAAAAATGATCCCAAAGAATCCTTGTATTTGCAAAATGTTATTTCCCCAACCTATTTCATATTGGAGGAATTGGGAGAAACACGGTGTGAAGGATATGTAGAACATAAGAAATGATATGTAAATCCATATTCTCTTTAGAATATTATTGTCCCAAGTAAACCAGCAGCTCAGAACTCCAGGAAAGGGGGATGGGGTGGAGGGGGTTTAGAGACGAAAGGGTGGGAGGTGATGGGGGGGCTCAGCTTTGTCTCTGGCCACAATGACAAGAAAATTAACCCTTTGGTGCTCCTTGGCAGACCATGTCAACTCACGTTAAGGATTTCTAAACTTAGGGCTCTGACCCTAAGCCATAGATTAACCCATTGAGAGCTAACAGTACATTTCTTTTTCATTTTTGTAAAAAAAAAATTTTTTTTAAAGATCCTTATTTCGCGGACTATAAATGAATATAACACGTGAGTAAATGGTGAAGGGTAAAAAATAAATAAAAATAATGAGAGGTAGGATTATAAAGCAGGTCATTGTTACAGATGGCTTTGTGTGTGGAGTCTCTGACTGGGTGCTTTAAGCTTCTCTGCTTTACTTGCATTGTTTTGTATTATTTGACAACGGAAGAAAGCTTGCTTTCGAAAAAAGTGAAAAGGCACCATATTAAATAGGAGAGTTAAAATGCATGAGAGTCAAGAAAAATCAAAATAATTATATATTTAAAAAAAAAAAAAAATGGAATGTTTGCTCATCCTTCTGGATCTCAAAGAGTTAATTAACTTTCAACAGATAATCTGTTAAAGAACTCATTGCAAATATGTAGTTAAAATTATTGGGAAAGGGTCCCAAAATATAATGGAAGGGAATTTCAAGTGGGGTTAGTAACTACACCATGAGCTTAAATGGTACACACACACACACAAAAAAGGGAACAAATAAACACACAAATAAACACTATAACTGGCCATATAATACTAAAATTTGGTCATTTTTAATAAATCTGACCTATCATAAGTTTATCGGGAAGTATAAAATGCAATCTAGAATAATAACACATAAGTAGACAATCCTAAATAGCTTTTTTTCTCCAGGCACTCCAAAACCTTTCAAACTATTTGAAAATGAAAATACCCATAACAGTAAAAAAGTAGATTGGGTACCAGCTCCAACCCACCCATACAAATAATACCCAACACAACTTAGGCACACAAAGAAATCTGCATGAAAACAAATGAAACCTGATAATCAGCTGTAATTAAAGAGACATACAATCCTCAATCCAGCAATCAAGGTAATTCAAAAATTAACTGTACAAATTAACAAAACCTGACTCCCCCCCCCCCCCCCCCCTTTTTAAAAATGACACAGACTGCCATTAAGATTCCAAAGCCAAGGCATATTCACATGGTTTATTTAAAAGGACGGGTGATGAAATTAGTCTGAGAAGCATAAAGTTTCCTCCCGCTTTAGGAGTGTAGAACAAAGCATCACGCTTGCAAGATAGCACATTTAATTAAACTGCCATGGAGGAGTGTATCCGAACACTGCACACATTAGTACATGCAAGAGTTTCTAATCACAGCACTAACTTGTGGTACTGATTAAATAAATAGGAATAACATACTATATACAGTGCATCATAAATGAGGGTGAGCCTAAATACATTGGTAAAGTAACTTATTTATGCCATTGATACTAGACACAGGACAGTATTGCAAAGTTAAGGAGTATTGATCCCATGGACCCTGGGAATTAATATTTCTGAAATCCACATTTGCCTTTTAAGAAAGGAGATGGGACAACACTACAAAGTTGTATGATTAACACTAAATACGTAAAAAAAATATTAAAAGAACACTGCAAAGTTACAGAATGAATGCCATTGACACAGGGATAGGGGGTTCACATCAGTAAGTTGAAAAATGCTTACTACATGCACAGGAGTATGGGATAACAATCTAAAGTTGCAGCAGTGATGGTATGTACTCAGGAGTCTGAGATCACATCACTGAGGTACAACTCGGACCTTAGCAGACGTTTCGGGTAACAATATAAAGTTAACACCATGCACACAGGATAACCACAAAGTTGAAGCACTAACAGCATGTACACAGAAGTATGGAATAATAAATAACAAGTAGCATCATAAATGCTCTGTAGAGTACAGGAGCTGAAATCACATTACTAAGTTGTAACATTAATGCTCCTTCCAGGAATATGAAGTAACAACCATTAAGTTGCAGCAGTAATGCTCTATACTGCATAGGGGTAATGTCAATAGTGACCCCAGCACATCCGAGATTCCGGAGTCCAGCACTAACAAAGCACATGCATGGCTTATCTGAAATACAAGCCCCCTTCTCCACCTCCTATGGCTGAACAAGGCACACATCCCTACACTTTATTCCTCAATGCACATTCACGATGCCTGCATGGAACCTGGAAGTACGTACAGTGAAGATAGCAATGCATTTGCACTTACTTTTCCCTTGCCTGGCTATCAGAAGGGACAGTGGATCCTTTCCCTTTGGCATACATGCTTGTTTGAGACTTTTCCTACTCAACACCTGTCAAAGGAAGCAGCCAGCAATGCTCTCTCTATCTCCATAGCTACCCCTTCAGTTTTTTACATCCCAAAGCATTGGCCACAAATCAGGCACATTTTCTAATGGGGGATCTTGAAACAGCCAGAGCTCTTTTTTTTTTTTCTTTCTTTCTTTTTTTTTTTTTTTTTTGTTCGGCTGTTCCAGGAATGGCACACTCCTCCCACCCTGATGAGACGGTGGCTTGTTTTTTTTCCTCTTTACTCTTAAAAGGGCAATGCCAAACAGCGTGTGCAAGGAAAGGAGAAGCTTGCAGAACCCGTGTGTATAGGAAGACTTTAATAGTCTCTTATACTATATATACACCTTTTATATTGAAGTATTTTTGTATTTATTTAAAGTATTTTTTTATGTATATCGTGAATATATATATGTATATAAATATAGATATACACACATGTATATATACACACAGAAATATACACATGTATATGTACACACACATATATACACACATGCACATGTATATGTACACACACACACATATATTTATCTATATATATATATATACATACACACACACAAAAACGACCCCCCAAACTTTGGATATTCCTTTAGGAAAAAAACTAAAAGCCTGAATATAAGACTACCCTATAGGAAAAAAGTTAAATTTGTATATATTCACATGTAAATTGCTTTTTTAATAAAAAAATTATATCAAAAAATGCATTTCTTGTTTTTATTACCTTTTTATGTGCCAATGCTGCCTCTATCTTTCCTTTGCCCCCAGCTGTGTCTCTCTCCCCCTCCCTTTGACTCCCCCCCTTGTTTCTCTCTGCCCCCCCCCTTGTTTCTCTCTGCCCCCTCCCCTTGTTGCTCTGTCTCTCCCCCTCTTGTAGCTCTGTCTCTTCCCCCCTCTTGTTGTTCTGCCCCCCATCCCTCCCCCTGTCTCTCTGCCCCATCCCTCCCCCTGTCTCTCTGCCCCCCATCACTCCCCCTGTCTCTCTGCCCCCCATCCCTCCCCCTGTCTCTCAGCCCCCATCCCTCCCCCTGTCTCTCTGCCCCCCATCACTCCCCCTGTCTCTCTGCCCCCCATCCCTCCCCCTGTCTCTCTGCCCCCCATCCCTCCCCCTGTCTCTCTAACCCCAGGGCTGTCTTTAACGCGGGGCAAACGGGGCAGCTGCCCTGGGCCCATTTACTCCTGGGGGGCCCCAAGGCACCTGTCCCGTGGGCCCCCAGCCCTGCTTGCTGCGTTCACAGCGCATTGCGCTTGTGAACGCTTTTTTCCGGCAAGCCGCATCTGATGGATGCGAGGACCGAAAAAAAAAAAAAAACTGACGCCGGATGTGACGTCGCGTCACATCCGGTGACTGTTTCCCTCCTCCGTGCAAGAGGGAAGACTGCACGGAGGAGACATCAGGCGGGGGACACGGAGCAGTGAACTGTAAGTACTAGGGAAGGGGGGTGGGGGGACTGGCACAATATTACTGGGCATCTGGCTGGCACAATAATACTGGGCATCTGAATGGCAGAATATTAGTGGCTCTGGCTGGCACAATATTACTGGGCATCTGAATGGCAGAATATTACTGGGCTCTGGCTGGCACAATATTACTGGGCATCTGAATGGCAGAATAATATTGGGCATCTGAATGGCAGAATATTACTGGGCTCTGGCTGGCACAATATTACTGGGCATCTGAATGGCAGAATATTACTGGGCTCTGGCTGGCACAATATTACTGGGCATCTGGCTGGCAGGCACTATATTACTGGGCTCTGACTGGCACTATATTACTGGGCTCTGACTGGCACTATATTACTGGGCATCTGAATGGCAGAATATTACTGGGCTCTGGCTGGCACAATATTACTGGGCATCTGGCTGGCACAATATTACTGGGCATCTGGCTGGCACAATATTACTGGGCTCTGACTGGCACAATAATACTGGGCATCTGACTGGCACAATAATACTGGGCATCTGGCTGGCATAATATTACAGACATCTGGCTGGCATAATATTACAGGCATCTGGCTGGCACTATATTACTGGGCTCTGACTGGCATAATATTACAGGCATCTGGCTGGCACTATATTACTGGGCTCTGACTGGCATAATATTACAGGCATCTGGCTGGCACAATATTACTGGTCTCTGACTGGCACAATAATACTTGTATCTGACAGGCACAATATTCCTGGTATCTGACAAGCACAATATTCCTGGTATCTGACTGGCACAATATTACAGGTATCTGGCTGGCACAATATTACTGGGCATCTGGCTGGCACAATATTACTGGGCATCTGGCTGGCACAATATTACTGGGCTCTGACTGGCACAATAATACTGGGCATCTGACTGGCACAATATTACAGGCATCTGACTGGCACAATATTACTGGGCATCTGACTGGCACAATATTACTGGGGTCTGAATTTCACAATATTCCTGGGCTCTGACTGGCACAATATTCCTGGGCTCTGACTGGCACAATATTACTGGGCTCTGACTGGCAAAATAATACTGCGCTCTGAATGGCACAATATTACTGGCATCTGAATGGCACAACAATTATGGCATATGTGTGTGTGTGTGGGGGGGGGGGGTAACATTGCGATGGATGGCGGGATTGCATGCTGGGGAGGGGGCAGGGTCCAGGGGGCCCAAGCAAATGCTTGCCCAGGGTCCAATCACTATTAAAGACGGCCCTGTCTAACCCCCATCCCTCCCCCTGTCTCCCTGCCCCCTCCCTCCCCCTAACATGTAAAAAGATCCCTGGTGGCTAGTGGGGGCATCCGGTGGATGTCTGCACGATACGTGCAGACATCCTCCATGCTGCCCGACACGGCAGTCTATTATGACGGTCATAATAGTCTGCCGTGTCGGGCAGCATGGAGGATATCTGCAAGTATAGTGCAGACATCCCCCAGCTGCCCGATTTACCCTGGTGGCTAGTGGGGCAGCAGAGGATGTCTGCGCGATGAGCACAGACTCCCTTGCTGCCGCCCGGCACGCTCGCCGGGACTTCTGTGACGAAAGCGGAAGTTCTCGGCTTCATCACAGAAGCCCCGGCGGTCGTGCCGGGCGGAAGCAGGGGAGTCTGCGCTCATCGCGCAGACATCCCCTGCTGCTAGAGAGGGGGATCCAGGTCCCCTGCAGCTCTGCTGGGGACCTGGATCCATGTCTTATAATCTGACCTCAATTTGAGGTCAGATTATAAGAAGACCTCGATTATAAGACGAGGGGGACTTTTCAGAAAAAAAATTCTGAAAAAAACCTTGTCTTATAATCGAGCAAATACGGTACTTTTTTACCTTTTACACGCTTATTCGTGGGGGATTGAACTTCATTCTCTTTGACTCTTTGAGTTATACAAATGTAGTGGGGGCAATGTTAAATCTGTGACAGCAATAGCGTGGCCTGTATTTTTTGGAACAAAAGGTGGCAAACGTAGACATCAGGTGCATGCATATGCAACCCACATGGCATTTTTCTATAGGGCTGTTGTTGCCGAACCATGCCCTAGCATATGCAAGACAACACCCCAGAAGACGTCACCACCTCTGCCCTCTGTTAGAGTGATCTAGTGGTGTATTTTTATTTTGTGCTGCCCTAGGCACCACCAAATTGGGGCACCCCCCACATTGCACACCCATGACATGTCCCACCACCCACATTGTGGAATCAGGACATACCCCATCACTCTTATTGCACATCCAGGACTTACCCCAGGACAAGTCCAATCACTCAAATTGCACACCCAGGACTTACCCCAGCACCCCACGAAATGCCCCATTACGCACATTCCACACCTATGACATGCCCCAACACCCACATTGCAGACCAAGGACTTACCCCAACACCCACATTGCAGACCTAGGACATGCCCCATCACTGACATTGCACACCCAGGACTTGCGCCAGCACATGCCCTATTATCTATTTTGCAGATCCAAATCATGCCCCATCACACACATTGCACATCTAGCACATGCCCCATCATCCACATTGCTGATCCAGCACATGCCCCATCACCCACAATGGACACCCAGGACATGCCCCATCACCCACATTACACACCCAGAACTTGCCCTCAGATATACCCCAGCTCCAGCCAGCTCCCTGGTGGCTAATGGCAGGCAGCATGTGTGCTGCACAGGTGCACATACATCTTACCAAACTGCCTCTCCATGCGTGGTCCGAAGACTGAGCACTGGCAGGTCAAGTGGCCTCCGACACCAGAACAAAAGTGGGGAGTGTAAGAGGCAGCGTCGGGTATTGTTTTTATCTGGTCCCCCAAGCAAGTGCCACACTAGGCACTTGCCTTGTTTGCCTCGCCCATAACCCAGCGATGAGACTCGACAATGTTACGGTTGCGGTTTCCTTGGCTGACCACCGCGTCTGTGGTCCTCATTGTTGCTTGTTTCAGTGTGCTTCTTCAAAAGTACTTGGACATCTGGAAACTCCTGTCCCAAGCAGCCTCACCAGAATAATAAAAAAAAAAAAGGATTATATACAATAAAATCAAATTAAAAATAAAAATATTATATATATATATATATATATATATATATATATACACACACCTATATATAAATAAGAGGACCAGTGACAGGACAGAGACTAGCAATAAAAAGTTGGATAGATTATCCATGCAGCAGCAGGGTAGTTAAGAGTAAATCTGAACTGCCTGCTATTGACTACATTTCCTATGATGTTATGTTAGCTTATTGCTAGCTGGGCACCTTTTCTTCAGAAAAATACAGGCCTTGTTGCTGTCTCTATAGACTTAACATTAGCCTAAAGCCAATTTTTTACCGGCCTGCCGGTAAAATACCGGCCAGGTGGCAACCCTATCTTCAATTAAGAGTTGAAAGTGTTTTTCTTTTTCTTCAATTTTCTAATATATTTTATTTTTCTAATAATAGCTTGATTATAAGTAATACATAATATTAATAAATAATGGTATCTAGAGAAAGCCCTTCTTATGTTTAAACACTCCCCCACACACACATATATGTATGTGTGTGTGTATGTATATATATATATATATATATATATATAGATATAGATATAGATATTTATGTGTACGTATATGTACAAACCCTTCCCCCAAATGAGGCACCAGTGGGTTAAAACCTCCAAAGAAAGGCAGGGAAGCAGACCTTTAAATTCTGCCTGCGGTGCAGTTGCAGCAGCTGCACAGGTGATTCCAGAAAACCAAAAGTGTGTTTAAAAATGTGCCGCATTTATGTAACCAGAGACCAGTTGACAGGAGATCCATATGTACACCTTATATCTGTTAATATTTGGCACAGTGAAATTAAAACTTTTTTTTTTTCAACTCCTGTTTACTATCTGGCTGTGAGAGTCCCCTGCAGACAGACCTTCCCACAGTACAGTAAAAGAGAAAGAAGACAAGTACAGTTAAAGGGGTACTCCCACCAAAAGTTTTTTACATTTTTTTAGTTTGCATTTTTGATTTCAGATATGTCTTTTGTTTTTGTTTTGTGACTGTATTTAATAAAATATTTAACTAAACAAGTGTGACTGGGTGCCACCCCCTTGTTAATTTACAGCACAAATTTCTCACTTTGCAGCTGGGGACACGGAATGCAGTCTATAAGTCTGATTTCTGACCATAAACTTGCATTGAATGGGAGGCTAATGTTATTTCATCACGTATCACATAACGAATCGTGAGACCTACAATTACCGTATTTGCTCGATTATAAGACGAGGTTTTTTTCATAAAAAAAAATCTGAAAACTACCCCTCGTCTTATAATCGAGGTCTCTTATAATCTGACCTCAAATTGAGGTCAGATTATAAGACATGGATCCAGGTCCCCAGCAGAGCTGCAGGGGACCTGGATCCCCCTCTCTAGCAGCAGGGGATGTCTGCGCAACGAGCGCAGACTCTCCTGCTTCCGCCCGGCACGACCGCCGGGGCTTCTGTGAAGAAGCCGGGTACTTCCGCTTTCGTCACAGAAGTCCCGGCGAGCGTGCCGGGCGGCAGCAGGGGAGGTCTGCGCTCATCGCGCAGACATCCTCTGCTGCCCCACTAGGCACCAGGGACAATCGGGCAGCTGGGGGATGTCTGCACTATACGTGGAGATATCCTCCATGCTGCCCGACACGGCAGACTATTATGACGGACAGCTGTCTGTCATAATAGACTGCCGTGTCGGGCAGCATGGAGGATGTCTGCAAGTATCGTGCAGACATCCCCCGGCTGCCCCCACTAGCCACCAGGGATCAAGGTAAGGGGAAGGGAGGGAGGGGGGGGGGGCAGAGAGACAGGGGGAGGGAGGGAGGGGGGCAGAGAGACAGGGGGAGGGAGGGAGGGGGACAGAGAGACAGGGGGGGGGAGGGAGGGGGACAGAGAGACAGGGGGGAGGGAGGGGGGCAGAGACAGAGTCAAAGGGAGGGAGGGGGTTAAGAGACAGAGACAAGGGGAGTGAGGGGGTTAAGAGACAGAGACAAGGGGAGGGAAGGGGTTAAGAGACAGAGACAAGGGGAGGGAAGGGGTTAAGAGACAGAGACAAGGGGAGTGAGGGGGTTAAGAGACAGACAAGGGGAGGGGGGAGAGAGAGAAAAATGGGGGCAAGGGAAAGAGAAAGGCAGCACTGGCACATAAAAAGAAATAAAAACTAGAAATACATTTTTTGATATCATAATTTTTTATTAAAAAAGCAATTTTCTTATGAATATATACAAGTTGAACTTTTTTCCTATAGGGTAGTCTTATATTCAGGCTTTTAGTTTTTTTCCTAATGGAATATCCAAAGTTTGGGGGGTCGTCTTATAATCAGGGTCGTCTTATAATCGAGCAAATACGGTAAGTGCTTCCTGGACGAAACGCGTAGGGTGGTTCCGTCGAGTATGGGCTTCTATCTACCAGTTTCTTTTATTATTCGTTATTCAATAAATGCTATGTTTTAAGGATCTAGCATTTTCTCCATGATTTCCTGCATATTAGACTTTCTGTTTCAAGTTTTTCTACATCTTATGTAAGGGGTATTGTCCCTTTAAGTACAGTTTTCCAAGGGGCCATGCTACTGGATGTATTTGATCCTTTGACTGCCCTTCTTGCAGTCTCTGATGCATCTACTATACCTATGCATGGCTCCTTTTATTACCCCCATCCATTCTTTATGCAGCAATATGTTGTTGTTTATTTTCCTTTTAATTATGGTTGACCGGATGGATCAGGACTTATACTATGGTATCCATTCATTTTATTCATGTCAAACCCTTTTGAACACACTATTCTGTAAATTGGCATGTAGGAATGTGAGGGTCAGAACTAAAGCAGTCTTGGAATGCTGCCGACACATTACAGAGACCAAAGGGCATACGTTTTATTCATAGGGGGCTAGTCACTAAAACGTGAGATGAACATGTAACTATACAATTTTCAGGGATTAACCTGGTTATTTTCTCCAACTAAGCAAACTCACCAGAGTTAGTCCCGGCACATTGTACAACTAATACGTGATTGAATCTCAACTCCTCTGTAACTCACCTTATAGTGAACAGCCTATAGGACGTTCTAAAGTAAGCTAGATCTCTTGAGGAAAAAGTAGTGTTTAGAATTAGTTTGCAACACACTTTGGTTCAGTTCTATGGTAAACTAGTCCCTAATTTCTTCACAGTGTTTCAAAGTTTAAAAAAATAAATGAAAAAGATAAAATAGGCAGTTTCTGAAAATAAATTGTATTTACCATGCAATCAAGTCACATATACATATAGATGGATGCATTCCAGTTAGTTATTGCCCCGTCTCCCCTAGTTCAGACTGTAAGTGGCATTCCGTATTTGCTCGAATATAAATGCTCTGAAAAAGACCCCTTGTCTTATATTCGAGGTCGTCTTATAATCTGACCTCAAATCGAGGGGGACCTGGGCATCCTCCGCTGCTGCCCGGCACGACCGGTCATAAAAGTCCAGACGGAAGTGCCGGGCAGCAGCGGAGGATGTCTGCGCGTTTCGTGCAGACATCCTCCGGCGGCCTCCACTAGCCACCAGGGATATTTGGGCAGCTGGGGGATGTCTGCACATATAGTGCAGGCATTCCCTGGCTGCCCCCACTAGCCACCAGGGAGGCTACGTTGGGGGGAGGGAGGGGTGGAGAGACAGACAACTTGTGGGGAGGGTGGGGGAGAGAGACAGACAACGCTGGGGGGAGGGAGGGGTGGAGACACAGACAACATTGGGGGGAGGGTGGGTGAGAGAGACAGACATCGCTGGGGGAAGCATTGGATAAGTCCGGGGGGTAGGGGCAGCATTGGCACATAAAAGGTAAATATAAACAAGAAATGCATTTTTTTACATCATAAGTTTTTATTAAATATGAGAAAACAATTTACATGTGAATATATACAAGTTAAACTTTTTTCCTTTAGGGTAGTCTTATATTCAGGCTTTTAGTTTTTTTCCTAAAGTAATATCCATATCCAGAGAGGGGGTCGTCTTATATTCGAGCAAATACGGTATATGAGCAAAACCAAAGCCCTTTACCTGCATAATAACACCTGACCACAACCATTAATAATATGCTCCACCCAGCACAATTTGCCTGCTCATATGAGCTGGGCCTCACATCTTGCATGCTGTCTGCAGAACTGAAAAAGCTACTATCTGGGAAAGCCAATCAGGAGAGTCTTCTGAAATCTCAGGAAAGATTAGTGGTCTCTATTGATTGGAGAATAAGGAAGCACAAGAAAGTCCAATATTCAGAAATCTCACGAAGGTTGATCCTTATAAAACATAACGTTTAATCCAATAGAAAAATAAAAAATAAAATGACATGGGGGGAGAATAAACACCTAACGCGTTTCATCCATTCGGACTTACTCATCGGTCTGACCAAGGAGAGGAAAGCAAGCACATATATATGCTCCCAATTACCCTAGATCAGAAAAGGTGCTTGTCCAATTAGTAAAAACAAACGATTAGACAATAAGCATTGTGTTCCCATTAAGTTATACAGCAAAGCTAAAAGTAAATAGTGAATATAAAACCACAAATATATACACATAACAGACAATCAGAGGCATTGGAATAAAAATACAAGAAAAAGATCAAGAAACAGTGTTATAAATTGAATTGTAAACCACAACCTCACAAATATGGATACATATAAACGAGTGAACTGAGAGAGACTAGCCTAAAGACAGAAATCGTCAGCTTAATGAGAAGGTGAGTATGTGAAACTTAAACAATACACTGGAATAGAAATAACTATTAGAAATATATACACATAATAATGGACACATAAATACATGTAGGCAATAGAAATGCATCAATAAGCTAATTGAGCTAAAGATAAGTATATATAAAATCTATAGGTATAGTGATACTGCATATATACAGAAGATACATATATTAAATGCAAGGGAAGTTATAGAAGCCTAGATATAACTGGATAGGAGAGAGCCCACAGATGCAAGCAAAAATCTTATAATGAATATAAAGGGCTAGGTGTTTATTCTACCCCCATGTCATTTTATTTTTTTATTTTTCTATTGGATGAAACGTTATGTTTTATAAGGATCAAGCTTTCTGCATATTGGAGATTCTTGTGCTTCCTTATTCTCTATTTTGCCGATTACGGCCGGGCTCGGGACCCGGGGTCCAGCAGACGGTGAGCAGCTGCAGGGGATTGATTTTGTTTGCATGCCTCTTCTCCCGCTTCTTGATATTTTGTCTCTATTGATTGGCTGAGACTTGCTTTACGCTTCTAACAGTAATTGCGTCTTGTTTTACCGTAGGGGGAAGGATCACGCAGATAAAAGTGGGAAAAGGCAAAGCAAACTGCAGAGACATTGTGGGGGTTACATTGAGTGTCAAATGGGGCGTGCAGGGGAGTCTATTGTCAACTTACTCCCTTGTAGGTTGTAACTGGTGACTGGCCTACCAAGGAGTCCCCCTTCAATGTGGGACGCCCACACGTGCAGGGGCAGCAGGGTCTTTGTTACACCACCACGGCAGAGAGAGGCGTTTTGAGGGGCTTGGGTGGAAGAGAGAGGCGGGTCTAGGACACTTGTTCGCCGCATCTTCATCGCTGACAGTTCAGCGCGGCAGTTAGAACGCTGAACTGTCAGCAATGAAGTATAACGCGGCCGTTTCACGGTCGGCTGCAGCTATGTAAGAGCTGACAGTTCAGCGCTGAACTGTCAGCTCTTACAAATCTAAAAGTAAAACGAAAATACCCCCCCTAATAAATGATTCCCAAACCCCAACAGTAACACTAAACACTAAACCCCAATACTAACACTAAAATTAACCCCAATACTAAAATTAACCCCCTAAACCGTAATACTAACCCTAATATTTAACCCCCGACCCCTAATACTAAAATTAACCCCCTAAACCCTAATACTAACCCCCAAACCCTAATACTAAAATTAACCCCTAACACTAAACCCCAATACTAAAATTAACCCCCTAAACCCTAATTCTAACCCCCTAAACCCTAATTCTAACCAAACTAAAATCGGTAAAATACTTACCTTTAGCGATGAAATGTCCCGCGATGAAATCTCCATCGACGATCTGTCTTGTGCTGCAGAGTCGGCGGTGAAGCGGCTGCGCGGAAGCAGCCGCGATGAAGAGTCCCATCCCCGAGAGAGGCTGTGTGAGGGGCTTGGGTGGCAGAGAGAGGCTGTTTAGAGGGCTAGGGTGGCAGAGAAAGTCTGCTTGGTGGAGCTAGGGTGGCAGAGAGGCTGCATGGTAGGGCTAGGGTGGCAGACAGAGGCTGCTTGGTAGAGCTAGGGTGGCAGAGAGAAGCTGCTTGGTGGGGCTAGGGTGGCAGCGAGAGGCTGCTTGGTGGGGCTAGGTTGGCAGAGGGAGGCTGTTTGGTGGGGCTAGGGTGGCAGAGAGAGGCTGTTTGGTGGGGCGAGGGTGCCAGATAGAGGCTGTGGTGTTGGTGATTATATTGGCCAACACCAGTAAATAATGCATCAAATGCAATTCAGACTCATCAATTACACTAAACTATTATATAATAATAGTAATAATAATTCCACTTTGAAGAACCATTGCTTATTAACCTCTTCATGACTCTAGGATGTACTATACCATCCTGATTTTTAGTGCCTAAAAGACGCTAGGACGGCATAGTACGTCCAATGCTAAACAGCTAAACGCGGCTCCCCGCAATGAGCTGTGCTTGGATCCCGCTGCAGGCACTTGCAGTGGGATCCCACCTGTCAGATGAGGTCACTTTGAGTGGCCTCAGTCTGACAGGGAAAATGTAGCTGGTGCTCAAAGCGAGCATTGGCTACATTTCTCTAAATCTCGCCGTGCCCGAACTTACGAGTAATTGGAGTGATGGAGGCATGTAATTGGGGTGATGGAGGCATATAATGGGGGTGATGGAGGTATGTGATGGGGTGATGTGGGTTTTGGGGCATGTCGTGCGTCTGCAATGTTGGTAGGGTGGTGCCCGAATTTTGTCTGCCTAGGGCAGCACAAAACCAAGGTACACCATTGTTGTTGGTTGTGTGCGACTAGCACTAATGTGCAGCAGTGTGTGATTAACAAGAATGTGGTCTGTGCTGCACACTGACATGGAGCCTTTTCTCCAGCACATTTGATTTAGGGGTTTTAGGATGGTGAGGGGACTGCAGATAGCAGAGTGCAATGCAAAGGTGGCAAGGTGACAATTCAGCTACATGCTGGCTGGTGCATCACATTGTAATGGGTAAGATGATAATACAGTATGATACAGGTACCTTGTTATTGGAAGTGATCATTCAGTTACATGCTGGTTGGTACATCACATTGTAATGGGTAAGATGATAATACAGTATGATACAGGTACCGTGTTATAGGAAGTGATCATTCAGTTACATACTGGTTGGTGAATCACATTGTAATGGGTTAGATGATAATACAGTATGATACAGGTATCTTGTTATAGGAAGTGATCATTCAGTTACATGCTAGTTGGTGCATCACATTGTAATGGATAAGATGATAATACAGTATGATACAGGTACCTTGTTATAGGAAGTGATCATTCGGTTACATGCTGGCTGGTGCATCACATTGTAATGGGTAAGATGATAATACAGTATGATACAGGTACCTTGTTATAGGAAGTGATCATTCAGTTACATGCTGGCTGGTACATCACATTATAATGGGTATGATGATAACAGGGCCTATCCTAGGGTCACGGGCGCCAGGGTGCAGGTTTTCCTTTGGCGCCCAAGGGTGGGCGTGGCTATATAATGAACTCCTCCCCTTTAGACATTTCTGTTCCAGACATGCCCATTTCAATATTGGGGAGAGGGGGAGGGAGAAAACTTTATTTTAATGTACAGGACCCACATGTATTTTAAATAAAGATATATATTTTGCCATAATACTGTGTAGTGGTTTTATTTATTTCAATGATGCTCAGCCAGCAACATGGGAGACTTTTTGCTGGCTAGCAGAATGAGTTTTAACTACCGTTCCCATGATTCACAACCAGCCAAAGTCTCTCATTAGTCTGGCTGAGCATCATTGGAAAAGAAGTACACAAGGAGTGATAAATAATATTCCACCAAGTCAGTCACTCACGTGTCTCTCTCTCTCCCCATAGCCTCATGTCTGTCTGTCTCTCCCCATACCCTCATGTCTTTCTGTCTCTCCCCGTACCCTCATGTCTTTCTGTCTCTCCCCGTAACCTCATGTCTGTCTGTCTCTCCCCGTACCCTCATGTCTGTGTCTCTCTCTCCCTGCATTCCCTAATGTCTGTCTCTCTCTCCCCATTCCCTCATGTCTGTCTTTCTCTCCCCATTCCCTCATGTCTGTCTCTCTCTCCCCATTCCCTCATGTCCATCTCTCTCTCCCCATACCCTCATGTCCATCTCTCTCTCCACTCATGCTCCATGTCTGTCTCTCTCTCTCCACTCATGCTCCATGTCTGTCTATGTCACGGACTGAGTAGGATCTGAGGACTGGATCCGCGATGCGAAGACCTGGTATCTTACTGCAACAGGTTTGGAGGCAGAACAGTGTCTATTCACCTGAATGGTATTATACCCTACGGTTGAGCCTCAGGTAAATGACCACCCAGGACTTGGAACACTGATTGCAACCGCACACTGAAGCAGGGATACGCAGGAAATACTGGATAAACAGATAGTCAGCAGGCCGGGTCAAACACAACAGGAGCATCTGTACAAAGACGGTATGGAGGAGGCAAGGTCAAAAACAGGCAAAAGGATCGGGGCAGGCAGCAAACGGAGGAGTCAGAAATCACAGCAGGAGTCAAAAAACCGAAGAATCAATAATCAAGAATAAACGCTAGATCAAGCCACAAGGAACTATCTCAGGCAAGGTCTGAGTAGCAACTGAAGGTTTAAATACAATTTGGGCGGTAAAACCCGCCCCTAATAGGTCCCCAAAAAAGTATAAGTATAGCCCTTTAAGGCTATGCTAATTTTCTGTGTGTAGCGGTACTGCGAATGCGCGCAGTTTCGGTTTGTTGCGCGTTCGTCGAGGGGAAGTGGTGAGCGCGTCTGCAGCCCTGGAGGGCTGAGACGCTGAACGGAGCCTTCGCTGTCCGTTCACCCTGCCTGAAGGGGCAGCGGAGGCACGGACCTCGTGGCGGCAGGTAAGTTTCTTTTTTATTACAGTCTCTCTCTCTCCACTAATACTCCACGTCTGTCTCTGTCTCTCTCCACTCATTGCCCATGTCTGTCTCTCACTCTCCACTCATTGCCCATGTCTGTCTCTCACTCTCCACTCATTGCCCATGTCTGTCTGTCTCTCTCCACTCATACCCCATATCTGTCTGTCTCTCTCCACTCATACCCTATGTCTGTCTCTCTCTCTCTCTCCACTCATATCTGTCTCTCTCTCTCCGCTCATAGCCCATGTCTGTCTCTCCCCTCACCCCTTATATCTTTTTCCATGTCCCCATGTCTTTCTGTTCCCCATGTCTCTGTTTCTCCTCCTATATCCCCATGTATATCTCCCGCATGTCTCTCTCACTCCTCATAATCCCCATGTATCTGTCTCCCCATGTCTCTCTCTCCCTCCTCATAACCCCATGTGTATCTTTCTCCTCCCACTCACCCCATTCCCTCTATTTGATTCTTTGTTCCATGATCCCCATGTCTCTCTGTCTCCTCTGTGCCTTTAATATGTCTGTCACTCCCCCATATCTTTCTTCTATACCTCCTACCTACCATGTATTTGTCTCTTCCCATGTCCCTTTTCCATGTCCCCCACTGACCTCATCTCAGAACTCAATTAGCGCTGCCTTGATCTCCCCGCACATAGTGATGACTCTGACCGTTATGTTCCAACGCTCTAAGTCATCACTGTGCACGGAAATAGCAGAAAGCGCTGACTGAGGTCTAAGGGGAAACATGGCGCCGATCTGCAGAGCTGGCTCTGAGAGGCAGCAAAGCAGCACATGGGCAGCCCATTTACAGAGGTGTACTTAGGGCACACTTTGCCATTAACATAAGCAACAGCCAGTTTGCCTATTAAAAAGGCTAAAGTTTGCCCAATAAAAAAACATTTGGTTTGTAAATAAATTGTTGCCATTAGTACTTTTTTTTTTTTTTTTTTTAAAAAGCAGAGAATTTAAGTTTCTAGATAAACTAGAATTCAATTTTGCAAAATCCAAACATATTGCAGAGAGCAGTACAGTGGAATTTTTTTTTTTATAATGATGTGTCTTTGATTATTTGCCAAAACAGATTTATATCCATACATTTCTCTGTTTTTGGTTGGAACTAAACATAAAAACATAACATATGTGAATGAGTATGAAACCATGTGCATGCTATATTACTGCAGAACATAGAGCCATCTTGATTCTGACCAGTCATGTACAGTCCTTATTTCACACACACAGTCCTGCTGGCAACATCTGAAAATACTGAATTCTGCTCTCTACAAAGATCGGCTTTTCTTGTTTTAATAGGTAGGATCAGATTAACCCAAACATTCCACCCCTCCCCCTACCAATCCCTGCAGTTACTGGATGCTCTAATCTCCATGAAATCTTCGGATTGTCCTCCTGGATGTTTAAGATATATGGAGATTTTGTTAGCAAGCAAAGACACAAGCACACCAGGGTGGGAATAAATAATCAAGATAATGTCTGGATTTATTTTGTAGTCATGATTTTATTTTAAAGCATAAATATGTAGTGAGTGAGACAAGAAAAAAGAACAATATATTTCTGTGGAACCAACAGTGAAGGGGACCAATTTATATTGATACAATGATTTCCTGGCTGTTCTGCTATTCTAGACATAAATGGGTGCTTCATTATAGCCAATCTGTGTGTGTCTGTTTCATTTCCTATAGCTGTAGACCATATTTTGGTGTTTCTATAATGTTGTAGGAGGTATGTACTGCTAGCCAAGTTGGAAGGAGAAATGCTTTTATTAAAATATTGCCTGATCCAATATACGGTGTACAAATATGTATAAGTGGCATGCGCCTCTAATCTACCACATTTACCTTGTTTGTACGGTAAAGCATTTACTGCATACACATGTTGGCGCTATTTTCTAGTACTGCATAATGTAATGTCTGTGCAATGACATCATGACTGGACCCACACTACAGTGTGTCCCCCATCTATGAAGAAAAATAGGAACCTTGTTCCAAGTTGCGGTTAAGGTGCTCCAGAGGCCGGCAAAATGAAGATTCCAGGACCAGGTAAGTGTGCAAATATGCATAGAAGTTTATTAAGTACAAAAAAAGAAAAAAATGAGTAAATGACTGGGTACAAAGAGGGTCGCCCGGTGAGGAGGGAAAAACTGTGCTAAAGCCTACGCGTTTCGCGCCTGTCCTGGCGCTTCGTCAAGGGCTACTTTTTTTGTCCCCTATCTATCCCACAGATGTGGCTCGGTGGGAGAGCGGGGATTGGAACTGTAATTCTGCAATAACTGATATTATACTCTGGTGTCTGAGACACTGGAGAATGCCTAGTGCATTTGAGGAGACAAATGACCTCCCAAAGTCTGCCCCCCAACATCCCGATTTGCCAGGAGCAGAAGTTGGGAGGTTTGCTACAATGACTTGGTTCATGGCCATGGGCATGCATGAAAGGTTGGAGAAAACCGTTTTTAAGTGTAGAGGTGGTGTATCCCAGTATCCCAGTACCAGACATTATTATAAGGTGATCCACCAAAATTTGGAATCTTAAGGAGACTGTCTGGTTTATAATTCAAATGTTAATGCATATTATTGTGCTGTCAAAGTACTTCAAAATGCATGTTTTACATTTTGCATTGCTGAACATTTAAAACACTAGCTGCGTAAAAGTCAATTTCCATTATTTATTTTGCAGCAGTAACCAATGAGGATGATGCCACTCAAATTAATGGAATTTCCTGTCTCTCTAGGGATGTCATAAGACAATATGTTGCAATGTTAAGAGATCCTACTGTGTACAAGGGCAATGTCACTTAGATTCCACACAATGTATTCTATTCCAGCAGCACAGGAAGTGACTAAATGAAATAAAACTTTATATACTCAACGTCGAAATAATCAGTACTGCCACAGTAGTATACATGTAGTTTACATGCAGAGTAATCACTGGGGGAGTGCTTGAGCCACATATTAAAAATGTGATTTATGCAGAATGCCTACGATAAAGTACCAGCATCAAGCATATGCAGTGGCGTCATGAGGGGGGTGCGGGGGGTGCGGACCGCACCTGGTGACTGCAACCCATGCATTAAAAAAAATAATCAAAAACTTACCTCCTTGCTGCTGTCTCCCGGTGCAGGTCCGTGGCTGTAAGGGGAGGGTTGTGCGCTCCCCTCCAGCCGCGCGGATTCAATAAAGTTTGTTTAAACTTTTTTTAAAAACAAACTTTATTGAAGCCGCACGGCTGGAGGGGAGCGCACAACGCTTCCCTTACAGCATCGAGCATACTAAAGGGCAAAATCCTGGCATATTAATTGGCAATATCCAGGCATATTAAATGGCATATTGGGGGGAAAATCCTGGCATATTGAGAGCAAAATTCTGACATATTAAATGGCATATTGGGGCAAAATCCTGGCATAATAAATGTCATATTGGGGGGCAATATCTTGGCATATTAAATGGCATATTGGGGGCAAAATCCTGGCATATTAAATGGCATATTGGAGGGGCAAAATCCATCCTGGCATATTAAATGGCATATTGGGGGGCAAAATCCTGGCATATTAAATGGCATATTGGGGGCAAAATCCTGGCATATTGAGGGCAAAATCCTGGCATATTAAATGGCATATTGGGGGGGGGGGGGGCAAAATCCTGGCATATTAAATGGCATATTGGGGGCAAAATCCTGGCATATTAAATGGCATATTGGGGGGCAAAATCCTGGCATATTGAGGGTCAAAATCCTGGCATATTGGAGTCAAAATCCTGGCATATTGAGAGCAAAATCCTGGCTTATTAAATGGTATTTTGGGGGACAAAATCCTGGCATATTAAATGGCATATTGGGGGGCAAAATCCTGGCATATTAAATGGCATATTTGGGGGCAAAATCCTGGCATATTGAGGGCAAAATCCTGGCATATTAAATGGCATATTGGGGGCAAAATCCTGGCATATTGAGAGCAAAATCCTGGCATATTAAATGGCATATTGGGGGGTAAAATCCTGGCATATTAAATGGCATATTGGGGGTCAAAATCCTGGCATATTGAGAGCAAAATCCTGGCATATTAAATGGCATATTGGGGGTCAAAATCCTGGCATATTGAGAGCAAAATCCTGGCATATTAAATGGCATATTGGGGGGCAAAATCCTGGCATATTAAATGGCATATTGGGGGCAAAGTCCTGGCATATTGAGGGGCAAAATCCTGGCATATTAAATGGCATATTGGGGGGCAAAATCCTGGCATATTGAGAGCAAAATTCTGGCATATTAAATGGCATATTGGGGCAAAATCCTGGCATAATAAATGCCATATTGGGGGGCAATATCTTGGCATATTAAATGGCATATTGGGGGCAAAATCCTGGCATATTAAATGGCATATTGGAGGGGCAAAATCCATCCTGGCATATTAAATGGCATATTGGGGGCAAAATCCTGGCATATTGAGGGCAAAATCCTGGCATATTAAATGGCATATTGGGGGGGGGGGGGGGGGGCAAAATCCTGGCATATTAAATGGCATATTGGGGGCAAAATCCTGGCATATTGAATGACATATTGGGGGGCAAAATCCTGGCATATTGAGGGTCAAAATCCTGGCATATTGGAGTCAAAATCCTGGCATATTGAGAGCAAAATCCTGGCTTATTAAATGGTATTTTGGGGGGACAAAATCCTGGCATATTAAATGGCATATTGGGGGGCAAAATCCTGGCATATTAAATGGCATATTGGGGGCAAGATCCTGGCATATTGAGGGCAAAATCCTGGCATATTAAATGGCATATTGGGGGCAAAATCCTGGCATATTGAGAGCAAAATCCTGGCATATTAAATGGCATATTGGGGGGTAAAATCCTGGCATATTAAATGGCATATTGGGGGTCAAAATCCTGGCATATTGAGAGCAAAATCCTGGCATATTAAATGGCATATTGGGGGTCAAAATCCTGGCATATTGAGAGCAAAATCCTGGCATATTAAATGGCATATTGGGGGGCAAAATCCTGGCATATTAAATGGCATATTGGGGGCAAAGTCCTGGCATATTGAGGGGCAAAATCCTGGCATATTAAATGGCATATTGGGGGGCAAAATCCTGGCATATTGAGAGCAAAATTCTGGCATATTAAATGGCATATTGGGGCAAAATCCTGGCATAATAAATGCCATATTGGGGGGCAATATCTTGGCATATTAAATGGCATATTGGGGGCAAAATCCTGGCATATTAAATGGCATATTGGAGGGGCAAAATCCATCCTGGCATATTAAATGGCATATTGGGGGGCAAAATCCTGGCATATTAAATGGCATATTGGGGGCAAAATCCTGGCATATTGAGGGCAAAATCCTGGCATATTAAATGGCATATTGGGGGGGGGGGGGGCAAAATCCTGGCATATTAAATGGCATATTGGGGGCAAAATCCTGGCATATTAAATGACATATTGGGGGGCAAAATCCTGGCATATTGAGGGTCAAAATCCTGGCGTATTGGAGTCAAAATCCTGGCATATTAAATGGTATTTTGGGGGGACAAAATCCTGGCATATTAAATGGCATATTGGGGGGCAAAATCCTGGCATATTAAATGGCATATTGGGGGCAAGATCCTGGCATATTGAGGGCAAAATCCTGGCATATTAAATGGCATATTGGGGGCAAAATCCTGGCATATTGAGAGCAAAATCCTGGCATATTAAATGGCATATTGGGGGGTAAAATCCTGGCATATTAAATGGCATATTGGGGGGCAAAATCCTGGCATATAGGGGGTAAAAATCCTGGCATATTGAGAGCAAAATCCTGGCATATTAAATGGCATATTGGGGGGCAAAATCCTGGCATATTAAATGGCATATTGGGGGGCAAAATCCTGGCATATTAAATGGCATATTGGGGGGCAAAGTCCTGGCATATTGAGGGGCAAAATCCTGGCATATTAAATGGCATATTGTGGGGCAAAATCCTGGCATATTGAATGGCTAAATCATGGCACATTGAATGGCTAAATAATCCTGGCATATTGAGTGGCAATATCCTGGCATAGTAAATGGCATATTGGGGGCAAAATCCTGGCATATTAAATGGCATATTGGAGGGGCAAAATCCATCCTGGAATATTAAATGGCATATTGGGGGGCAAAATCCTGGCATATTAAATGGCATATTGGGGGGCAAAATCCTGGCATATTGAGGGGCAAAATCCTGGCATATTGGAGTCAAAATCCTGGCATATTGAGAGCAAAATCCTGGCTTATTAAATGGCATATTGGGGGGCAAAATCCTGGCATATTAAATGGCATATTGGGGGGCAAAATCCTGGCATATTAAATGGCATATTGGGGGCAAAATCCTGGCATATTGAGGGCAAAATCCTGGCATATTGAGAGCAAAATTCTGGCATATTAAATGGCAAATTGGGGGCAAAATCCTGGCATATTGAGGGCAAAATCCTGGCATATTAAATGGCATATTAGGGGGGGGGGGGGCAAAATCCTGGCATATTAAATGGCATATTGGGGGCAAAATCCTGGCATATTAAATGGCATATTGGGGGGCAAAATCCTGGCATATTGAGGGTCAAAATCCTGGCATATTGGAGTCAAAATCCTGGCATATTGAGAGCAAAATCCTGGCTTATTAAATGGTATTTTGGGGGGACAAAATCCTGGCATATTAAATGGCATATTGGGGGGCAAAATCCTGGCATATTAAATGGCATATTGGGGGCAAAATCCTGGCATATTGAGGGCAAAATCCTGGCATATTAAATGGCATATTGGGGGGGGGGGCGCAAAATCCTGGCATATTAAATGGCATATTGGGGGCAAAATCCTGGCATATTGAGAGCAAAATCCTGGCATATTAAATGGTATATTGGGGGGCAAAATCCTGGCATATTAAATGGTATATTGGGGGGCAAAATCCTGGCATATTAAATGGCATATTGGGGGGCAAAATCCTGGCATGTTAAATGGCATATTGGGGGGCAAAGTCCTGGCATATTGAGGGGCAAAATCCTGGCATATTAAATGGCATATTGGGGGGCAAAGTCCTGGCATATTGAGGGGCAAAATCCTGGCATATTAAATGGCATATTGGGGGGCAAAATCCTGGCATATTGAATGGCTAAATCATGGCACATTGAATGGCTAAATAATCCTGGCATATTGAGTGGCAATATCCTGGCATAGTAAATGGCATATTGGGGGCAAAATCCTGGCATATTAAATGGCATATTGGAGGGGCAAAATCCATCCTGGAATATTAAATGGCATATTGGGGGGCAAAATCCTGGCATATTAAATGGCATATTGGGGGGCAAAATCCTGGCATATTGAGGGGCAAAATCCTTGCATATTGGAGTCAAAATCCTGGCATATTGAGAGCAAAATCTTGGCTTATTAAATGGCATATTGGGGGGGGGGGGGGCGCAAAATCCTGGCATATTAAATGGCATATTGGGGGGCAAAATCCTGGCATATTAAATGGCATATTGGGGGCAAAATCCTGGCATATTGAGGGCAAAATCCTGGCATATTGAGAGCAAAATCCTGGCATATTAAATGGCATATTGGGGTAAAAATACTGGCATATTAAATGGCATATTGGGGGTCAAAATCCTGCCATATAGGGGGTAAAAATCCTGGCATATTGAGAGCAAAATCCTGGCATATTCAATGGCATATTGGGGGCAAAATCCTGGCATATTGAGAGCAAAATACTGACATATTAAATGGCATATTGGGGGGCAAAATCATGGCATATTAAATGGCATAATGGGGGGCAAAATCCTGGCATATTAAATGGCATATTGGGGTGCAAAATCCTGGCATATTGAGGGGCAAAATCCTGGCATATTCAATGGCATATTGGGGGCAAAATCCTGGCATATTGAGAGCAAAATACTGACATATTAAATGGCATATTGGGGGGCAAAATCATGGCATATTAAATGGCATAATGGGGGGCAAAATCCTGGCATATTAAATGGCATATTGGGGTGCAAAATCCTGGCATATTGAGGGGCAAAATCCTGGCATAATGAGGGGCAAAATCCTGACATATTAAATGGCATATTGGGGGGCAAAATCCTGGCATATTGAGAGCAAAATCCTGGCATATTAAATGGCATATTGGGGGGCAAAATCCTGGCATATTAAATGGCATATTGGGGGGCAAAGTCCTGGCATATTGGGGGGCAAAATCCTGGCATATTAAATGGCATATTGGGGGGCAAAATCCTGGCATATTGAATGGCTAAAACCTGGCATATTGAATGGCTAAATCATGGCACATTGAGTGGCTAAATAATCCTGGCATATTGAGTGGCAAAATAATCCTGGCATATTGAATGGCTAAATCCTGGCATATCGAGGGGTTAAATACTGGCATATTTTAATTGGCAGTGATGCTGTGGCATGGTCTGTGGGGCAAAATAACATGTACTATGTGGAAAGTGACACTGGCTAGTTCTGTGGGGCAAAGTGACACTGTGGCATGCCAAATCGTGTAGGTGCAATATGAGTGCAAGCCAAGTGCTTTGGGTCCAATATAGGTGCATGGCAAGTTCTGTGGGTACTGTATGGTGCTGTGCTAAGTCCTTTAGGTGCAATGTGGGTGTAGAGGAAGGGAATAAAAAATAGGAATGCAATTTTTCAATAACATTTCTCTTAAATAGAATATTAAATAATTCAAATAAGTATAAATGCAACCAGTTATAGAGAGATGTCTGTGTTTATAGATATGTATCGTTTTCGAATTGTACAATTGTCACCTTGTGGGGCTCCTGTGTGTCGCATAATTAATGGCTGTCCCATGTGTGGCATATTTATTTGGCCCCATGTGTGGCAAGATTAAGGGGCTCTTTTGTGTGACATAATTATGGGGTGCTTGTGTGTGGCATAATTAAGGGGCGCATGTGTGTGGCATAATTAATTGGGCTCCAAGGTGATGCATAATTTATGGGGCTTTGGTGTGGCATAATTTATGGGGCTCTTGGGTGTCATAGTTATGGGGCTCCTGTATGTGGCATAGTTATGGGCTCCTGTGTGTGGCATAGTTAAAGGGCTCCTGCGTGTGACATAATTTGTGGGGCTCCTGTATGTGGCATATTTAATGGGCCATCTGACTGGCATTACTAAGGAATCTGTTTGTCATGGTATTGGAGGAAATCCAGGGGAGTGACACCATGAGTTACCGCACCGCGTGACACCATCCCTAGTGACGCCTCTGAGCATATGCAATAATACACTAGCACTAATTTAATTTGCAGTATCCGTGTAGATATATTGATGCGACAGAAGGGAGGAGTCCTGTCCGAACACATAAGTGCACACACACACCAAGCACCAGAACATAAAAGGTGGCCTTTGATCCCAATGTAAGCAGGCACATTATTTTTCTATTACATTATTACATAAACTTAACGCTGGTATTTCTTTCTATCTTTTGTCTGCTCTCGTCTTTTTTTACTCTGCTTAGACCGCTACCAGAGTTGCAATGCTGGACGACAAATCGTTATCACATTAGGTCTCCATTGAAAGATATTCCTGACCAATGCTAGATATCCATGATCCTGGTTCCAAAAGGCTCTTTACCTGAGTCCGTTTCTTTTGGGTGAAATATTCACACTTTATTGAGCTACAAAATACTGTACCATATTTTGCTTTCTGTGTTCCCTCTTTGTTTATAGCCATCAATAGAAACTATCAACATCCTTGAATATATTTGAATTAGTAAAAGAGAAGTCATTACATTTATTTTGTGCACCCTCAATTGTTTCATGTGTGGTCACCCTAAAACACAGAACTTGCCACTGCACGCACCTCACTTGCAGTGCTCCCACATCACTTGCTAGGCCACCCATAATGCACCCACATCACTTGTGACTGCATCCATATTGCACCAACAGAATTTGCACTGCACCGACATGACTTGCCATACTCCTATAATGCACCCACATGACTTGCCATGCACTCATATTGCACCCACAGGATCTGCCACTGCCCCCATTTTGCACCTTCAGGACTTGCAACTGCACTGACATTACACCCATTACACTCATATTGCATCCGAAGAGCTTGCTATTGCACCCACATTGCACAGTTAACACTTGCCATTACATTTATATTAGACTCACAAGACTTGCATTCATATTGCACTCATAGGATGTGCTACTTCACACAAACAACTTTTGCTGTGCGAGGCAGCCAGATAGGATGTCTCGCACAGCGCAGCATCTCTGAAATGCACTCAGCCCTTGAGATCCAGGTTTTTATTACGCTGCAGGGAACCTGGATCTATGCCTGGGATTTGGACCTCTATTGTCCAATTACAATATGACCTCGATTATTTGGCATTTTGTCCTGAACAAAAATCCACTTATTTTTAAAATTTTAAGGACAAAAGTGTCATTTGCTTCAATTAAAGAACAAAGAAACTCCTATAAACTTAATTTTTGCAGTTTTTAGGGGCTTAGCTAGGTTGCATCATGGTAGTTACAGATAATGTGGACTTAGTTTTCCCATGATGCTCAGAGAGCCAGGCTGAATGAGAATCATGGGAGCAAAATCCCATTGCTAACTTTTGCCACTTTAATAGCTATGAAATATGGTTCCCATAATGCTCAACATAAGTTGAGCCTAATGCTGACTGAGCATCATTAGAAACCTTGTACAAACTGAGTGCACAGCAGCTGGTTTACAGCCTCTGGAATGAAATGCTTTGCTCCTTTTCGATTCCCTGGTACTGTGTAAATAAGCTATATGATTGTTTAGGGATTGCTTAAGAAGATGTCCTTAAGCAACCCCTTACCTACACAGTGCTGAGACCTTCCTCTAGCCATACTACTACTGCTGCCTATCTGAACACATATATCTTTTACATACTGTACAGTTCATAGATACCCAAAAGGAAATCAAATAATCAATCAATGATGGGATCCCACGTTGACTAGTTAATTGATTTCCTTCTGTATGACTTCTAGATCCTGCAGGGCAGCACGTAAAAGTTAAATGCGTCCAGGAAATAATGTGTGAAGTGTCAACCCTAAGTCATGCAGATGTCAGTGAGGTCAGAGTAAGTACAAACAGCTCTACAGTGTAGGTTTTTCTGCCAGGCTACAGGACAACACGTCAGAGCCACAGCCCAGAACCTTAAAAGTGTCAGCCAGGCCCCTTACCGGAAAATTGGATATAGCGCCTTGATAGCGGCTCTGCCGACAGATGTCCTTGATGTCTATAAAGCAGAAATGAATAATATTTTCTATGGAGAGCAGGAGAAACAGATTTAAAACCTTATTGTAAACATAGGTAGAGTGTTATATCTGCTGAGTTTGGAGGTAAGAAATGTTTGCCCTTTTTAAACAAAATTGATATAACCTTCACTGAGTTTATAGTTTTCCGTTGGTCTGACTCAACAACAAGAGAAAAGGAATTTGTGAAAGGTCTACATTAATGGAATTTACACTGTTTTTTTTAATCTCTATTATAATATTACAATGGCTATTAACATGAGGCCATTACATTATGACAATATGAATGAACTGATAGATGTGTTCAGTTGAGTAAAGTTTACTAGTGACTGATGTATATCTTTCGGGCATAAGACTACCAGCAATGATCGGTTCCAACTTCCCCAAGCTCTTTGCACCAGCCGGAAGCCTTTTTCCTCTAGTGTGAGGGAACCAGGAGATCTGTATCTCTGATAGAAAATGAAACAAATATAACTAAAGTGTTGAAAATTTCGAAAAAAAGGCGCAATCACAGCATAATGATAATTTTGCCTATGATATGTCCTGAAGCCTTTTAGGCACTGAAAAAGCATCTTATTCTTCTATACGCGTGGCACTGGTGCACTGATCACCAGACCAACACAGGTATTCAGCACTCCCGGAAGTTTGGCACAAGTGCAAACCCTATGCAATATACATAGGATCACACATGGCTAGCACCAGTATTTGGGCTATACCTGTGTGCTTAAAAGTTGCGGGCTCAAGTCTCCACATTGAGTTTAACAATGTAATTATCTTTCTCCGAGTGCTGCAGCACAAAGGGTCCTTTCCACAATCCAAGCATGAATGCCAAGAATACTATAGTGCCAGCTAATTCCACAGAATACATATTCACTGGAGTTGGCTACAGCATTCTTGTCTGTACCTGTGTGTGCCTCTGTTATCAATAAGCCTCTCTGTTCCAGATGTCAGTAAATTTGTTTATGTTATAGGAAACCTCTACAATTGGGGTTGGTCTACTTGAACTGAAAAAATAGCATGTTATGTCTACTCACAAACAAGAAGCAAAGTACTTCCTGAGTTTCAAGTACAACCTCAGTTTTGAGACAACACAATAAGAGATAGCCTTTCTCCTATTGATGACCTTATTGTGATGCCTCTGTAGATGTATAATAGGTGAGATATCTCACACTGATTGTAACATAAAGGAAACCTACATGGATCGTTTCAAACTCCAAAAAACATGGCAAGATAAAATGAAGGAAAAGGATCAAATCATTAAAAAGGATAGCAATCAGAGTGGCAGCAAGCAAACCAAAATGCTACTAGCAATGAATATAATGTATTTCCCTGTATAATATTCACAATAATTCCAGGCAGGCCGCCATCAGGGGGTGACGGGCGATACTGGCGTCCCGGGCCCGGCGGGTCCAGAGTTACTCTGGTGACATTTTTTTTTCTTAACAAACTTTATTGCAGCCGCACGGCTGTTTCCCTCACAGCCAATGACCTGCACAGCACCGGGAGACAGCAGCAAGAAGGGAAGTACTGGGGGAGGAGGGTGGTAGATAAATAGCATACTGAGGGGTAAAATTCTGGCATATTGGCATTATCCTGGAATATTAATTGGCATAATCCTGGCATATTAATTGGCATTATCCTGGCATATTAAATGGCATAATCCTGGCATATTAATTGGCATTATCCTGGCATATTAAAAGGCATAATCCTGGCATATTAAATGGCTAAATCCTAGCATATTAATTGGCATTATCCTGGCATATTGAATGGGTAAATCCTGGCATTTTAACTGGCATAATCCTGGCATATTAAATGGCTAAATCCTGGCATATTAATTGGCTAAATACTGGCATATTAAATGGCTAAATCGTGGCATATTAAATGGTATAATCCTGGCATACTGATGGGCATAATCCTGGCATATTAAATGGCTAAATCCTGGCAAATTAAATGGCATAATCCTGGCATATTGAGGGGCAAAATCCTGGCATATTAATTGGCTAAATCCTGGCATATTAATTGGCATAATCCTGGCATATTAAATGGCTAAATCCTGGCATATTAAATGGCATAATCCTGCCATATTAAATGGCATAATCCTGGCATATTAAATGGCTAAATCCTGGCATATTAAATGGCATAATCCTGGCATATTAAATGGCAAAAACATGGCATATTGAGGTTCAAAGTCCTGGCATATTGAGGGGCAAAATCCTGGCATATTAAATGGCATATGGGGGGGGGGGGGGGGAATCCTGGCATATTAAATGGCTAAATCCTGGCATATTGAATGGCTAAATCCTGGCATATTAACTGGCATAATCCTGGCATATTAAATGGCTAAATCCTGGCATATTAATTGGCTAAATACTGGCATATTAAATGGATAAATAGTGGCATATTAAATGGTATAATCCTAGCATACTGATGGGCATAATCCTGGCATATTAAATGGCTAAATACTGGCAAATGAAATGGCAAAATCCTGGCATATTAATTGGCTAAATCCTGGCATATTAAATGGCAAAATCCTGGCATATTGAGGGGCAAAATCCTGGCATATTAATTGGTAAACTCCTGGCATATTAATTGGTAAAATCCTGGCATATTAATGGGTAAGATCCTGGCATTTTGAGTGGCAAAATCCTGGCATATTAAATGGCATAATCCTGGTATATTAAATGGCTAAATCCTGGCATATTAAATGGCATAATCCTGCCATATTAAATGGCATAATCCTGGCATATTAAATGGCTAAATCCTGGCATATTAAATGGCAAAATCATGGCATATTGAGGTTCAAAGTCCTGGCATATTGAGGGGCAAAATCCTGGCATATTAAATGGCATATGGGGGGGGGGGGGGGGAATCCTGGCATATTAAATGGCTAAATCCTGGCATATTGAATGGCTAAATCCTGGCATATTAACTGGCATAATCCTGGCATATTAAATGGCTAAATCCTGGCATATTAATTGGCTAATTACTGGCATATTAAATGGATAAATAGTGGCATATTAAATGGTATAATCCTAGCATACTGATGGGCATAATCCTGGCATATTAAATGGCTAAATACTGGCAAATGAAATGGCAAAATCCTGGCATATTAATTGGCTAAATCCTGGCATATTAAATGGCAAAATCCTGGCATATTGAGGGGCAAAATCCTGGCATATTAATTGGTAAACTCCTGGCATATTAATTGGTAAAATCCTGGCATATTAATGGGTAAGATCCTGGCATTTTGAGTGGCAAAATCCTGGCATATTAAATGGCATAATTCTGGCATATTAATTGGAAAGACCCTGGCATTTTAATTGGAAAAATCCTGGCATATTAATTGGTAAGATCCTGGCATATTAATTGGTAAAATCCTGGCATACTGAGGGGGAAAATCCTGGCATATTAATTGGCTAAATCCTGGCATATTAAATGTCATAATCCTGGCATATTGAGGGGCAAAATCCTGGCATATTAATTGACATAATCCTGGCATATTAAATACCATTATCCTGGCATATTAAATGGCAATATCCTGGCATATTGAGGGGCAAAATCCTGGCATATTAAATGGCAAAATCCTGGCATATTGAGGGGCAAAATCCTGGCATATTAAATGGCAAAATCCTGGCATATTGAGGGGCAAAATCCTGGCATATTAATTGGTAAAATCCTGGCATATTAATTGGTAAAATCCTGGCATTTTGAGGGGCATAATCCTGGCATATTAAATGGCATAATCCTGGCATATTAATTGGCAAAATCCTGGCATAATAATTGGTAAAGTCCTGGCATATTGAGGGGCAAAATCCTAGCATATTAATTGGCAAAATCCTGGCATATTAATTGGCAAAATCCTGGCATATTGAGGGGCAGAAGAATGGTATATTGAGGGGCAAAATACTGGCATATTGAATGGCATATTGAGGGGCAAAATACTGGCATATTGAATGGCATATTGAGGGGGAAAATCCTGGCATATTAAAAGGAAAAGAATGGCATATTGAGGGGCAAAATCCTGGCATATTAATTGGCTAAATCCTGGCATATTAAATGGTATAATCCTGGTATACTGAGGGGCAAAATCCTGGCATATTAATTGGCTAAATCCTGGCATATTAATTGGCATAATCCTGGCATATTAATTGGCATAATACTGGCATATTTAATGGCATAATCCTGGCATAAGTAATGGCTAGATCCTGGCATATTAAATAGCAGAATCCTGGCATATTAAATGGCATAATCCTGGCATATTAAATGGCAAAATCCTGGCATAATCCTGGCATATTAAAGGGCAAAATCCTGGCATATTAAATGGCAAAATCCTGGCATATTGAGGGTCATAATCCTGGCATATTAAATGACAAAATCCTGGCATATTGAGGGGCAAAATCCTGGCATATTAAATGGCATAATCCTGGCATATTGAGGGGCAAAATCCTGGCATATATATTGGTAAGGGTCCCTGAAATTCCTGGTGGTGGCCCTGATTCCAGGGCCAGGAGCCATGACACGTTAAGTGCAAATCATACGTTTGAGTATTAGATTTGTGACATACCTGTCCAAGGACCAGAAAGACTACCAGGAAACATGCAGTGCACACTGATACATTATCCATCTTAAATTGGACAAACACATAATTTGACATCCTTTTCACTTGATAATTGTTTTAAATCAACAAAAAACCCATCATAAAGCTCCTTTTTTCGTTAACTGTTCACTAGGAATCGTGTTGAAGTCTGATTAACCCCTTCAGGACAATGGTTTTCTTTGTTTTGATGTCCCTTCTGGACAATAGCTTTTTTTCTGCTTTAGGTATGTGTGCATTTAAATTAAAGTGCAAGCTTGCTTTTTTAAATGAATCCTCAGATATAATATATTGTATTTTTAAAGGACAAATAGGGCTTTCTTTTGCAACCATTTTTTTAAAGATTTAATCCTTTGTGTAATTTATAAACTTTAATAAAGAGTGTAAAATGGTAAAAAAATAAAAAATAAAAAAGAAGTGTTTTTTGTGTTTTTTTTTAAAATACATTTCTTTCTGGGACACCGTATTTTTCTCTCCTCTTTCTCCCTCTCAAACTCTCAAACTCTCTCTCTCTCTCTGTCTCTGACACAAGATATAAATGTGTTAGTGAGAGAGAGGGAAGATTTTGACAATCATCGCTCTTACAGCACTGATTGTAATTTACTGTATTTTTTGCATGTATTGCATGTGATCATTCTGGGTGTTTCAGACTTGCCTCAATCAGAGGCAGTCTGTAACACCCCTCACCCAATTTGCATAGCGTGAGGGGGCATGATTGATAAATAAGTGACTATTGTCACTGGCTTGTGATTTTAAGACCACCCATGGGCCATTTTTTCCTTTCCTGGATACCCTTCACTCGTGAGGCTTCCCGAAAAGCTGAAAATATCGTAAATCACAGCAAAAAATTACATGTAGGGCTTTGTCGTTATCGAGTTAAGTAAAACATACACAGCAATAAATAAATAGAGACCCTCTTACCAAACCAATAAATCTTACCCATAAAACAGAAAATGTCTGTTTGTTTCTTTGTTTGTCTAAAACACTAAAAAATTTAGAACGCTGTACTCTACAATCAAGAAATTTGCACAGCTTATTCATGCTGGAATTTCTGAACTGTTTGGACATTGGGGTTGGGCAGCAGGAGATCATGATATCACTGATGATGTAGAACAATGACTCATCAACTTCACAGCACTTGCAGATTTCTAAGCTAATTGTCCCAAAGTTCAGAAAGATTCGGGGTACATCAGAATCATATCGGAAGCAGAATATGGAGCTACACAACATGTGACCCCCGAATAACCCTGAAATACAAGCCGAATGTTTTATAACCCACAGTATGTATAGCGTCCTGAAAGTTCAAAAACATGTGAAGCAGACAAAACTCAACAAGCTGTCTCCACGAAACAACAAATCTTTTGAGAAAACAGAGGCGCATCATGCAGAATGATGACAAACTGCTACAAGATGGAGCCACGAAACTGCTGAGGAAAAATAGGTGTGACTTACTGAACAACGATTGTGAAATGCAACAAGATGGAGCAATGAGACTGCTGAAGAGACGAACGAGCTCCGATTGTCTGATCGCCTATGAGTGTCAAACTTTCATGCAAGCATCAATTTTTTTTCAGGGTTTTAATTTGAGGGAATATGAAATTTATATTTACTAGAATCTATATCTCGGGTGAAGCTGGGTAGTAAAGCAAGTAATTAAATATTCACACAAAGTTACTAGGGCGGGAAGTATAAGAAAAAAAAAAAACAGTTTCAACAGGGCAGTCAGTGATCTTTAAATGGGAAAAAGGTGGAAATGAGACCAAATCCCAAAACTATCTCCAAAAATGAATACAACTGATTGACTGAGGTCTGATATGCTCTGCATTTTGGCCTGTCACACAGATCTCCTTGTACTGCTCTTTAACCTGCGTACCTCCCAATTTCTTCCTGCAGCAATGTGGGACGCAAGGGCAGGGCTTGGGAGGAGGTGTTAGTGCTGTCACTTATGTGAGGTAGTGCTGCCACTCAAACCAACTGCACAGTAGGAGATGGATAATCGGGAATGTAAGATTGTGGTATCAAATCAGGACTGTCCCCCTAGAAGTGGTACAGATGGGGGCATGTACTGTTTCCATGTCCCTCCCTGACTCCACATGTTTCTGTAAGTATCCATGTCTGTTTATCTTTATTACCTGTCTATGATGATAATAAGAGGGCTAGTGAAGTTGGACTTCGGGCCATTAAAACAGAGGCCAATTTTGTGCCAGTACCATCCTGTACTGGTGGCAACAATTCAAAGGGAGAAACAAATAATCACAGAAAAGAAGCGGAAGTTGGATATGGTGGTAGGAGTACTGAGGTGCAAAGGTAGGCACCAACATTATTTAAAATGCACATTCACTGGACAGTGACAAATAATGTAAGGATGTTCTATAGACCTTCACAGACCTTGCCACGGACACTGGGAAATTGGAGATGGATGCAGAGGCGATTGGAGGGCAGAAAAGTGCTGTGATTGGAGAAGGATGACATGATCTAGGGGGGAAAGAGAGAGATAAGGGGTGCAGAGTGGTGGGAGAGAAAAGAGAGATGTATTGCTGTGATGAGTGCTGAGGTGACAGAGTCTTTAGCATGCTAAAGGGATCTGTCATCCACATATATGTGGGATGTAAAGGCCTCTTCACATATATAATAATCGTAATATACTTTAACCTATACATTGTTCACCTGACTATGGACAGCATGCATATTTCTACAAAGCATAACAATCAATCTATACATTTCAATTTGTCCAGCACAATTATATTGCATTGTAGATAGCAAAAAAAAACCAAACTCAGATTGCAAGGGCCCATGATCTTTGTTTGCATAAGAGTCCAAGGTACTGTCAGTCCACAGCAAACAAAACATTGGGACTTGGAGAGAATATCCACATAGTCTAGTATAGTGCAAAACAGTGCCAAAACAGTGAGATAAACATCTGGATACACATTATGAAAACACGTTTCGTGTCAATTGGCATTTAGCAATATGCTCCTGCTGTCAGTCTACACTTGTACATTATATGCCAAATATGATATATATATAATGAATCATAGCCAACCCAAGGTAGATATTAACAAAATAACTAAAAATAAGAATCACAGATATTAGTGATAACAGACTATAAAAGATTAAGCAGGTAAACCTATTGAGTTCCTTAGTAGGAATGTACTTAGTTTAGTTATCCTTTCTCATTTAAACATGGCATCTCCACATGAGTGGAATCAGGTAACAACTAAAACTTTTCAGAATGAAACAGGACTTAATGACAGGACCCATGGTGTGATTGTAATGCTTTGGTCTTAAAGGGACTGTCTGGTGCCCTAAATATATTCCAAATAATAATGTGCTTTCAAAGTACTTTAAAACATATGTTTTACATTTTGCATTTCTTAAAATATAAGCAAAAAACATACAGTTAAATGAATTTGTGAAATGACAGCAGTTTGCAAGAAACCAGCACTGTCCACACAAGTAAAAGTCAATTTCCTTTTTTTGCTGCAGGAACCAATGAGAATAATTTCATTAAATAAATGAAGTTTCCTGTCTCTCTAGTGATGTCATCATACAATGTGTTGTAATATTAAGAGAGCTTAGTGTGTACAAGAGCAAGCTTATTACATTGCACACACAATGTATTCTATTCCAGCAGCACATGAAATGACTAAGTGAAACAAAACTTTACATGCACAGTGTCTATAAGATCAGTGAAGCAGCACCTGTAGTATACATGCAGAGTTATCACAGGGGGAGGGCTTGGGTAAAATATTATTTCACAATGACATAATTTCTCGTTTGTAGAATTCTATTCATTCTTTTTGTAGGGTACATATGCACATCTTTGTTTCCGAATAATAAAAATGGCATGATAGTAAAATGGTAAACAAAGGAAGATAAAATAAATACTTTTTAACAAATTGAAATTACAAAACATTAAAGTGGACCAGCCACATTTAAGACTAGAAACATAGAATGTGTCGGCAGATAAGAACCATTCGGTCCATCTAGTCTGCCCAATTTTTTTTTGAGTACTTTTATTAGTCCCCCGTTCCCGGTCTTATAGCTAGGATAGCCTTGTGTCTATCCCACGCATGCTTAAAATCCTTGACTGTGTTTACCTCTACCACTTCTGCTGCAAGGCTATTCCATACATCCACTACCCTCTCAGTAAATGAATACTTCCTGATATTACTTTTAAATTGTTGCCCCTCTAATTTAAGACTATGTCCTCTAGTTGTGGTAGTTTTTCTTCTTTTAAATATACTCTCTTCCTTTACTGTGTTGATTCCCTTTATGTATTTAAATGTTTCTATCATATCCCCCCTGTTACGTCTTTCCTCCAAGCTATACACGTTAAGATGCTTTAACCTTTGCTGGTAAGTTTTATCCTTCAACCCATGAACCAGTTTAGTAGCCCTTCTCTGAACTCTCTCAAAAGTATCAATATCCTTCTGGAGATACGGTCTCCAGTACTGCGTACAATCAGGGCCGGCGCCACCAGTAAGGCCTAGGGCGCATTTTGGCTGGGGGCGCCGGAACCCTGTGTCAAAAAAAATAAAAATAAATCCTCCTCCTTACTTACCTCGTCGGCGTTGCTGCGTCTCCGGTGCTGGGCCGCCTGTGGCTGAGAGGGAAGCGTTGTGCGCTCCCCTCCAGCCAATGCGCTTTCAGTAAAGTTTTTTTTTTTAAAAACAAACTTTATTGAAAGCGCATTGGCTGGAGGGGAGCGCACAGCGCTTCCCTCTCAGCCACAGGCGCCCCAGCACCGGAGACAGAGCAGCAGCAGCGACGAGGTAAGTAAGGGAAGGAAGGGGGAAAGTCCAGGCATATTGTGGGGGCAAAGTCCTGGCATATCGTGGGTGCAAAGTCCTGGCATATCGTGGGTGCAAAGTCCTGGCATATCGTGGGGGCAAAGTCCTGGCATATTGGGGGGCAAAGTCCAGGCATATTGGGGGGCAAAGTCCAGGCATATTGGGGGGCAAAGTCCTGGCATATTGTGGGGGCAAAGTCCTGGCATATCGTGGGGGCAAAGTCCTGGCATAACGTGGGGGCAAAGTCCTGGCATATTGGGGGGCAAAGTCCAGGCATATTGGGGGGCAAAGTCCTGGCATATCGTGGGGGCAAAGTCCTGGCATATCGTGGGGGCAAAGTCCTGGCATATTGGGGGGCAAAGTCCTGGCATATCGTGGGGGCAAAGTCCTGGCATATTGGGGGGCAAAGTCCAGGCATATTGGGGGGCAAATTCCTGGCATATTGTGGGGGCAAAGTCCTGGCATATGGTGGGGGCAAAGTCCTGGCATATGGTGGGGGCAAAGTCCTGGCATATTGTGGGGGCAAAGTCCTGGCATATGGTGGGGGCAAAGTCCTGGCATATGGTGGGGGCAAAGTCCTGGGATATTGAGGGGCATAATCATGGCATATTGAGGGGCATAATCCTGGGACATTGAGGGGAATAATCCTGGCATATTGAGGGGCATAATCCTGGGATATTGCGGGGCATAATTCTGGGATATTGTGGGGCATAATCCTGGGATATTGGGTGACTAAATCCTGGCATATTGCGGGGCATAATCCTGGGGTATTGAGGCAGGGGCGGGCTGGGCCGGGGGGCAGGGTGGCAATTGCCCCCCAGGCCGCCCTAATGTTTGTAAAACACGGCCGCTGGGCCAGTGTTTAAAAAAAAAAAAAAAAACACGCTTGCAGGCAGAGACGGAGGTGAGAAGGGATCGGAAGATCCCCTCTCACCTCCGCTCTGCCTGCAAAACTGCACGGGGAGCCGAACAGGCAGCACAGAGAAACCTCCGTGCTGCCTGTTCGGCTCCCCGTGCAGTGTGACACGGAAGTGCCGACAGTCACGTGATCGGCGCTCTGACGTCAGACGCGCGTCGATCACGTGACCTGTCGGCACAACCGCCGGGAGGCCGAAGAGGCAGCATGGAGGGACCATGCTGTCTGCCACCAGGGAAGTCCTCCTGCCACTAGCCTCCAGGGAAGTCCTCCTGCCACTAGCCACCAGGGAAGTTCTGCCACTAACCACCAGGGAAAAAGGTAAGGGGGGGGGGGGGGCAAATAAGACGGGCATATTATTGGGCAAATTGGCTGGGGAATATTACATGGCTAATAACACTGGCATATTATTGGGCAAATTGGCTGGGGAATATTACATGGCAAATAAGACTGGAATATTATTGGGCAAATTGGCTGGGGAATATTACATGGCAAATAAGACTGGCATATTATTGGGCAAATTGGCTGGGGAATATTACATGGCTAATAACACTGGCATATTATTGGGCAAATTGGCTGGGGAATATTACATGGCTAATAACACTGGCATATTATTTGGCAAATTGGCTGGGGAATATTACGTGGCAAATAAGACTGGCATATTATTGGGCAAATTGGCTGGGGAATATTACATGGCTAATAACACTGGCATATTATTGGGCAAATTGGCTGGGGAATATTACGTGGCAAATAAGACTGGCATATTATTGGGCAAATTGGCTGGGGAATATTACATGGCAAATAAGACTGGCATATTATTGGGGAATATTACATGGCAAATAACACTGGCATATTATTGGGCAAATTGGCTGGGGAATATTACATGGCAAATAACACTGGAATATTATTGGGCAAATTAACTGGGGCATATTAAATGGCAGAATAACACTGGCATATTGGACAAATCGTCTGGGGAATATTAAATGGCAGAATAAGACTGGCATATTGGGCAAAATGGCTGGGGAATATTAAATGGCAATTAACACTGGCATATTGGGCAAATTAGCAGGGGCATATTAAATGGCAGATAACCTTGGAATATTATTGGGCAAATTGGCTGGGAAATATTAATGGAAAATAATATTGTAAATGTGTATGTAATGGGGTGATGGAGGCATGTAAATGTGGTGATGGGGCATGTCCTGGTGTGCAACGTGGGTTATGGGTCATGTCGCAGGTGTGCAACGTGGGTAGGGGGGGGGGGGTGCCCAAATTTTGGGATATTGGGTGTCTAAACCCTGGCATATTGAGGGGCATAATCCTGGCATATTGAGGGGAAAATCCTGGCATATTGAGGGGGAATCATCTTGGCATATTGAGGGGAAAATCCTGGCATATTGGGTGTCTAAATCCTGGCATATTGAGGGGCATAATCCTGGCATACTGAGGGGCATAATCCTGGCATTTTGTAAGGGAAAATTCTAGCATATTAAATGGCAAATCCTGGCATATTGTGGGGGAAAATCCTGGCAATATTCGTTATAAAACAAGGAAAAGATGGCCGTGGATGGGGAGGCGATTCGATGGTGCAATGGGCCACTTGACTGGATTTGCCCCCCAGGCCTAAGGCTGCCAGCCCTCCCCTGTATTGAGGTGAATAATCCTGGCATATTGAGGCTTAAATTATGGTACTTATTCTCCACCATTCTTAATAGGGGGCTTTATTGCAACATGTAACTCTGTTAACTCTCTTTTAATTTAAATGCTGAGAAAGGGGTGGAACATGTGATGTCATGATATGGGAAAATAATATGATAATGGGGGGGCGGCAAATTTTATTTTGCCTAGGGCGGCAAAAATCCTTGCAAGTACAATACTCCAAGTGAGGTCTCACCAGTGCTCTGTACAATGGCATGAGCACTTCCCTCTTCCTACTGCTAATACCTCTCCCTATGCAACCAAACATTCTGCTAGCATTTCCTGCTGCTCTATTGCATTACCTACCTAACTTCAAGTCCTCTGAAATTATTACTCCTAAATCCCTTTCCTCAGATGTTGAGGTTAGGACTGTACCAAATAGTCTATATTCTGCTTTTGGGTTTTTACGCCCAAGGTGCATAATCTTGCACTTGTCCACATTAAATGTCAGTGTCCACTGCTCTGACCATTTTTCTAGTTTAGCTAAATAATTTGCCATTTAGCTTATCCCTCCATGAATATCAACCCTGCTGCAAATCTTTGTATCATCAGCAAAAATACATACTTTGCCAACAAGAACTTCTGCAATATCGCTAATAAAAATATTAAAGAGAATGGGTCCAAGTACAGATCCCTGAGGTACCCCACTAGTAACAAGACCTTGCATCGAATATACCCCATTGACTACAACCCTCTGTTGCCTGTCACTCAGCCATTGTCTAATCCATTCAACAATATTGAAATCCAAACTCAAAGATTTCAGTTTATCTTACAATATCTTACAATAATTTTCTTTATACCAGTCGTTCTTTTATTTTCCAAATATCAAAATATTGTAGGTTTGGTGATAGTAAAGAAATAATAACTGTCCAAACAGGCTTGGTGTCCAAAATCCCATTCCACAGAAAGTAAAACATGTGTTAAGTTCATTCCTGAATATCTAAATTGAAGATAATTTTAACACACTTATTTAATGTGCACAAGTTTAGAGACATATATGTTGCTGACAGTATTAGTTACAAGGTGAGGATCATCAGCAGAGCAGAGGAGCCAAGTTGGACCATATGTGAAAATGAGAGATGAAAGGAACAGTTGTGAAGAACTTTGTAGGTGATGACCCAGATTTTCAGGGCAAAGTATTAGTCAAGCAACAGTTATGGTAAAATGAGACTGATGACACCATTCATTATGGAGTGCAAGAGGGAAAGGTGGGTTACTTTACACAATTCAAGGTTGCAATAGTCTAAAAGGAAGAAAATGGCTGTATAAGAAGATGACAGCTTGCATTGGGAAGGGGAGCATATAAGCTATATTTTTAAACCTGGCAGGATTACAAAATGACAGGTGGCATAATCTGGTGATTGACTGAATGTGTGGAGTGAAATAAAAGCAGATACTATAATGGTGCCAGGGTAGCGAGATTGTGGGTTGTAATTAATAGTAGCACCAGTGAGCCTAAGAGAGATTAAAGGTGTAATACGTTGGAGGAAAGAGAGGAGGTTGAGTCTTTGGGTGATTGAGTTTCAAGAAGTGGGTGTACATGTAACTGGAGGTGGAGAAGTAGGATGGGGATTGTTACTGCTCTGGAGACTAATGACAGGTCTGACTATTTGCTGCACCCAGGTGTCATGAATAACAACCAAATAATATCATCATATTGCTGGTAGAGGTTGTATAATGTATAATAAAGAAAAGCTGGACAAGGTGTCAAGGTTATGAAGGATTTCAAGCACAAGAGGTGATGTACAGTATTAAAGGCAGCAGAAAGGTAAAGAAGGATGAGTAAGGTGTTGTGACCCTTGGAGTTTGCAGCAAGTAGATTACTGTTCACTCAGGTGAAGTCTCGGTAGAAAAATTAGACTGCACTCCAGACTGATGACGCCCATATATACAATAAGAGTATTCATTGAACAGATACGGCTTTGACTGGACAGAACCCAAAAAGCACACAGGTCCATTAAAGTCATGATTGTTGTCAACTATGCTATTGCTCCCAGATCTCCCTTGAGCAGCACCTGTGCATGTTATGTTATACACAGGTGCAATGATCCGTATCGTCATTGGTCTTAGATCTCTCCTGTACTGCAGATTTGCTTGTCGTACTGTGACATTAGTGAGGGTGCAGGGATATGACATCATCATCACTTGAACTGTCAACAAAGCGTGACTACAAAAGAACAGTGCATAACAGATCTGTGCATTTGCTAACCAATAATCATTTATTAAATTAGGTTCCACACCTGATTGCTATAACATTCACAACACACTCATGTGTAATAATATTATTCATTACCGTTATGAGTTAATATAAAATAATGTATTTAAAAAAAGAAAATAATACTTCCACACAAAATAATAGTGAGAATTACCTTTCCTTTTGTTGCACCATAATGATGCGTCCAAGAAAATTAGTTAATTGTATTAACACATAATTAATAACCTCCTACAATGTATTCTGCATTCCATGCATAGCTACAATGAAGCGTTGCAATTATACCTTTCAGTCACAACACAAAGCAAATTAATATGTTGTAATTGCTTGATGAGGTTTACATGCTGAAAATTAAGAGACTGATTCAAGCAGGAAAAAGATACTTGCTGGTACTGATATCATTGTGACAGGGGAAATGACAGCATGTTTTGTCACTGCACTGGTTAGATCCAGTCATTTCAATTGGTTAGGAAATAATCTCTCACATGCCAAATAGGCCAACTGCATGAGCTCTGTTACAGCGGGCCTTCTGGCTTGTTTTATTTGTGTAGATTTGTGTGATAATACCTCTGCTACCTACTACAAAATACATGATAGGAATGCTATTTATGATGATTCCATTGGAATTCTGAGACACATTTAACATGTTATACATTGTATTACATTGTGACATTCACAAGCATTGCTATAGTTATTTTGGCATAATGAAATAATAAAGTGTGAAAAAATTAAGGCATTGTGAAGATTGGTGTGACTATAATGTACTGTTTAAATAATATTTCAGTTCTGTTAAAATGCTGAGCTTTGCATTTTCTCCACCTACACAGCTCATAAATAACTAGGTTAAAGAGGAACTAAACCCTATAGACCATAAGAGTCTGCAGCCCTCCAGAACTGCAAACCTCATAATTCCCCACCAACTTTTTACAATTGCAGGGAACTATGGTAGTTGTAGTACAGAGACAGCTGGAGGGCCGTAGCTGGATGTCTTTAATCAAACAGAAGTTCACTTCTACCATCATGATACCTTGAGCGCTAGTGAGCTCGCATTCATTTTAAATATATAGATTTATATTTAATATTTAGAAAAACACCACATTCCTTCAACACCCTTATGTTGACCAGCACTTTCATCATACCCTCCAGAGCTCTTGGTCTTTAATATAAAGTATTAATATGGGGGAAATATATTTTTACCCTGTACCGACCCTTTACCCCTATTATCAACATCCTGTAGCTTTACCCTTGACACATACCTCCAGTCCTGAGGCTTTAGAGTTATATATGGACCTTCCCCATACAACCACTTCCCAGGGTATTTACCTCCATAACCACCTTCAAAACTCTAAACTGTTCATACAAAAAAAATTATGGTCAATTTGTTTCAGATTCATGGATGCCAGTTCACTATAACAGACATGTTTATGATGTTAAAGTGTTGCTACAGGAAGTATTGTAATCTAGAATTCACCCAATTGTAGGATAGACAGTACTTGTGTTTAGAGCAGAATATATGTTTTATGATTTCTCACACTGAAGAATAACTTTACTGATGGTTGAAACATTTTTAACGTCCTAGTGTTAAAATACCAGTTTGGTGGCAGCTCTATTGACACATCTTGATGTGTATAGTTTTGTGCTGTATATTGACCAATACCCTTGTTCCAAAACTGGGTTGGAACAGAAAACAAGACAAACTTGTATTTTGTAATTTGATTTTCTTCCTGTTGCTGACAAGAATACCTTTTATACAAGAATATTTAACTTAATGCAGACATTTTGTGTTTGTAAGGAAAATATTGTACTTCCTATAAAACTGAACATACTGCTCTGTATATTTAGCATGTGTATCTCTGCATCAGACTAGTCAGAGTCTAAGCATCTGAATGGAGGAATCATTGACAAAATAAGAGTTTATTTATGAAAGTTCACCGCTACTGGAGACTGGGACACAGAACAGTTTCTGGAGCCAAAACTAAAATAGCTGCCAGTCAGTCCTAAATCTGACAGAAATTGCGCAGACACAAAAGTGGACTAACATAGCAAATGGCTACATGTAGCAGTACATACCAAGATATAACATTTCTTACATGAATCATATACCATCTGTTAAAAAGTGGAAAAATAATATTCCATGTGTAAAAAAAAAATAAAGAATTTGACTTTAAGCAAAGGAGGGTGACATGGCACAGTGGGCAATGCACCACTTTTACAATAGTTGTTGGTTTGGTTCACAGTGGGCTTGACTCAGTCCTCCTACAGAGAACATGAGTACCATTAAATTAGCTATAAGTAACATCCTAGGATTGTACTTTAAAAAGGATGAAGTGTGTGTACTTCTTAGTTAGACACTTCGGGAGTTATATAAGGTGTTTCCATCAGAAAGGTAGTGCGATTGCACCATAATTATTTTCTGCCCCTATGTATAGAATTATTTACACCAGAAAAAGGCCGTAGTGTGCCAGCTGAGCTAAAATAAAACTAGTGATCTAATGATTGTTTTAAAAAAAATGCATGAATTTAGATCACTTTATTGGACGACAATTCTCTTAATCTGGCATAATCTGAACTGAACAAAAGGTCACAAAGTGGAAATACAAAGTCGCATATTAAAAATAAAAAGTTACAGTTTTGCCCCTTTTTTATTATGTGTAAAACCCATGCTGATAGTTTCATACATACCATGTCGGCGCAAGAGCAAAAACCTGACTGAAGTGATCAGGACTAGACAATTAACTGTTCTATTATTTATACATAACCTTCTTTGTTATTATTATTATTTATCCATAATCTGCTTTATTATTATTATTTATCCATAATCTGCTTTGTTATTATTATTCAACATAACTGCCTTTGTTATTATGATTTATACATAACCCCTTTGTTACTATTATTATTATATTTACATAATCCCATTTGTTACTATTATTATTATGTATACATAACATCCTGTGTTATTATTATTATTTATACATATCCCCTTCATTACTATTATTATTTTTACATACCCCCTTTTTTATTATTATTATTATTTAAACATAATCCGCCTTGTTATTATCATTATTTATACATAATCTGCTTTGTTATTATTATTTATCCATAACCTGCCTTTTTTAAAATCATTTATGCATAACTGCCTTTGTTATTTTTATTTATACATAACCTCCTTTATAACTATTAATATTATTTATACATAACCCCTTTGTTATTATTATCATTTATACATAACCCCCTTGGTTACTCTTATTATTCATACATAACCCCCTTTGTTATTATTATTACTTATACATAACCCCTTTATTATTATTATTATTATTATTATTATTATTTATACATAACACCCTTTGCTGTTATTATTATTTTTATACATAACTCCTTTATTACTATTATTATTTATACATAACCCCTTTGTTATTATTATTATTTATACTTAACCCCCATTGTTATTGTTATAATTCTTTATACTTAACTCTGTCTGTTATTCTAATTATTATTTATACATAAACTGCTTTGTTATTCTTATCATTTATACATAACCCTCTTTGTTATTATTATTATTTATACATAACCCCTTGTTGTTGTTATTATTATTATGTATGGAACACTGTGGCAGGAAAACCTTTATCAGAGGCACAGACCTTGGTAAGTAGAAATCTAATACAACAGAACCTATGTTATGTTATTTTTTTACACTTCTTATAACACCTTTAACCAGGAGGCTTTATGGAGATTAATGCTTAGAAATCAAAGCACATGTCAGAAAAGAGAACAGGACACAATAGAAGCAAGTGAAATTATTCTAGATTGGTACAAACCCATAGAGGACAACCAAGCAGATGGCAAGACGACTGGTAAAGTGAAAGCTTGGGAATTATTCTGTAGTGAAGATGAGGAACTATGAATAGCAGGGAGAGATGAGGTCAGATAAGGGAGAAGGACTGGTGAGAATGTAAGGAATGGAACTAAACAATGGCGGGGGAGGGGATGAGGAGGCAAGGAAAGTTATTTTTACTCTAGGTTGTAGAAGTTTGTAAAATATTGTGAAGGAGGTGGTTCAGTAAGTCGTTTGTGTGATACATCACCCAAAAAAAACCTTAAAGGGAAAAAGAGGTGAGCCAAGGAATTTATCCCCTTCGTGATAATGGACATACGAGGTACGTCATGGAAAACCTATTGCTTAGTGACATTACATTACATTACCATTTATTTATATAGCGCCAACAATTTACGTAGCACTAGGTATAGAGCATAGAAGGGAACTACATACTAAGTTAGACAAACTAGAATAGACTGGTACGTGAGGTAGAGAAACCTGCTCGCAAGCTTACAATCTAGAGGGAATGGGGTACATGAGACACATAAGGGATTGAAGAGGTCAGAGGGATCGAAGTTGCGGTAACAGTAGTGTGGATGGGTGGCACTAGGTGGGATAGGCCAAAGATGAATAGTGTGTGTTTCAGCTAGGTGGGATCAGCTAGAGGTAAAGTGACCGGTATTGTAGTGGGTTGGGTAGTAAGCTTCTTTAAACAGATGAGTTTTGAGAGACTTTTTAACGTTTGAAAAGGAGGGAGAGAGCTGGATGCTCTGCTGAAGGGAGTTCCAGAGAGAGGGGGCAGCTCGGGCGAAATCTTGGAGACGCGGTGATGAGGTTGGAGGAGAGTTTTAGTCCCATTAAGGAGCACAAAGGTCGTGCAGGGAGGTATTGCTTAACAGAGGACAGAGGATTTACCTGGCACATTCCACAGGGAATTCAACAGAGGCAGCGATCGATGGGTGTGTTCCTATGAAGCCTTGATATCAAGGCATCAAAAAACACCAACATTTTCCCTCATTTCTCTCCAATATGGCTCTGCCCTACAGCTGTCAAGTGCTCTGGAAGAGATCAGAAATCACTTTTGTCACTTTGTTGCTTTTGCTAGACTGCCTCTAGAGGCAGTCAGCAACATTGCAGGTAAAACAAAAAAATCCCACACTAACCCTAGCTATAAATGAACCCTAGATATAAGGTTGGACTTAAAGTTACAGATGGGTTAGGATAATGATTAGGGTTGGGTTAAAAGGTCACTGTAGGAAACAAAATAAGCTATAAGTTATTTTTTTGCAAATGTATTTCCCTATGAAGAAAAACACTGAGGCCTCCTCTGACACATCAAGTTGCTGTGACCGGATGTGTTTAGCTGCCAAAGCTAGTTCCCTGCTCTACAGCAATCGTGCGGTAGGGAAATTATAGTATGGACAGCCTGACCATGTCCTCTAAGCACCCCTCAGCGCATCTAGCCCACCCCAGGCTTTTTATTGTCGTAACCATAGGGTTAGGGTAAAATTTTTATAAAAATAAGAAATTAAATAAAAAACAAATTAAATGATAAAAAATTACAAATAAATAATATAAAAGTATAAAATGTTATCCTGTAGAGGACCAATGACATGTTAGAACTGTTAGGACTAGGTATATATATATATTTATATATATATATATATATATTTTTTTTTTAAACTGCTAGTAGGGCCAGTATTTTGCACTTGCCCCCAGCAGTAGATGGGGGCATCCGCCAAGGATCTGTGCTTCCAGCTATAGACTACATTTCCTACTTAATTAAGATCTCTTTTAACTTGCTGAGCATGATAGTAAATGTAGTCCACAAGCAATACATCAAAATTACATGTTTCAAAGCTGCGAATACTGTATCCTAAATGTGGCACTGTACTTGCCACATAACCATAGCAAACCTATGAATGTGGGGCACCACTGTACTGAGGGGAATATATTGGGGTGTTGTTTGGCAGTAACAAAGTGTTGAAATTTTTTTTGGCAAAGCTTTCTAGTAAAATGACTGCATGAAAAGGGTAAAAATACCCCAACTTACATACCATGGGTTGTCTACTTTTGGCAAATATGTGCATGTGGCGGGTGATTCATGCAGTGGTGTATCTTAGTTTTGGACTGCCCTAGGCAGACACGCACGATGCACACCCAGGACATGCCCCATCACCCTATTACATGCTCCATCACCCACATTGCACACACATTAAATTACCCATCACCCCCATTACATGACCCCCATCACCTCCATAACATGCCCCACAGCCTCCATTACATGCCCCATCTCACCTCCATTACATGACCCCGATCATGTGGCGGGTGATTCAGGGATTCATGCAGTGGTATATCTTAGTTTTGTGCTGCCCTAGGCAGACACCCATTTTGCACACCCAAGGCTCACCCCATCACCCACATTTCAAACCCAGGACATGCCCCATCACCCTAATGCATGCCCCATCACTCACATTGCACACACATTAAATGACCCATCGCCCCCACATGGGCGTCCGCTTGCCCCCCCCCCTGGTATTTTGCAATTCCCCTTTTTTACATTATTTTTTATTTTTATTATTATTATTTTTTTCTCAGTATGTAGCCTCTAGTTGTCCCTAGGGGACTGCACACCTGTTGCTGGGGTAGGAGGTGGCACCCAAAGCTGTTGCTCTCTGCAACTCTGCTTGCTGTAATACTGGTCTCCCATCCACATTGGTGCAGGTCTCTGCAGCTGTCAGTCATGCTGCATGGAGAGCCAATGACAGGGGTGCCCGGGGATATGAAGTTATAGCCCCGCCCCTCAGCCCTCCATGTGGTAGCATGACTGACAGAAGAGAGCCTGCAGGGGAAGATACTCAGAGACCATAGCTGAGCCTCTGTAACAGGTAGGAAGAGCTGATAATAGCTTTAAGGTACATGGCAGAGTGGGGTAAATCCAGGGAGGTCCCTCCCATTCCCCTGAGGTCTCCATTTGTCCAGTCTGAGCAGCTCCTCTGACCAGGCTCTGCTCACATCAACATGGTGACAAGTGGATGGGGCAGAAAAGATAATGAAGGATAAAATGATGTGATAGATGGAAGCAGATTGCAAACAAAATGGGATGACATGGGGCAGAAAAGATAATAGAGGATGAAAAGAGGTGATTGATTGGAGCAGAATACAGACAAAGTTGTGACATGGGGCAGAAAAGATAAAATGTAGGTGAAAAAAGGTCACTGACATGGAGGAATAAAACACATAAAATGATGGGGAAAGAGATGGCAAACATGGAGGAATAAAACAAATAAAAAAGGGGGAAAGAGATAAAGAAATGTCATGGATTTAGGAATTATATTGTGTGCTATAGTGTTGTGTCTGGTGCTGTTGGGTTATATTGTGTGCTATAGTGTTGTGTCTGGTGCTGTTTGGTTATATTGTGTGCTATAGTGTTGTATCTGGTGCTGTTGGGTTATATTGTGTGCTATAGTGTTGTATCTGGTGCTGTGGGGTTATATTGTGTGCTATAGTGTTGTATCTGGTGCTGAGAGGTTATATTGTGTGCTATTGTGTTGTATCTGTGCTATGGGGTTATATTGTGTGCTATAGTGTTGTGTCTGGTGCTGTTGGGTTATATTGTGTGCTATAGTGTTGTGTCTGGTGCTGTTGGGTTATATTGTGTGCTATAGTGTTGTATCTGGTGCTGTGGGGTTATATTGTGTGCTATAGTGTTGTATCTGGTGCTATGGGGTTATATTGTGTGCTATAGTGTATCTGGTGCTGTGAGGTTATATTGTGTGCTATAGTGTTGTATCTGGTGCTGTGGGGTTATATTGTGTGCTATAGTGTATTTGGTGCTGTGGAGTTATATTGTGGTCTATAGTGTTGTATCTGGTGCTGTGGGGTTATATTGTGTGCTATAGTGTTGTATCTGTTGCCGTATGCTTATATTGTGTGCTATAGTGTTGTATCTGGTGCTGAGAGGTTATATTGTGTGCTATAGTGTTGTGTCTGGTGCTGTGGGGTTATATTGTGTGCTATAGTGTTGTGTCTGGTGCTGAGAGGTTATATTGTGTGCTATAGTGTTGTGTCTGGTGCTGAGAGGTTATATTTTGTGCTATAGTGTTGTGTCTCGTGCTGTGGGGTTATATTGTGTGCTATAGTTTTGTGTCCCGTGCTGTGGGGTTATATTGTGTGCTATATTGTTGTGTCTGGTGCTGAGAGGTTATATTGTGTGCTATAGTGTTGTGTCTGGTGCTGTGGGGTTACATTGTGTGCTACAGTGTTGTGTCTGGTGCTGATAGGTTATATTGTGTGCTATAGTGTTGTATCTGGTGCTATGGGGTTATAGCTTTGCTATGTTGTTCTATCTGTTGCTGTGGAGTTTCAGCTAGAGCACTGGATATTTATCTGGTGCTGTGGTTTATATCTTGTGTCATGGGTTTTTAGCTGTTACCGTGGGTTAATATCTGGTGTTGTGGGTCTATATCTGGCACAGTGGATCTATATTTGGTGCAGTGAGAGTATATCTAGTGTGGTTGGTTTATATCTGGTGCTGTGGATCTGTATCTGGTGCAGGGTTTATCAACCCTTTGCATGCCTTCACTGATAATGACAAAGCTCCTCCACTTCATGATAACTTGTCAAAAAGAGGCGCGGCGCAGAAAGGATGACGGTAAAATTATGCCCCCCCCCCTGAAAAAATTTCTGCGGATGCCCATGCGCCCCAATTACATGCCCCCACACCTCCACTACATGCCCCCTCACCTCCACTACATGCCCCCTAACCTCCATTCCATGCCACCCTCACCTCCATTCCATGCCCAATCACCTCCATTACTGTCAGAATTGCGGCTTACCTAAGCTCCATCATGTGTCTTGCAGGTAGCGGGTAAGCATGCTCGGGCTGCGGCTTCTTTTGTGTGAGGCGTTGCTACATCGGTCATCTCAGCAAACTCTCATCGAAAGCGAAAGACAGAAGAAATTATAATGTTGGGCATTACCACGGTAACGTGTGCATCATAGCCACGCCCCTTCTTGTACCATATAATCCCTGATAGCTCCCTGGTTCCTTGCTCAGAGTTACTGTGCTATCCTAGTGTTCACTTCAGTCTCCAAGCGCTCTCAAGTATTATCTTCCCTGGTTATTGACTCCTGCTTCCCTTTTTGACCTGATTATTCTGGTGTCCTGACCTCGGCTTCCCAATATTACTAACGTTGTTTTCTGGTATCGTGACCTCAGCCCTCATACTTGACTTCGTGATCCTCTGGAATCCTGACCTTTGGTTTTGCACCTCAACCCTGAATTTCGTATTGATACTTGAAGTCGTGATCTCCCCAAGTCATCTTAAGATCACTCGTGTTCTCAGTCACCCCTGTGGGAGCCTCTGTCTTCACTTGCAGTCCTCTCCCTTGTGTGCTTCCCTAGAAAGCATGGTTCCTCAGCATCTGGGTTCCTCCATATAACGTGAGTACAAACCTAACAATTACATGCCCCCACCACATCCATTACATGCCCCCCATGACCTCGATTACACGCCCCCCATCACCTCCATTACATGCCCTCATCACCCCATCTGCTTGCAGGCAGAGCAGTGGTGAGGGCCCAGCCATCGTGTCTGCTGGCATGCGAGTCTTGGTTTTAAGGATGTGGCTTTTTATTCTTTGCCACGCCTCATACAGACAAAGTAAGTGCCACCTTAGGCACCTGCCTTGTTTGCCTCACTCTGGATTCATGACAGAAAATTATTAAGTCACAATACTTAAATACTATACGAATAAAGTACAAGCACCTTTACTCGGTCCCATTGTCCACCTGGCCTAGTCAGTTGGGCAAAAAATTATAGATAGAAGACCAGAACCCCAGCATCCAGAATTGACCCCTGCACCCAGGACTTGCCCCAGCTCCCATATTGCACTTCACATAACTTGCCCTAGTACCTAGATTTGCACTCACAGGACAGGAAAAAATCAAAGTGCACTGTTCAGAACACTTAATAAAATATATAAATGAAAAATGTGAAAAAAGTGCAACTAAACTTTGTGCAGATGTTGCGACACTGTGCAATACTGAATTACAAGCATCCCTACAAAAATTCAGTTGTACATTTTATGCCCAAAAGGATAGAAACACCACAACAGTGTATTTTATAAAACAATAGCAGAAGCTTTCAGGGAGTATTACTCCAAACTATTGGACATTTCCACCAACTTCTCGTCATAACAGCTGACCTTGAGGCACAAATGAGGCCCCAATTGGCACAAGACTTGCTAAGTCCATAGACACACTGATCACGCAGGTGTAAATAGAACACGCCATTAAGACATCCCTGACAAGGAAGAGCCCGGGCGCTGATGACCTCACGCTGCCTATTGCAAAGCATTCAAAGACCAGCTTCTACAAAATTTCCAAAAGTCCTTTAACTGCCTAGCCTCTGAAGCAGTGTGGCAGCTACAGATCAATTTCCATATTGAAGTTGGATTTCAAATTATTAGCAAAAATCCTAAGCCTCTGCCTGAAAGAAGAGTTGCCTGAAGTCATTCATAGGGACCAGGTGGAATTTGTGTCGGGTAGAGAGGCCAGGGACAATACCATAAATGTGATGAATCTGATTCTCCATTCCACCTCTTCGTGCATCCTTGCCTTGATATTCTCCGTGTATGTGGAGAAAGCTTTTTACATGGTGGACTGGTCATTTCTCAAATCCCTATGTGCCCATATTGAACTGCGAGCGTCCTTGCTCAACTGGATTGAAGCTCTTACAGCCGGAATACGGATTAATAAGACGCTCTCTGGACTGTCACCCTGTCAAACGACACTAGGCAGTGATGCCCCCTGTCTCCGCTTCTCTTTGTCCTTAACCTTGAGGAGCAATGCCCTTAGGAGCAATACGGCGATACACAGATTGGAGGTTGGCCCTAACCATCACAAGGCTGCAGCTTATGTTGACGACCTGCTCCTAGTTGTTACTCAGCCCATTAGCTGCCTCCCAAATATCCTTAAGGAACTCACACACTACGGACATATTACGAATTTTAAGATAAACATGCCAAAATCGGAGGCCCCTAACCTGTCCCTTACCACAACGGAGACAAATTTTCTCTGTGCTTCATTCCCCTTTAACTGGTCAAATAAGAAAGTCAACTATGTAGGGATCACCCTTATGGCTGATACCTCCGACCAAAACTACATACCAATCACCAAACGACTTAAGGCTGACATTGACAAATGGACCAAAAAATATCCTGACTCAGACGTGTTGTGGTCACTAAAATGAACATCCTCCCTAGACTTATAAATTCTTCAAACACTCCCCATACATGTCCTGATAGTATATTTTAAGGAAATATGGAGAACCCCCAGATTGGGGTACCAATATCTGCTAAGACAGAGAGATAGGGGAGGCCTTGGACTTCCAGACATCAAACTTTAGTATAAAGCCACAGGGTTAACCAGGGTGGTGAAGTGGACCATCCCCACCCACAAGCACTGTATTTCAATAGAACAAAGGGCTATCAACCACCCCGACGGTTATTCCCACTGTCTTAATCTGGAGACAGTTGATGAGACAGACGAACATTCTCAACAAGCCAATTTCTATTCTTTCACTTATGACAAACAGGGACTGCACTCCGGGCCAACACATACCCAGGGTGGTTCGATCGAAAAAGTAAGGGGACAGACCAATAATTCCTTTGCAATGTCTATTTACACATCCAACTCCTACATTTTATCGCCCAAACGCAAAACGCCTCAGAGATCACCAACCTCACCCCATTTGAGGACCACTGTGCCACAACAGAGGAGCCAAACAAACCTATTTCTACCATACATAAACTACTTTCCACATTCATCACCCAAAGGCCCCATATTTTTTCAAATACGGGGAAGCAGAGTGTCAGGTCACTTTCTCCGACGCTCAATGGCACAACATCTACATTTTAACCCATAAGTGCTCGGTATCCCCACAAATACAGCAGAATGCTTACAAAATTGTAACTAGCTGGTACAGAGCCCCAACACTTCCAACACTTCTGCATAAACAGTATCCCACAGTCTCGGACAGATGCTGGAGATGCCATTCACACATAGGTGATTACCTACACACATGGTGGCACTGCCCCAAAATACACCCATTCTGGACGGCTTTATTTTTTAAAGATAATAGAATTATTCTTTATAAGATGATTGAGAACTCGGACTAATTTACCTTCTTTGAACTCTTTAGATTTCTACAATTGCAAAGCCTTGTAAAACACCACATGTGTGGTGCTCAAAGAAGGAGGTACCAAAAAATGGACATAATTTTAATATTCATGTTTAAACACTAAGTAAATCTATAATTCCTATACTTTACAATGGAATGATAAATCACTAAAATAACCACAAACTGGAATATATGAATACATGGGAAAGAGACCTAGGTTATATTTTGAGTTTGATGACTGGGTTAGAATTCTAGAATAAATACAATTTCTGTATGTGTTAATTATAAAGAGCAAGCAATTCAAACTTTACATTTATCTTACCCCTGTTAAATTATACAAAAGGGTTTTTTTGTCAAAATAATCTATGTTGTAAAAAATTTGGTAATATCGGTACATATATTCATCGTGGGGTTGTCCTACAATAGAAAAAGTGTGGAGATCTGTGAACAATCTCATTAGTACATTGTTGAACAAACATATAATTAGATCATTGGACTTATCTTCTTTCTAGGCCAGGGGTGTCCAGGTTTTTTATGCAGTGGGCCACTTCACCAAAAATGTATGTGTGCATGGGCCGCATTCATTGTTCATTCAGAGAAAATTATATATATAATTGGGTGACTACATTTGCACTCAGGACTTGCATTTTAACTCCAACACTCTGACCATGAATGCCAGTATGTCATTCAGTAGTGTGTCAGTGTCGCTGGTACAGACTGTTTCAAAAATATGTTTTTTTAAAATGGTGTGATGGGCATCCAGCACAGAGCACAGCGGACATTTTTGCTTCATGCTTTTGGATCCAAGTAGAAGATTTTTCAAGAAAAAGGTCAGAAAAAGGTTTTTTTTTCATTTTCACCATCTGTTATTATTTTTTGTATTAAATTACATGACATAATTAAAATAATGATATTTAAAGAAAGCTCTTCTTATCCTTCAAAAAACAATATATAAGGGTACAGACATTTTAAAACAGTCTTGTCACTAAGGAGTTAAATATAGACCTTTATTGTCAAGCCGCTGAGGGTGCATGGCTGGCCGGTATACATGATCATGAAAGAGCTACAATCACTTAATGGTACATACGATATTACTCCCAGTTCGGTACTGGGAGCCCTTTAACTCTGTGGCCAATCACAGAGCGAGCAATGGAAAGTTGTCCGAATTAGCCTGGTTTTGGCTTAAAGGCTCCTATCGGGGTGAGGGGATACTTGCTGCTGCTATGCGTGGGCAGGCCTGGTTTCTTGCAAACTGCTGTCATTTCACAATTTGTGAAATATGTAAGATTTTCATATTTTAAGCAATGCAAAATGTAAAATATGCACTGTAAAGTACTTTAATATGTATTAACCTTTGGAGCAGGCATTTTGGGCACCAGACAATCCCTTTATGGCTAATAACATGGTGATGACAGATGACAAGGCCATGTTTTCATGGATTTTAAAGAGATAAAAGAAGGCATAAGTTCTGGAAGAGGGAGTAATCAAAAAACAAAACTATAATGGTAGTTATTGGGAAGGGAATATATTAAGTTAAGGAAATAGTATGATATAAAAAAGGGCGTGCAGGGAATAAATTTACTTTGTTTGGAAACTTGAAGAAGAGAGTCTAATAATAGAATGTAGTACAGGTTGAGAAAAAAGTTTTGGATTTTGCCACAAGTTGCAAATTCCCATCACACCTGTCAAAATGCAAGCGCACAACAGTTTATTTAGTGTCTTAAGCTGTGATATAGCCTTTCCATGCATGCCCAGATTCACCCATACCCACCAAGCACAAGTCGAACAGTATGTTCAGCCCACTTTCCAGTAGTGCTCGAAAGAATCTCACAGCAGCCCTGTGTCTGACATCAACAAAAAAAAGGAACTTTGGCGAACCTTCAGAACTATCACAGCCAAAACGAACATACAAGACGAAAGATTAGTTGTATACTCACAGGATCAGCACATGAACACTGACATTACCATGAAGCTCCAACACTACCTTAACCAGAATGTTAATAAATATGTGACCACCTCTGGAATATCACTAGATGGAGTATGGGCAACCGATGCAGATGTCTGTAGGGCTCGACAGATAATGCGTTATATCTTACAAATGGGCCAAAGCACTTTAATGTTGTAATCAGTGTTTAGATATATGTTTTTTAGTTCATGCTTCATTGTTGTCTGCACTTGATTAGCTTGCAATGTCATTTAAGTAATTACAATTGTGTATTTTAGTTTATAAGGTGGTGCAATCAACAGGAGAAATAAAATCAAAATGTAATATCTGAGTGTTTTTGAATTTAAATTAAGATAGTTTAGCTAGACCATTAAGTTCTAAACAGAACTCTCATAGAGCTGCTTTGACTGTGTGGATGGTATAATCTGGCCTAGGAGGTATGAAATAGCCTAGCCTGTTTTATACCAGAGTTTAAACTGGACTAGCCAAAAATATACCCCTGGGTATAAAACAGGCTAGCCCACTTCAGCCCTTGGTATAGTGTGGGAGGAGGTATATTTTGGTCTGTTACACTGGTTTTCTCTCTATTCTTTCTTATTTCCTCTCCAACTTTATATTCATTCCCTCTGCTCTTGTTCTCCTAGCCCCTTTTTTCTCTTACTTCTCTTTTTTCTTCCTACTTATTTTACGTTTTTTCTTATATGCTTGTTTAGAAACTATGATTCTGGTTATTTAAGTTTGTATATCTGAATGTGCCATTTTTATAAATGTCTGCACTTGGATTCAATAAAAACTTAGAAAGAGAAGTGTGTGAAAACAGCGCTATATATAGAAAAACAATTATAAATCACTTATAATAGCTGCAATCCAGACACAACAATAGACAATAATAATAATAATAATAATAATAATAATATATATATATATATATATATATATATATATATATATATATATAGTCAAATTATAATAAATTTATGTTATTATTTTAGTATGTTTTTATGCTGTATCTTGATCCATTATAACAGTATGACATTTCATCTGAATGTGGTATGGAAATAGATCAGTTTTGGGAAATAGTTTTAATACCTTGAGATATATATATATATATATATATATATATATACATATATATATATATATATATATATATATATATATATATATATTTATTATATATCTTTATATTTTCTTATTTTTATATAGTAACTTTTATATATATATATGTAATATTTTTTCTACTTTTTCTAGTTAACTGAAATTTTCTATAATAATCAGACATTATCATCTATAATAATTAACTTTTTATCTCAGTTTTTATGCTTGTTTTGTAATTATAAAAAGCCCAGAAATCATCTTTAAACACATTTCAATTAACAACAATTGCCAATTAAGGCAATAATATGCAGCAATGCAGGTGTTAATGACAAGAACTACAACGTAGTATAAAGGAGGGAACCAGAGGAGGAGTTGAATGAGCACCAGACGAAGCCAATAGGTGAATTGCATTGTGCCACGCCCAGCCCGGAAGTTGAACACCGAAAGCAGATAGACAATACACACAGACTTTTCGTCAGTTGAGCTAGCCACACAAATAATTTGGCTAGTCAGTCCATTCGTTTTGGAGCAGTCTATAGTGAATTTCCATGTAAGAGATATTGTTTTTATAATTGTGTATTAAAGCATCTTTTTTAAACATTTCCCTCCTCTGGTTCTCTTTGTGGGACATTACCTCCTCTCTCCTGGAACATCTAATTCCCCTGTGGGGCTCCAAGAGACTGAGCCATGAATCTGCTCAGCAATACGTGAGTGTTCTGATTAAAGGTCATTTATGGCTGGGATCACTATTTGTCTACAGTATTATGCTATGTCCTTTTTCTATTCTCCCTTTTTTTATTCTATCTATGGAATACTCCGAAGCTACAAGCACAGAAGAAGATTGATTATAAATATAAGTATTTTACTTGAAAGATACACAAAGTGGTGTCTTACAGTTTTAAACGCAGCACCTATTTGTCTATTATTCAATAAAAACTTAAATGATAAAAAAGAACTAGGTATTCCACTATAATTACTGGAATGTTCATAACATTTGTATATTTAACAGGTATGTACAAAGTACTTGCACCTGTAAAATATGTAACATGGCTATCACTGGACATGCTGAAGCATGCTTGATTTATGATTATAATGTAATAAAATATGGACACAATACATTAAAAATAAGGTGGATTTGTAACCTATTAGAATTTACACAAGAAAAGTGTGTAAAAATGTGTAAAATGTGCCTAAATATGGTGTGAATATAATTTTTTTTACAAATCACTAGCTTTACTACTTGGATTGCCCAGGATTTAGATTATTGTTGCTGCTTCTCGATTTCAGTCGAGTTTGAAGCCCGTAGGCGATCGGACTTTCAGTGCTCATTCGCCTCTTCAGCAGTCTCGTTGCTCCATCTTGTAGCAGTTCGCAATCATGTTGCAGCATGTCGCGTTCCTAGGCGAAACTTAATTAACTCATAACTGGGGAAAGGAACAATGTAGAGAGCTTAAACGAGTTGTGTTGACCTAGAAATTCCAGCATGAATAAGCCATGCAAATTTCATGATTTCAGAGTTTAGCGTTAAAGAGTTTTTCCTGCTTCAGACAAACAAACTGATAAATAAAACTGTTTTATAGTTAAGATTTTATAGTTTTTTTTAGTATAATATTAAGAGACATTGTGTAAATGCATAAATAGGGGGATATGGGATCTCTTCACTCTGCAAGTCTGATGATGCATGGGCCCCCAGACTTGCCCATGCATCATCAGACTTGCCAATATGCCCCCAGACTTTCCAATTAAGCTCAAGACTTGTCACTGTGCAACTGTTGGGCATATTGGCAAATCTGAGGACATATTGGCAAATCTGAGGACATATTGGCAAGTGCGCTGCACACCGATATTCTCCAGCTGCTGCAAAATCTTGTAGTCAGACCTCTATTTGAGGTCTGATTATAAGGCGACCTTGAATATAAAGCGAGAGGTCTTTTTCAGAGCATTTACTCTGAAAAAACCATGTCTTATATTTATGCAATACGGTACATATTTCCCATTGAAAAATAAATTCATTTGCATATCAAGCCACGGGTGATGTCAAAAACAGATTCAATAGATTCATTTAAAATACTTTTTTTTTCTACTTTAACCACTTTTCTTACAATTCTTTTAATACAATGTATAGATAATTTTGGCTAATTTTTTCTCCACATTTACACAAAAACAATGTTTAGGTGATAGAGTCACTTGAAAAAAACTCACACTGGACATATAAAAAACAAAACTACAAAACTAGGAGATGATTAGAAAATGTTTCTGGTAAATGTGTTTTAAGTACAAAAGACAGGTAGTGTAAGTACAAATGCAAATCTACATCTGTAATAGCATAAGGCTAAAAGATCAACAGCATTTAGGTTCCTTAAAATAAACAATGACTGCAATTAATTTTGCAGTGATGGTTTTTGTAACAAATGGATGATGTCATATTGGAGTGTTCTTGCTGCAAATGATGTCAAACTATTGTGTACTTGCTAAAATAGATGTCACACTTGCGTCCTTTCTGGAATCAATGTCAAGATGACAAACTGCTTTTTTAAATAAACCTGTTAGACTCAAGAGTAGGGAACGTAGAGCACGGTGGTGGGTGGGGAGTGCAAGAGGCAGTCCAAAAAGACACAGCAAAAAGGTAAGGCAAAAATGTAGTCAGTTCCAGTTCAAAGGGTCGAGGCAGGCAGCATAGGGTCAAATAGCGAGTATACAAGTCCGAGTAGGGGTAAATTCAAATTGGGGAGTCCAGGAGGAAAGCCAAGGTTGGTACACAGGAAGGTAGCAATAGATCCAAGTAACAAGTACATATAGGAATGGGACTGAGATCAGCACTGAAGAAAGGGGTAGGGGCTGCTGATTAGGGAACTTTCCCCTTTACACCGGGGGACCGCCCCTGAACCATGTTGTGGATAGGGAGGAGGAGTGGGGGACTCCCCACCCTCTCTCCCCTGCCCTACTAGCATCTACCAATCGCGCAGCATTTTTCGCGAGTAAGCCACGACCCCAAACCTCCGTGATACAGTTGCAGTCACAGTGAGCAGGTATCTGGCAACTTGAGGCAGGGGATTCGGCCTACCTCGCGGTCGCGCTTTTGCTCGATTTCGGAAGACAGGAGTAGAAGATGCATCTGATTATAGGGGCACCCTGGGCAAGGTAAGCGGTGGTCCATGGACCTGACTGCACCAATATGTTCTGTGTGGAGCACTGATTGCTATTCCTTCCCTGCTGAGAAAAACAGTTGCTTCCACTGAAAGAAAAGTGTACCAGTTTTACTAATAAGGTGCACTTAAAGGGACCAGTGCTTTGAACTAATGTCATAGGCAGTCAAGTACATTTTGGTAATGGATAAGTGGATCAAAATTAGATTTTTGCCATGTGTGTGAGAAAAAGAACCCTTACAGAAGAGACTTGGGGGACAAGTATAAACACGGCACACATGCAGATTGCACCAAATACTGGTGCAGTTGGCGTGTGCACCGATGTATAAAGCAGACTTAAGGGAGTCTTCGTTATCTATGCCAAATGTATAGATTAAGGTTGTGTCGGCACAATCTCCAGATTTTAGCTAGAGAATTGAATAGAAAAGTGGAGAAGTATACAAGTAAACATAATTTAAACAGAAAACTATTTATATACAGTCATAATATATCATTGTTATATATTATAATAGTATTTTTACATTAATGTAAGCATTTTTAAACTTGAATAAAAAACGATTTTATATTATGTTATGTTCATTTACTTTGTTTTTCATTTATCATGCTTTTTTTAAACTGACTTATTTTATTACAAGTTGGCTATTCTAGGAGGACTTTTGTCTATAGCCAAAACTCCTCCTATTGACTTCTATTGGAGGCCTTGACTATATTTGTGGTAGCCGAGTTCCTCCTGAAATAGTCTCAAAATAAGACAAAGTCCTCCCCATAGAGGTTCATAGGGAGAAACAGAGGTGTATCTTGGTTATGTGCTGCCCTAGGCAGACAAAATTCAGGCACCCCCCCACACATTGCACACCCACAACATGCCCCATCACCCCATTACATGCCCCATCACCCACATTGCACACACATTAAATGTCCAGTCACCCCATTATATGCCCCCATCACCCACATTGCATACACTACAATGCTCCATCACCGCCATTAAAGGCCACCATCACCCTCATTACATACCCCCACCACGTCCATTACATGCCCCCATCACCCCGATTAATTTGAAGGAGCTAAAGCTTGATGAATGGTAGGGGAGGGATCAAAAATGTTTGCAGCACCAGAAGTGTGCTTTTACACCCACTGGCAAAGTGCCCCCCTAGGCGAGTGCCTAGTTTGCCTTGTGGAAGGTACACTACTGGGGAGAACTAAGGCCACCTCGTCTCGGTGCATTTCAGCTGATTTTGGTGTCGGGAGATATTGCAGTGGAATCAGCTATTTCCGAATTGTGAACGAAGGCGCCATTTCATGGCCTGTTATCAGGGCATTTTTAGTCAATCCTACAAACTTAAACATATTTAATCAAAGGTATGTCATTCAAGTGGACCTTCGAATGTTTGTGATATTTGTTTTATTTTTACTAATAAACATGTACATTACCCTTGATGTTAGATAACAACCACATGGCGCATTTTGGAAGATTATTTTTTATTACATTAAAATGACACCTTTTCCCCTGCTGAGTTTAACATATCGAATTTCTCTTTCGGAATAAAACTCCTTATACTTTGTTAACTTGTTTTACAAATGTTTTTTTATTATTCTTTATATGTAAACTACCATAAAAAATGTGTACATACTAAACAGAAGGTGAGTGCCGACAATATTGCTGTATGTACCTAAATGGTTGCATCCATATATGCCACTGTATATTCGTATAAAGATGCTATTGACTTTCCCCTTTTTGCAAGCTCTTAAATATCCCAATATCTCCTAAATACACTAGTCTGACCTTGTATGTATGTGTCCTTATGGATGATTGTCTCCAATCCATGATCCCCGTTCTGTATGCGTCAAGTTGGTGCACAGGGGTTTGGTTCTGAAACCTGTTTGGTAAGACTTCAATGAGACATTTGGAGTTTCCCAGTAGATGTCACTCTGGTGCTTTGCTGCTCACTAATCAATGGCCATTGCACTACAGAGAACATGTGCTGCACATCTTCCTGTTTAAGGAAGCGATGCCACATACAGATACAGGTTTAATAAAGACTCCAGTCTTCGGGAGTGGAAAGGAATCCATGTCAGAGAATGTTTCAGCCTGTACCTGGAACTTACTTCTTTCCACCTGGTTTTGTTACAAAAAAAAAAAATGAAAGTAAAAAAACATTTTTGAAGTATTTTTTAAATGCTATACAATGTATTTTGTAAACATAATTGGTATGTAAAATAAATGTAATGAAAGCATGACAAAAAAAATGCTCAGCACACCAGCTAGAGAGTTACAGGTTTTATATTTAAACTTTACAAGATTGTTCACGTGTAGAGACAAGTCACGTGCTTATTTATCAAAGTAAAACAAGCCGTTATTGGCAGCATACTTTGGACAAGTCTGTTTCCCTAGTGCTGTTCTACTCATATTTGAAGCAGAATCTTATCATATCAAAAGACTGTTTTTGTCTTTAAAGATGATACAGGAAATATTTTTTTACATGAATAAAGAGCTGACAGTGTTTTAATTTGGTTCACTGTCCACTTGTTTATGATGTACATCCAAAGTGATATCTCCCTAGTGATGGCTGCATTTTACAATGCAAAGCCAAACTTGGACTTATGTGTGGAATTAGTATCAATAACTAGTAAATCAAAGTCAGAATTTCATGTTCCAGTGTATAATTTAAAAAAAACGTAGGTTTCCCAATCATACAAAGGGGTCAACTTGCCAGGTAATGACGATGACATCATTTGCTAAAAACGCTAGGATTTTAATCAAATATGCCGCGTAAACATCTGTGCTACAAACTATGCGCTAAAAATCTGCCTACCACAGATGGTGTGCACAAAGGAGGACATAATAAAAAAAATGGAGATTAACCCTTTTGGTTCCTTAGGTATGAGCAACACATGGTGGGCAACACTTATATATGTGAGCACTAGAGCCTTGATAGAATACTCCTTGATCTAGACGAAAAGCAGTTTATGTCCCACTACATACAAATGCTTTATTTTGTCCCCGTTTTGTAGCATACGCCAGATGTTTCCTATGCTGCTCCCTGGCCTCTCATTACTCCTTTAACAATGACCTGCCTCCTCCCTCAGGAGTATCACTTTCTTGAACACAGTCTAATCCTCCCACAGCCTTACACTGGAAAGAGAGAGAAATATAGCTAATTATGCAAACTATATTACCCTTTCCAAATGGTGGTTCATCGGGATTAAGTGAAGTTAATTTCTCTCAGGACCGTAAGATGGACGAAACAGAGGCTTGTGAGGTGAAAGGTCTGTAGCGTTCGCTTTCAAGCAGCTTATATATACACTGAATTACCTTTTAATCAAGCCAGTATTGCCATGGCCCACCATGTCCGATCATTGGGAAATCAAAACATTATACCAGTTACATTGCCACCTTTACCACGGAACAAAACAAAATGTGTTTCTGTGCGAGACTGGAATTGATTATGTCATTATGTGAAAAATAAGGCATGTCTCGCTGAAGTGAAGTCTTGGGAGATGCAGCATTTAAGCATCATATTATTTCTCTACCACCGGTTTCTACGATTATACCGTGTCTGCCACGCTAATTAGCTGTTCCATGTTTCTGATTTTCACTTCCTTGATCTGATTTACACTTCCTGTCTGATTCATTTTCCTATACCTGTTCCTTGATTTCTTTCCATTACGGGTGTTTTTTTTAATGCACAATAATTCTACCCCGTTACCTCTGAATACCTCCCTAGCTCTCTATTTGATGCTCCATTGCCCCTCATTAATGTTGTCTGTCTCTACCCTCTCTCTTTCTAACCATGTGTTTGTACCATGTCGCCTTGTATAAAACCTTTGTTTCTCTTTACCTCTCACATCTCTCCCCACCTTTATCACCCCTGCTGGATTTCCTCTCCCCCATTTGATTTGTTCTTCGACTCTAAGAATTTGACTCTCTCCCTTTTGATTTCTCTTTTTTGCATCAACAAAGACTGATTCATATTCTCGTCCATTATTTTGCTTCATTCTCCAATATTTTTTTCCCTTCTGATTTTGTGTGTGTGTGTTATTTTCTGTTTCTCTTCCCCCCTTCAGTAGCTTTCTTGTCTCACTGCTCATAATTTTCCCTCCCTCCCCCTTTGAACGTGATCCTGCTCGCAGATTTGCTGGCTCTCTCCTTTCTGTGGCACAGTGACTTTAGGAGCAGCCGAAACATATATGTATGTGAAAGCACATGATCTACATAGATTGCGGATAGAAGGTAGAAACTAAGCTGTAGCAGTAGAAGTCTATACATACCAACAATTAGAATTGATTTGTATGGATACTGCTGCTAAGCAATGAAATCACACAGCTTTGCTATATTCCTTTAATACTTTGCAATGTGGAGTCAACCATAGCCTTTTATAAACAACTAGATAACAACAACACATGTGCTGCATATAGGGTTGCCATCTAGCTTGTATTTTACCGGTAGGCTGGTAAAAATAAAAATGGCTTGAGGCCATTGGAAGTAATGTCATGGCTGGTAATTTGTTTCTTTCTTACATGGTATACGAGGTATTGAACATCCTCCACAAATGGAAAAAGTTGTGAAGGATTGCAAATTAAGTAAATATGAAGGTATAATTTGGACAGAAATCAGTTCTAATTATATGATTTATGATGTAAAACAAATTATGGAAAAAGCATAATACGGTGACTTGTACTAAGGTGCTGGGGGAAATTTGGTAAAATTTTGTAAAAGGTAAGTTATCATGGTAAGTATTGCAAAAAAACAAACCCCAAAATAATAATAATAACTAGTATTTATATTGTGCCTTTCTACCCATGGGACTCAATTTTATAACATTACACTGGTTGAAGTTTTCTACCCAAGATGAGCCCTACCTTGTATCAACTCCTGTCTTGAAAAACAAAAACATGCACTTCTCACCCTAGTTGGCAAAAGTTGCATACACATAATAGAAATTATGATTTGGCCAAAGAATAAGCAAAGGTCACCCACCACTTTAAAGGGACAGTCTAGTCCCCAAACCTCTTTTGGTGCAAGATGAAGATTACTACTTGTATAGAGCACAGGCTTTATTTCCCCAGTGTAATTTGATGTAGGCATTCTGCATAAATCACATTTTTAATATTTGTCTCAAGCCCACCCCAGTGATTACTCTGCATGTATACTTTAGGTGTGGTGGCACTGATTATATAGACACTGAGGATATAATGTTTTGTTTCATTTAGTCACTTTCTGTGCTCCTCAAATTGATTATATTGTGTAGACTCTGAGTGACCTTGCTGTTGTACACAGTCAGTAGGATTTCTTAACAGTGCAACACATTGTTTGTTGACCTCACAGATACAGGAAATTCCATTGATTTGAAGTAAATTCTCATTGGTTCCAGCAGCAAAAAAAATAAATATTACTTTTACTCAGCTAGTGTGGGCAGTCCTGGTTTCTTGCAAACAGCTGTCATTTCACAATTTCATCTAGCTGTAAGTATCTTGTATTTAAAGCAATGCAAAGAGTAAAAAATGCTTTTTAAAGTACTGTGAAAGCACATTGATATGCATTAATATTTGGAAGATGCATTTTGGGCACTATACAGTCCCTTTAAGGCACATTTTCAGTAGGTTGAGACCTCACCTCACTTATTTTCTAGTCGGCACACAAAGCCTAATCTGGTACCAAAACGTTTTTAAACATGGATAGTGTTGAGCGAACCCGAAAAGCACTGTTCAGGTTCATACCGAACATTACGGCGTTCGGACCCCGGACCCGAACACGGACATTTCACTGTATGTCCGTGTTGGAGTTTGGGGTTCGGCTATAAACCGAAAGTCTATAAACCGAAAGACATTCGGTTTATAGACTTTTGGTATATAGAATAGCAATATCATTACATGTATTCTATTAACCGAAAGACATTCGGTTTATAGACTTTCGTTTTATAGAATACATGTAATGCTATTGCTATTCTATAAAAAGAAAGTCTATAAACAGAATGTCTTTCGGTTTATAGACTTTCGGCTTATGGAATACATGTAATACTATTGGCTTTCTATAAACCGAACTAGAGTCCCCATTCATAAGAATTTCTTATGAAAGGGGACTCTAGTTCGGTTTATAGAAAGCCAATAGTATTACATGTATTCCATAAGCCGAAAGTCTGGTCCCAATTGACTTCAATGGGGTCCGGGGTGAAGTTCGGGGTCACTTTTTTCCGAAGTTTGGCCGAACCCACTGAACCCGAACATCCAGTTGTCCGCTCCACACTAAACATGGACAAAACCCAAAGAGGGAGAGACTACAGGGGGAAGATAGGGGAGAAAGATAAACTACAGTGGAAGGAGGAAGGGTGAGAGAGAGAGAGACACTGCATGGGGGAGAGAGAGACACACTACAGAAAGGAGAGCAAGAGGGACACTACAGAAAGTAGAGAGAAACACTACAGAAATGAGAGACACTTCAGAAATAAGAGAAAGACGCTACAGAAATGAGAGAGAAAGATGCTAAAGAAATGAGACGCTATAGAAATGAGAGAGACGCTACAAAAATGAGAGAGAAAGAAAGACACTACAGAAATGAGAGAGAGAGACGCTACAGAAATGAGAGAGAAAGATTCTAAAGAAATGAGAGAGAAAGATGCTAAAGAAATGAGAGACGCCATAGAAATGAGAGAGACACTAAAAAAATGAGAGAGAAAGAAAGGCACCACAGAAATGAGAGAGAGAGACGCTACAGAAATGAGAGAGAAAGATTCTAAAGAAATGAGAGAGAAAGAAAGGCACCACAGAAATGAGAGAGAGAGACGCTACAGAAATGAGAGAGATGCTACAGAAATGAGAGAGAAAGAAAGACACTACAGAAATGAGAGAGAGAGAGACGCTACAGAAATGAGAGAGAAAGATGCTAAAGAAATGAGAGAGAAAGATGCTAAAGAAATGAGAGACGCCATAGAAATGAAAGAGACACTAAAAAAATGAGAGAGAAAGAAAGACACTACAGAAATGAGAGAGAGAGACGCTACAGAAATGAGAGAGAAAGATGCTAAAGAAATGAGAGACACTATAGAAATGAGACAGACGCTACAGAAATGAGAGAGAAAGAAAGACACTACAGAAATGAGAGAGAGAGACGCTACAGAAATGAGAGAGACGCTACAGAAATGAGACAGAGATGCTACAGAAATGAGAGAGAGACATTACAGAAATGAGAGAGACGCTACAGAAATGAGAGAGAGATGCTACAGAAATGAGAGAGAGATGCTACAGAAATGAGAGAGACGCTACAGAAATGAGAGAGAGCGTTACTACAGAAATGAGAGATGCTACAGAAATGAGAGAGAGAGAGTCATTTCTGTAGAGTCTCTCTCTCTCATTTCTGTAGTTCCCCTCTGGGCTAGGTGCTGCGGTGAGCACTGTGAGTGCAATCTCAGTGCTGGGGTAAGTCCTGGGTGCTAGGTCATATCTTATAAGTGCAATATGGGTGTTGGGTCAAGTCTTGTGAGAGCAATATGGATGCTGGGTCAAATCATGTGAGGGAAATCTGAGTGCTGGGGTAAGTTCTGGGTGTTGGGTTACACCCTTTGAGTGCAATCTGGGGGCTGGGGTACGTCAATATATCCACCCTGTATGTACACAAGGTTATATCACGCACACTTTCCCGATATATACTTTTGCATAGGGCAATAAATGCCCTCAGTATGTACACAAGGATATGTCTCACACACTGCCCTGATAAATACCTCTGTTCAGGGCAATTCATATTACTTTGTGTACATACTGGTGCTATATATTGCCCTAGGTAGACATATATCAGTCTTATCTATAAATAATACACTCTTCAGATGTGATTTTAAAATGCATGGTTTTCCCTTTTATGAACAAAGAAATTATATTATTCTATGGGGCTGGTTTTATAACGTTATGCTATGGGGCTGGTACACAATTTTTTTCCAGGGCTGGTTTTTGTTCCCAGTCCCGCCCTGACCATGATCAACCATTATTTCTTTTAATTTATTGATGTGATCTATGTGAAAATAAATTGCATTGATCACATGAAATAAATGCAAAAAATACTTTAAATGACAATGATAATGTTGTGTGAACACTGATCCAAAATCCTTACCCTCTCTCAGCATACACTTTGATCTTGCATCAGAGAGGGAGAGGAAAGATATATACTGTGTCCAGGAAACCCCCCACAAAAAACACTTTTTTGACATTTTTACACTCTTTATAAAAATTTATACAGTACACTAAGGGTTACGTTTAAAAAAAATGGTCTCAAGTGATAGCCCTATCTGTCTTAAAAAAAAACAGTATATGATATGGGGGGATTCATTTAAGAAACTAGCAGGCACTTTTATTTAAACACACACATAGCTAAAGTTGTAAAATAGCTATTGTGCAGATTGGACATCAAAACAAAGAAAAACATTATCCTGAAGGGTTTAATAGGCATGATGCTATATATATATATATATATATATATATATATATATATATATATATATATATATATATATATATATATATATATATATATATATATATATATATATATATATAATTTGAGCCTGTGACAAAGTTAGCATGCCAACATTTTCTTTTCCCTTGGTTGCCGTAGATGGGTCTATTCACTTAACGTTGACTTTGGATGTCGACTTTCATTCTGAGACATCAAGTTCGGCACCCGAGTTGCCTCCCATTACTTTCAATGGGGAAGATTCGAACCTGGTTATTTTTCAAAGTCAAACTCAGGGTGCCGGATTTGACTCCAAGGTCACATTTTAGTGAATAGACCCAATAGACTGCTTTGTGTGACCACAAGATACTAGGTGAGGTTTCACCATATTTAGAGTGTGCCGCGGCTGGTCAGGTGAGCTTAATCATGCTTTGGCCAATTCATATAATCAAAACCTACAGTGTAGTTGCAGCATGCTTAATATGTATAGTATATGGGCTTGTGATCAGCTTAGCGCATCAACATTTGTCTTGTCTAGAAAAGTTTGTTTGCAATTGCCAGCTATGCTGAAATGGTTAACAACCTTTCTGTGGAATGCGGACATGCCAACATAATCCCAAGAAAGTCATAAGTCTGAAACTATTCTCTTCACTTACTTTTCAATAAAGGTAAGTATTGTTTTATAGCAGCAAAGGGAATCCGGATCCAATTACACCTGGCAAGCTACATCTGTGCGTCGTCAGAAGGTTCAAGATGGTCATAATAGTATAGAGACTGTTAGATAAATCTCAAAATTGTACTGGTAATTCTACAAGGCAAACACTGTGGAGCATGGGAGCAAGGGGATAGTTTAATTGTAACTATTTCGTTATACTTATATTTGCACTAAAGAAGATGTGTAACACTTGTGTGCATTTGAAAGACGTGTCTTAGTGCACAGGAGACAGCAAAGGGTCAGGTAAAGTGGGAATTAACATAATATCAAAATTCCTAGATAAAAGAGATGTCTGAAAGACACTTAAATCACTTAGATACAGCTATGTGGACACTACTGCAGGATTAAAAGTCATTATACTTTAATAAATAAAAAATACATATTAAAAAGACAGCATATGGTCCTAGTACATAAAACACAACTTGAGTGCAATATTTAAAATGGGAATGTACTGTGGTCTTGAGTGGGAAAAGGCAACCTACAGTATATTTTCCTTGTTTCCAAGGTGCACAGATCCTGAAAGGTTGTGATAGTTCTCAGTATCAGGAAGGACACCTCTTCAAAATATGAAAGTTAAATATAAACAGCTGTTGAATATATAAAGCTACTATACCAGAGGTGTCAAACTGCGGCACTACAGTTACCATTGTCCTGCTTTTCCTACAATACCAAAGTTTGATACTCCTGCACTGTACTATCCTTGGTAGATATGTAATGTAAGAGGTAACTTAATCCTTTGAAGGTCTTTTTTTTTCAAAAAGTGGGAAGATTGATCATAATTTTGTGTGGCAGACTAGTTTTTCACATTTGGTTTATAGCTGAGGAAGCTCATAGCTGGAAGAAAAAGAAAATATACATGTGACCTGCTCACTGTGTCCACTACATGTTCATATGAACTGTTGGGTAGGCAAGTGGGAGTGTAGTGCAGGGATGCGTCAAACACAGAACACAGGGAGATGAAATCCACCAAAGTGTAACAACCTTAACTATTCCTCGCCGCGCTGCTCCCCGCATTCATCGCGAACTAACTCACCTAACTTAGTGCAGCTCCCATATTTGTCCCGCGACACCACCTTTCCAATGCGCATGCGCGTAAGACGAAACTGACAGATCACATTGTAACACTGCTCAGTGATTGGTTACACTCCCCTGGATGGCCATTGGTGCCATTTTTGTATTTAAACCCCTCACTTACCTTCTAGCATTGATTTTAATAGGTCCTGTTATTAGTTCCCTGGCGATTCTTGTGATTCTGATTCCTGTATTCCTGACCCGGCTTGCATGAGTATTGTTGATCCTCACTCCACTGTACCAGACCCTCGGCTTCCCCTTGATTATCCTGTTTTCTGTAATCCTGACCTTGGCTTTCATTCTGATTCCTGCATATGGTGTCTCGGTTCGAGTGGCTGTTCTATCCTCAGAACCAGTGGCTGTATGTATTCAGTGTTCCAGAACCAGCACAGTTATACGTTCTCTCTTCCTCAACCTCGGTAGCAGGGATTGTGTGATATCCAAGTCTTCATTTTCAGTAGCTGTATACTATCCTGAGTTCCAGAACCAGTACAGCTGTCTGCTCCAAGATCCTATATCTCAGTACCAGAGGGTGTGTGTTATTCCGTATCTCAGAACCAGTACTGCTGTGGCTCCAGCTATTCAATGTTCCAGTTGTCTCAAGCTAATTGCTCAAGAAACTTCCAACACTAGTACTTCCTTAACCAGGAGAGAGGTAGAGGCGCAGCTATTTACCTTTTCAGTAGTGTCCACGGCTCAACCAAGGATATCTCTGATTTGGAACGAAGACCTCCTACCACCTCTCAAAAACCTGGTTACTGGTTGTACAAGATGATCTAAAGTGTTCATACCAGGCCTTGCATCGTGGATCCTAAACTCTGATCCCACTACCATTACACAAAGACAAACAAAAGCCCAAAAGAGTTAAAATCAGGGGGTAGGCAAGTGCAAGGTCAGAGGAAGTCCAAAAGTTCAAGGCAGGCAGAATAGGTTCAATAGCGATGGGACAGGCCGAGGTCAGTAGAAGAGAGGTGAGCTGGGTAAATCAGGATTGGAATTAAGACTGTAGAAGAGACAAAAGGGGACTTTATCAAGGGAATGCAGAATAGGAAAAGGGTTTTAGTATGAACTGCAGTATAAACAAAGAGCTTTAGCAGGGACTGTCCTTGAGAGGGTGACTAAAGCAGGAACAACATTAGATAAGTACACATTTAAACACCAACATAAAATAACATTTCTTAACACCTCCAAACTAAGCACTGCACACACTACTTGGAATAGCTTTGTCTGGGCACCTTGTGTTGAACGTCTTGCAGCACTGAATGGGTGCTGGGGTATCTTGTGGGAAATAGTAAGGGACAGTGTTCTAGTCCGGGTCTTGGGACAATGGTGGAGTTATCCAGAAGCCAGGGAAAGTCCTGGTTAGTCTTGTGGACCAGTGGCAGAGGCGCTACTGGCCGTTTAAGATGGGTTAGTGTTAACAATTACGGGGACATGGGTTCAGGCAAGCAGAGATGACTGACACTCTGCCCTGATGCCAGCTCTTCAGTTCTGGGTCAGTGCCTCTGCTGGGAAGGGCTGCACTGATACTCACAGTCTTGTAGGCAGTTGGCTGTATGTGGTGGAGAAGCTATGGGTATGTCTTCTCCAGCTCCACTTCCTGAGTCACCAAATCGTACAGGTCAGCCCTCAGTTTGGTCCGCAGAGGCACTCCCAAAGTCTGAATCCTGCTGGAGACCATCCAGTAGCAATCCTGCTCCCCCAAAATCGCAGACCTCCACGGGAGTGTCATCCTCCAGCCCAGGGTATACCAGTGTAGCATACCACCATAACGCCCAGCATCAGCACTGCACAACCATCTCAGCATGGACCAGCTCCCCCAATTCAGACACCCAGTCTTCTTGTTGCTGCTTTTCCACGTACGGCATTCTTTTTGGGGAGGACCTTTCCCCGGTAATATTGATCCCAAATGAGAGCATTCATCCATAGATTCAGTTAGCTGCAAGCTTGCTGCAACAGCTCATCCTGCAGGACTGGTCCAGTCCTCATCATGTAAATCCCAGCCATTGTAGGTGCTTTACCACCATGGTACTCCTTGGCCAATAGGCCAGCTTTGCAAAACTGATAATCCATATACACAGCCCTCGTGCCAGGTGCAATCCCTTGCTGGTGCTCTGCTGCCAATCCACATGGCTCTTGCAAGGAGTGTCCCACCACTGCCACCAATGTAATGGGATGAACACTAACAAATAATAATATCTCTTAACACCTCCAAACTAAGCACTGCACACACTACTTGAAATAGTGTAAATGGGCACCCTGTATTGAAAGTGTTGGTGCACTGAATTGGTGCCTCAGGTCCCTGCCAACATGTGTACAGGGCAATGGCCCTGGGTAGTGATAGGCTCTTGAGGAACAGGGAACAACATGGGGCCCCATAGAGCAAGTCAATAATAAATCTAGGGGACAGATAACAACCAGGAGCAAGTGGTCAGTGGTTTGTCTTTTGGCGATAACCCCTTCCAGTGCCAGGGAAGCCTAGGGCATGCATGCTTTCATTACACATAGCTCCTTCGGGGAGGGGTTATCCTTGACTCTATGAGGATCCATAGTCCACCGCAAGGTGTTTAATCTTCAGGGCCCTCCAAGAGCCCCAGTCACGCAGGCTGTCATGATTCACTTTGTGACATCCTCTCCTTTCCATTATCTCTTTCAGAAATAATTTCTTTCCTATGCAATGCCGACTAGACTTGGCTGGAGTGCACTGCAGAAAGTGCATTATGCCCATATGCCATCACCTAATACTAGCAGGATTTCACTTTCTTCAATAAAAATATTGCATTTCAAAATGTTTTGAAGGAAGAAAACAAAAGCTGAACAATGAAGTGGCCATGTGCTCAGACAAAGCTTTTGGTGTGGGATGTCGAGAATTGAGTACCCTTGACTTTGGTTATAATAATGTATATGTAAGGTTGCCAACCAACTGGTATTTTATAGTCATGGTATTAAAAAATTTGGCTTTAGGCCAATGTTAAATCTATGCTATATATATCTATATATACATATATATACTCACATAGACTCTTGTTTCATCTTCAAGTACAGAATATATCATCTGTAGATATTAGTTAGGAAGCAGGAACCCTTTAAATATCTTGCATAGAACTGCTACTAACGCGATTTATACATTGATTTTTCTTCCAAATGAATTCAACACGTACTTTGGGTTTTAATTTTCACTATTTCTTGCTTAATGTTAAACATCATTTTTATCTGGTACAGGTTAATGTTCCTACCACCCTGCTGAGCCCCCACATTACTCATCTAACGCTTGGCCAGCTAAGCAGAGTGTTTTTCTGTAGGAATACGGCACCAAGAAGCTATTTATTTCCTCTAGCGAGAACACATCTTAATGAGTTAGAAATGCTGTCAGTGTCTTGGACAAAAGAATAGTTATTAAGGGATTTCAGAATGGAATACTACTAATAAATATGTTATCGTTCTTGCCATTAGCTGGTAGCGACGAGGTTAAACATCCTTTTGATTACAGACTACCTTATAGGACCAGGTATTCATAGGTATGCACAAGGCATTAACTGTATTAATTGAAGCAGGTTTGAGGTTTAACATATTGCATAGAATTCTTGGTCCAGCTCTACTGCTTTGTGTATGGTTTCCATTACCATGCTGATCAGGGTATTGACATAGCTGTGATAAGTTGTACAAAAGCAGCTAAGCAAATGTTACCCTATTACCAGCCTGCGAAGGTTTAACGGAATGACTGGAAATGTTGGGGCTGCCATGTCTGCATGCTGATAACTATATTTTACCACAGTTTGTGGCTAACGGGCTATATACTGAAACTGTACTATACCGTTTTACTGATTGTTATCTGAGGCTAGTGCACTGTATGTTGCTAATTATACTATACCAGCGTCTATGGTAAGCAGACTATATAATGAAGCTATACCACTATCTGGCTATATACTGGTACTATACCAGTGTCTGTGGCTAGTGAGCTATATATACTGATCATTATACTAAGAAACAAAATTAAATATGTGCTCAAACACTAATGTGTCAAACAACATAAATAGCACCTTAAACATATATGTCTTTTATTCTTCATGTCATCATCATAACTGAAGATTAAACAGAACACAGGGCAATAGTTTTTATTCTACTGAAACATCAGAGGAAAAAGTTGTTGCTCACTAGACAAGGATGCATTGTGTACATTGGTGTTATTTATAATTATACTCTACCACCTTATAAGGCTAGAAGGCTATATACTGAGTCTGAGATTATCTGTGGCTAGTGGACTATATGCTATAAAGTAGTGTGTTTTATTTATGTTGTTCTTATCAGCAGCAAAAGGAGCACTAATGTGCTCGAGCACCACATCTGTCTAACTATATTCCAATGGGAACTATTCCTGTCCTGCTTCTGTTTTTGGCTAACTATATACATCTATAGGAGCAATGCTAGAGCAGTGTCTGTGAAACTTAGTAATGCTAGGACTTATCCTGTATCACCATCACATATTTTTATGGGGACATTTTATTAGGTCTTACTTAGTGTGAAAATATACACAGTAATACCTATTGTGTGAATTTATACCAAAATGCCAGTTAAACACACTGCCCTCCAGCTGTAGCTGTAGCCAAAGTCTTTCCCTTGTGTGAGTGTTTCACAGAGACCCCACAGTAATAAAACTGAAAGTTATATGCAGTGTGTGCAAGTGTATCAGGGCAGCATAACATAAATGTTTGATTTATGTTTTTTGGGACACCAAGAGGTTTCTAAAAAAAGAAATTCAATGGCCCACTATTTGTCCAGTATTCACCCAAGCATAGTAGGAAATTGTTTATGGAATCAACAAGTCAGGACAAGGGAATGGACTTTCCCAGCAGCATCCCAGGAAAACTAGACTGGGACATAACCTTTAAAATGCACCAAGTATTGGAGAGAACCACGCAGCATTTAGGCATCAAATATCTCATAATTTTACTCATGCAAATCTTCACGCACAGGGGCAGGACAAGGAAGTGATCTAGGGAGCAAAAAAAGGTTTTAATAATAATGATTTGGCTTTCTTTAATCTCCTCCTCCCCTTAGATCCATTGATCTTTTATAGCTATCCATACATTAGTCAATCGACAAATATCTATTACTTCATATGTGTAATTTCAATTTTTGACTATGGCCCGTTTCTACAGGTATACTTAAGTTGGCTCATTCTGTCATTGCTTAATCAAGCCCCAACTTATCATTTGTTCTTTTGCCAATTTACAATCTTTAAAATTAATCTTTTTCCCCTCAAAGGTTATGTCCAGGGCAGTTGGAAAGCTCCAGTTGTAGCGAATGGTCCTGTTACTGAGGGCCAAAGTCAAGTCATGGAACCATCTTCTGGCCTGTCTTGTTCCCAAGGAGATGTCTCCAAAAATTTGTATATCTTTAAATGTTTTTTCTGATTTTGTGTCACAATTTGTATTAAAAAATCAGTTGACCATACCTATAAATCCTATGGAATCCCTTGAAGGGGTGGTCCCCTAGACTTTGAGCTGAAATCATTTATGAAAATAAGTAACTGTTCAAGCTGGTCAGTTTGGATGGAATCTAGGATGCCTTTTAGTCTTAAATTTTTCCTTCGGCTGTGATCGTCTGTGTCCGTTACTTTTATCTCTAATTGTGTGATATTATTTTCTAATATCTTATTTGTCTCATGTAGGATTTTTTTCTCCTCTTGAATTTTGGGGATTTTTGTTTCATGACTTATGAATATTTCTTTCACTTGGGATACATTGTTTCTGATCTGGGATAAATTCGTCTTAAAGTCTGATTTAGTTCTAACATAAAAACTCTGCATCAGATCACTGATAAAGTCCTGCATTAATGGATTTGCTGTAGATATTTTGTGGATAACTTAGGCGATATGTTAAAGTATTGTTAGTCCAATGGACAGTATGTACAGCTTCACCATTTCTGATCGCGATATTCAGACTCCTACGAGCTTGGATAGGTGGTATAAAAAATAGCGTGGTTTCTGAGCGGCTAGGTTATGTGACATGTGCTAATGCTTCAGCGATATATTAGTTGGAGTAGAAAGATGTTTTATCCTACCAGGCTGTTATTCTCCTTTAGGTTAGGTTCAGCTGGCTGTTTGTTGTAATCATCCATAGGAATCCACGCGCTGGGCCTTCTCTTCTTCCGCCTGGGAAATCGGGCCTTTGACTGCTGCAGTGGCCGAGGTCCAGGATGATCTGCGACGCAGTGATTGGTTAAGTGCCAGAGTTCTATTTCTCGTAGGAGACCTATTGTTATGTTTCTTTTATCTTTCTTTCCTTTTCTTCCTCCCAAAGAGTGCAGGTTTCAGACAGCGGCCCGGGTTTCATCAATAAAGTCCACCTTATCCGCCCACAAAACTTTACTCTTCATTCGGACTTCTCTCACTCTTCTTTTTCTCTTTCTAGGTTCTCAAAGAGATTGCTGCACCTGGTAGAGAAAAGCACTGTGGATGGATAGTGCTCTCTAATGTTCCCCATCCACCATGACCAGGACCCACTCTGTGCGTGAACATGTGATGTTACGTCATCGCTCCCAATCAAAGAGATTATGAGTTCAACAAATCACAAACAAGAGGTTTTAATAGGAAACCATGAAATACCCAAGGTATATATAGAGGGAAAATGGGGCCAATACCACGGGTTAATGTGTCAAAGGATCAAAAAATGGTTGTATGTGGTGAGGAGCAAGTGCCATAGAGGGAACCTTAATATATGATTTGGCTGTTACACAACCAGACCCTATCCAACAACTAAACCCTATTTTAAATGGAATATGAATTGCCCAATATTGATGGTGATTAGCTTGTTTTCCCTGAGAGCCAGGGACAGTTACTAGAGAATATCTAGAGATTGTCATAGTACACGAGAGTAGAAGTAATTGAGACAGATACTGATACCCAGCAGGAACACTGGGTCAGAGAGCAATGAAGGAAAAGAAGAGGGGTGAAAATTGCAGAAAAAGGGTGATTCATGAAACACATTATTCCTGGAAAATCCATCTCAGGGAAGAAAATGTGACCAATCAGATTGATGTAAAAAATTAAGAAATTGTTCTAAAGATTTATTGGTTCTTTCAGTGATCCCATTAATTTGAGGGTGATATGCAGACGAAAAGTCCAAAGGAATTCCCAGGGAAGAACAAAATGTTTTCTAGAGCAAAGCAATAAACTGGATATCTCTGTTGGATACTGCTTGAAGAGGTAGACCATGGAAGCATGTTACTTTACAGACAAAGGTAGGAACTAATTTGGAAGCAGATGGTAGCTTGGGCAGAGGGATAAAATGAACCATTATAGAAAAACTACCACAAAAATAACCCTATGGGTATGGGAAGAGTTTTCAGAAGGCCTAAAAAACAAAGCAATCAGAGTGGAGTTCAGGCCACAGAAATTGGTGTTGGACCTTTTACAACAGAGTTTTGGCCCCAGGACAACATGTAATATCTGTCAGGCTCAGAAACAAGGCCATATTCTATGAACAAGAGGTTGAGGAGCCAAAATCCTGTCAAAGAGGGGAGCAGATAATTTGGAGGAAGCGATGAATTTTGATGGAATAGGTTTCTCATTGGTGGTATGTAAGAATGCTCTGGATAAGACACTGCACAAAAAAGAAAATATAGTCAGCACTGTAGAATAGTAGCTACATATGTAAATAGTAATAAAAAAAAATATATAATATACACCGGATTCATTTGGGACTCTACCACCTACCAGTGTCCATTATATGTATAGATTAATGTATTGTAAGTATTGTAAATTTATGCTACTGTTTATATTATAGGCGCTTTTTGCTTTTGTTCAACTATTGTATGGATAGTTTTTTGAATCAGGTCTGTAAGAGACAACAAAATCAAAAGGGCATAATGAGATGGTTATGATTCCTGAAGATTGTAATTTGGTTCCTGGATCCTCCGAATTAATTGTTTCATTATGGGAGGGGCAAAATGATACCTAAAAATTCCCAGTTACCCACTTCATTATTGTGGTCGGAATGGATCCACTTGATCCATGATGGAGCTATAAATATACACAATGGTTATAGTTATCTGTGAACGCTGAGATCAGTTATATAGTATATAAGCATCAGTGACATCACTTCATATAACCAAAATATTTGTTTATGCTTTAACTTGCAAAAAAGATCATAAAATCCATTTTCCATTGTATTCCAAAAGCTGTGTAAATATTTGGAAACAAGTTCATCTTCTAGCATCATTCATGCCAAGGGAAGCAATTTTACCAGCTGCTTAATGAAACTCCTTGGGCAGGCGTGCCAGGCTAACACTGTCAGTCATAAGACAATATACCACATGCGTTTTGTACACATTCCAGGATAATAGTTACGGTAATGTCTGGAGTTCATATGAAAATCCTTCCTTCTGTATTCAAAGCTTAAGCTTGGTTTGTTTAGCTAAGCTTATCTCTCTTGGTGCCCTTAAAGATGCAATCTCACTGTGATACCTGTTTGGAATATGCATTAAATAGAATGCACTTAGCCATGGAGCATGTTTATGAATCCCGGAAGGAGCGTGAATTTTGGCAGCAGGTAAGAACTGTGTGGTCCATTAAGTCTGCCAGTTTACTAATCAAGTGTAAAAACTGATTATTTCCCTTTTTAAAGCACCTGTGCGTTCTTTCCACTGCAAACAACATGGAATGCAAGGGTGTTCAATAGTCACTGGCTCAGTATAGGTCTATTCTGAATAGAACATAAATACAATTAATATAGTTTGATCCCCAAAACAGCTTGCCAGCACCATTGCTGTCCCCAAACAGCTTGCCAGCACCATCGCTGTCCCAAAAACAGCTTGCCAATGCCATATCTGTTCCCAAGTAACTTGCCAGCACTTTAAACATTTCCAACAGTGTTCCCTTTGCCCCATAGAGCATGCCACAGTGTGAATTTGCCCTTTAGAAGATGTCATCATGTCTCTTTGCCCCTGAGATGATACCATAGAGTCACTTTGCCCCTGAAGACTGGCACATTGTCACTTTCCACCTGAAAATATGTGATTGTCACTATGCCCCTGAGCACATGTCACACGGTCACAGATAATGGCACATGCATGCACACACACAGCCTATGATTAAGTGCCAGTAGGCACAAAACGCATAAGGCAATCTATCTCCTGTCTGCATTACTGCACATGTTCCACTGAATTTATCAATATTTTTTGTTTGGTCGGTTTTCTTGGATCAATAAATACTTTGTTTATACTCGGATTGGAGAGTGCCAACGTCCTATTTTTCTTTGTTTCTGATTCACACACACAGTCACACATGCACACACACAATTCCTGTGAGGCTCAGCTAGCCAAATGCCAAAGAATGGCTGAGCATGTTGAGATTTTCAGTACACAGCAGGTAATACCTGCCTCTTAGTTGCAGCTAACACCTGTTACACCATCTGCTGTTAACTAAAGTTCCTATAATATTCTGCCAGACCTGCTGCTTCCATGAGGCTGAACATTCAGGCAGCGCAGTCAAAAGTAGATAAAGCTGTGTAATTCCCATAATGCTCAGCCAGCCAATGACACTGAATGAGCATCATTGTAAGAGCTCTCCCTGGCAGAGACCTTCTCCAAGTGGCATTCCTACCATTAGTGCAGGGGTTGCAGATATAAGACCAGGCCAGACACAAAGCGGAACAATTGGGAGGCATGTAAGTGGCATTTCTGGGGTGGAGTTGCATGGTGGGGTCGGGGGGCCCCAGGGCCCGGTGGTTTCTAGTTACGCCTCTGCCTGCTCCCTCCATGCAGACTAATGCTCCGTGATCAAAATTGGGGACAGGGATATGATGATTCATATCTCCATGCTCCCCTGTGATTATCCCTGTGCGTGAGGTCTTCAGATACAGAGCGTGCGACCCCTAACTATCAGGGAGCTAATAGCGATGGTGTCGATCATATGATCCGTACCTCAGAAGGAATTATTTTTTACATTTCTGGCATTGCTCCATCAGTGACAGGCATCCGTGCACCCTGTGACACAGGGTGGACTGATTCCCTGTGCTCCCCCCTCAGCTCTCAGTAAGCTACTTTCTAGTCCTGCCTAGGCCCATGGATCCCCAAGCATTTTCCTTTCATAGCCTTTCCACTGCACCAGATTGCTCCCACATCCCTTACCTCTGCACCTTTTGCCTCCACAACCCTTTCCACTGTGCCCTTTTACACCCACATTCCTTTGCACAGCACCAGATTCTCCCTGGTGATCTAGGGTGATTCTCCCTCAATGAATATAGTAGTTGCCATAAACCTTGTCTACAACTGCCTAACTACACACATGAATCCTTTTAGGGCCACTTGGAACAAGGGTGCATGTATGATCTATGAAGCTACACTATCCACTATGCAATACTGATGTTTAAGATATTGATATTTTTGAAGAAGCTGTCCTGCTAGTGCTAGCAGGACAGCTTCTTCAAAAATATTAATATCTTAACGAGCCTGATTTTAAGACTACCCCCCAAACTTTGGATATTCCTTTAAGAAAAAACAAAAAAGCCTGAATATAAGACCACCCCATAGGAAAAACATTTACTTGTATATATTTACATGTAAATTGCTTTTTCATTTTTAATAAAAATGATGATAGAAAGAAATTGCATTTCTTGTGTTTATTATCTTTTATTTGCCCATCTGCCCCCCAGAAGTAGCCAATGCATCGCCCCCATAGCCATTTGCCCACCAGACTTAGCTAATTCTACCCCTACCCCCCAGACTTAACCATCTTGTCTGATGGACCGCTGTCATAGAAGTCCCGGCTGAAGTGCCGGGCAGCAGCGGAGGATGCCGGGTGGATCCAGGTCCTCTGCAGCTTTGCGAGGGACCTGGATCCCAGTCTTATAGTCAGACCTCGATTTGAGGTCTGATTATAAGACAAACCTCGAATGTAAGAAAAGAGGACTTTTTCAGGGCATTTACTCTGAAAAAAACCTTGTCATATATTCATGTAAATACGGTATTACAGATTAAAAAAAATCTGTACTAATCGCACTACACCAAATAGTATTAATGCCTCCATGTTTTCCTTTGTGATAACCATGGGGACTTGTAAAGAAGTGTCAGGAAAATACAAAAAGGTGGAAAAGCTGAAAAGTGACTACTTTTTTATTCAACAGTTTCATTGGTCTAAGATTGCACTTTTACCAACTATTGGTTGGCATAAATTTTCAGTCCAATTTCCGGTGCTGATAGGTACCTTTTTTATTTTCAAATAAATTACGTGTGACGGAACTAAGGGTACTATAGCAACCCAGAAGTAAGTTTCTGGTGAATGTGACTTTTGCTGGGAGTATACATTGGCTCACACCATGGTAGCACCACTAGTAGTGCTATTTCCACAGTGCACAAACTTCAATATATGATTCGTAATTATTGGACATGATGCTCTGTATGATGGACAGGTTTAATTTTATAACTGGGAATTATTTTTATACATGGTGCCCATTGGCCTGAAGCTACCCTTCTATTTCATGGAGCTCAGGAAGTCAAAGGTTCAATGAAAAAAAATACAGATAACTTGTTCCCTTGGCTGCATGGGAAAATGATTGACTCTATGCTACAATTCATGAGAATAAAGCTCACTAGTGTCCTATGTATATATTTTTGCATTGCCTGATATAACCAAACCATTGGGTTTACATTCTGTCATAGCAAACAACATGGCGGCAGACTATAAGTTGTATAATAGAGACACAAGGGGAGCAAGGAGGAAATAAAACAAATATTTACCCCTAAATATCACAAAAACATCGAGCCCACCAAGGTTTTGGTAACCCATGAGCTGCTATGAAAGCATAAAGAGTTAATGTTTTACATGTGGAAACATGTACCTGTGTAAATTTACATTATTTTTTTTAATTTTTCATATTTAACATATTGATTTGAAACATCCCTCCATCCTCTGCTATCTAGAATCTGAGATGAGAGAAAATAAACTTTTATGGCTAGGTGGCAGATGGTCAGTGTGGTATATGTCTTCTGAAGAGATAGCTCACATTTAAATTTTATAGGGAGCACTTCAGAAGCAGCCGTATGAGACAGATGTAGAATGGCAAAATGAGAGCTAAAAAAAGCGGGAATACACTCCCTGATTTGCATGTATAAATATTTAAATTGGCGCCACATTTCTGTGATTGGTAAAGTTAATAACCTTTTCATAACCTTGAGCCACAGATTATCAAACCCTGTAGCTGACAAAGCTGACAGTTTAAACTGTGGAGATTTCCCTGTTGTATGCAAAGCACACATTCCCCAGCTCTATAAAATATAGGGTAATATATCAAGATAATGCAGTTTGTTATTTTGACACAGTGCAAGAGTATTCTCCTGTAAGCATTGCATGGATATATCAAGCATGGTGCAATATAGGGCTTTAAGAGCTTTTATAGGGATCATTATAAAACTGGAGGTGTTGTAATTAGGAAATGATTGAGAATGAGCAGACTAATTGGTTTATTTAACATTTAAATGGAAATAACGGTTTTGATGATAAGCATTGCTCTTCTTTTTTGTTGACCTTCAAAATACCTAAATCCATAAATAACTGGCCACCGACTACTTAAAAGAAAACAAAAAACTTTTTACTGGTATGGCGGACACCAGCCCAAACCCTGCACCCTCCGCACTGTATTATATCACCTCTTCGCATACAGTATGTTGTGGATTATGAGTGTGGTATATCCAGGAGCCAATATTTAGTGTTCTAGTATAAGGGGTTATTTTTTTCATGTTATTTAACCTATTTACAGGTGAAAAAAGATGTTTTACTCTTTCATGACCCTTCATTTGTTTAGAGTGCATATTGTATTATTTTTCTTCCCCTTTTAGCCTACATTGTGAAGCCACATGTTATACAATTTAAATGTTTCTTTTTTTTAAAAGAAACAAAAGTGCACTTTTGTATAGTACTCTATTTTATTGGTGGCTCACAGATTCCAGTTTTTGGTTGATTCTACCAATGACAATGTTAATTGACCTTCCTGGAAATGGTTCTGAATAAAAACTACTTTAGATTTGGTGGAGATTACTATCTACAAATATGGGGTATGACCAACGTGGCTCCCACATATGCAGGCATCTTTATGGCAGACTTTGAGGACCAATTAATTTATACAAATTAGCTTTTTTTTACAATACGCCGTAAGGTGGTACAGATATATTGACATTGTTTTTGTGGTGTGGGTGTGGGCCTGTTGGAGCCTTTGGAGACATTTTGTGGTGAAATTAATGACTGCATTGGGGATATTAAATTTAAAATGCAGTGGAGTCGAGAAGAAATTAGTTTGTTGGATACAAAGATTTATAAGTCTGGGAATAAATTAGACTTGTATGTTAAATCAATAGATTAAAAATAATTTGTTACAATACGCCTCTGCTCACCCTGATGGGCTACTAAAATCTCTCCCAAAATCCAGTTGCTTAGAGTCAAGTCTTATTGAAATGGCCCAACATTTTTGTGACAGAGGTTACCCTGAGGGCCTGGTGGGGGATACTTTACAGTTGGGGGCTAAGGCTGATTGGACTGCAACCCTTAAAGGAAGTCTAAAAAAGAAAAAAGTGAAAGAATGATATTTGTCCTTGACCATGGTACTCATGTTGACCATGTCTCAGATATTCTAAAGAAGGATTGGTACATCTTCCTGGATTATTACCCAACTATTAATGAGTTCTAAATGCTACCAATGATGCCATATTGCAGGAGTGTATATGTGAGGAACAAATTGGCAAATGCAGAACACTCCTCTGGAGTTGATAAACCCCTGACAACTATCCTTGGTATACGTAAGAAAGGGAGTTTTCCATGTATGAATTGCGCGGCTTGTGCCTATGTCATTAAGGGAGACACATTTAAACATCCATCTAAGAACACTGGTACAATAGTAATTCACAATTTACCTGTGAGTCAAGTTATGTAATATACTTTCTCAAATGTCCATGTGATCTAATGTCCGTGGGAGAAACCCCCCAAAAGATGAAAGCCAGGTTTTCCAAACATTAATCCACAATTCAAACAGATAAAACTGAGTTGCCGATTCCCTGACACTTTTGGGAGATGGGACACAACATTGATGACCTGAGTTTTCGATTGGGTCCTTGAACCAAGAAGGGGAGGGGACAGAGAATAATTGTTAAAGAAAAAAGAAGCGTGGTGGATTTGGGTACAAAAAGGCCTGAATAGGGAACTTGATCTTTTACCATTCTTATAGATCTAAATATATTTATATGGGAAAGGAAAAATATTTAACTATTCTCCTCTTCTTTTTTTTGTCACTCAGGTGGAATACCATATTTGCTTGATTATAAGACGACCCTGATTATAAGACGACCCCCCAAACTTTGGATATTCCTTTAGGAAAAAAACTAAAAGCCTGAATATAAAACTACCCTATAGGAAAAAAAGTTTAACTTGTATATATTCACATGTAAATTGCTTTTTAATATTTTAAAAAAATTATTATATTAAACAAATGCATTTCTTTTTTTATTTAGTTTTATGTGCCAATGCTGCCTCTCCCCCCCCCCTGCGTTGTCTCTCTCCCTCCCCCCAAACTTTTCTCTCTCCCCCCTTGTCTTTCTCTTCCCCTCTCTCCCCTTTTCTCTCCCCCTCCCCTTGTCTCCCCCCCTCTGTCTTTCTCTTCCCCCTCCCTCCCTCTGTCTTTATCTTCCCCCCTCCCTACCCTTGCCTTTATCTTCCCCCCTCCCTCCCCTTGCCTTTATCTTCCCCCCTCCCTCCCCTTGCCTTTATCTTCCCCCTCCCTCCCATTGTCTCTCTCTGCCCCCTCCTCACCTTTTTTATTGCTCCCTGGTGGCTAGTTGGGGCAGCTGGGGGATGTCTGCACGATACGAGCAGACATCCTCCATGCTGCCCGACACTTCCGTCCATTATGACGGACAGCCGGTTCGTCATAATAGACGGAAGTGTCAAACAGCATGCACTATCGTGCAGACATCCCCCGGCTGCCCAGATGTCCCTGGTGGGTAGTGGAGGCAGCGGAGGATGTCTGCACGATATGCACAGACATCCTCCACTGCTGTCCAGCACTTCCATGGGACTTTTATGATGAAGCCGGAAGGACGCGGCTTCATCATAGAAGTCCCTGCGGTCGTGCCGGGCGGCAGCAGGGGGAGTTTGGGCTCATCTCGCAGACATCCCCCGGCTGTTAGAGAGGAGGATCCAGGTCCCCTGCTGCTCTGCAGAGGACCTTGATCCCAGTCTTATAGTCTGACCTCGATTTGTGGTCAGATTATAAGACGACCTCGAATATAAGACGAGGGGTATTTTTCAGAGCATTTGCTCTGAAAAAAACCTTGTCTTATATTCGAGCAAACACGGTAATTATCGGCTGGAAGAGAAATATCACTGGCGCAGCTGCTCCGGTATTTAAATTAATTGGTATACATGGATATTGTTTGTTAACCCCTTGACGACAAAGGACGTGCCAGGCACGTACTGGGAGAATCTCCCTTAATGACAAAGGACGTGCATGGCACGTCCTGCAGTGAATGAAGCGGTTTTCGCGATCAACGATCGCGAAAACCGCTTTAACAGTGTTGGTCTATTGCCTCGACATCGAGGCAATAGCCAGCACCGATATTTCTATTTTGGGACCCCCACGATCGCCCCACGGAGCGATCGTGGGGAGCCATATTGACGGAGCATGCTGCTCCGTCAATATGGCTAAGTCCTCTGCCGGTCTGAGCTTCGGAAGTGAAAGTAACTTCACTTCCGTCGCTCTGAATATGCTACTTGACTACCCCTAGTGGTAGTTTAGTAGCATTGCAATGGAAAATATTTAAAATACATATTTAATTAAATAAAAACAGGTTATTTAGCTATATTAGCCTATATGGTTAAAATTAAATATTTTTTAGCATTAGGGATAGGGTTAAAATTAAATTAAAGTTAAAAAATATTAAGGGATATAATAAGGATTAGAGTTGGGGTTAAATTTAGTGTTAGGGTTAAATTTTGGGTTCGGGTTGGGGGTCAAAAGATCAATATAGGAAAAAACCAAAAAACACCATTTTTGGTTTTTGCCCCATAACTCGCAAAAAAATACCGAAAAATATGGAAACATGCATATTTTTGAACTCGGGACAACATTTAGAAACTATTTAGACGGGGTCTTTTTTAATGATTTTATTTGTGTAAATTATATTTTAGGTCAAAGTTAGAAAAAGTGGGTTTTTTTTAATTTTTCATCATATTTTATGATTTTTTTTGTAGTAAATTATAAGATATGATGAACATAATGGTATCTAATGAAAGCCCTTCTTATGACGATAAAAACAACATATAATTTGTGTGGGTACTGTATGTGAGAAAGAAAAAAATTACAGCTAAACACAAACACCCTAGAAATGTCAAAACAGCCATTGTCACCAAGGGAAAGTCAAGGTGAAAATGTCTTGTCACTAAGGGGTTAAAGTTGCGCACATGCACACTTAAATAATAGATATTATAAAATAATATGAGTGAGTATACTGGAACAACTGCGCTATATCTAGATCCGATCATTGTACCCATTTAAGATTGTCTTATTTATATTTTTCTTATACATTGCTAAATTGATGACACCACTATGTAAAATTCCCAATAATGTATGCAATGTTATAGTGTTTTGCCACTTTTTTCACGTTTTATACTAGTTTGAGATGATGAAACATGATTGTTTGATACATTGTATAAAAAACTGACACTTGCTACACGTTAACCATGCTTGAAAAAACTCTTTGGAGTTGAAACGTTGCAGTTTTGGTGTGAATTAAAGACTCCTTTCATGGTGTTCTGGACTCCTTGTGATTTCTTACTATTTGAAGGCATTGGTGGAGCCTTGTCCATGCACCCTCCGTTTAGCGTGCAAATCCAGATATTATCTTTGTGTTAAAGGGTCACACGCATCAAAAAATTGATGGAAGCCAGGGGGAGGGTGCCTGAACCATACTGTATAAAAATAAAACACAAATAGTAAGGCTGTTTGGATAATCCAACAACCAAACATATTGCAAATTAACAGAAGGGTAAAAGATGTAGAACTGTCCAAACAAGTATGAAGTATTTTTTAACGACTCTGAAGAAGGATCAGTGATGCAGAACCTGATATCAAAGGAAACTGAGGACTAAGAGGTAGCCGAGATTGGTTTTCACTCTAACCAACATGTACCCTATGGTTGAGCCACAGATGGAGAAGGCCAGAGACTGCTGTGGCACCAAGAAGTACCTCCAGAACCTCAGCATGCCTTTGACTCAAATAAATCAGCAGGTCAGTATAGCAAGCCGGCTGGTCAGAAGGGCAGGAGAAGGCAGGATGAATGAGGTAACAAGCCGAGGTCAGAAATCTAGGAAATCAATAAGGACAAACATGAACTAGACAAAATACGGAGAATAGGATAAACAGGAACAAGCTGAGAAGGCAGGATGGTCAAACAAGCAGGGTCAAAATACCAGAATAACGAATTTCAGGATAACAATACCACAAATAGGCATCACAGGCAAAGGCTCTAAGAAGACTGCGCCTTTAAATATCCCTCCAAAGTCCCCGGCTCTGGGTTGAAAACGAGGGTAAGACACAAAAACAGGTAAAGTTCCTTTAAACTATAGTAAGTTTTCCATACAGCAAAATGGTGCAGCAGTATGGAATAGGCTTCCTTACGACAAGATGTTGCTCTATACGGAGGTGGCGCTTCCATCCGGCAAGAGATCGAGCCGACGGACGCGTGTTGTGTGGAGTGTGGTGTCAGGCGCTGTGTAGGCGCATGTGCCCGCTCTCAGAAGTTCCCGCAACAGATCTCCGTGGACAGGACCCAGAGGTAAATATTACATCTATAGCATCTCCAAATCCATCATACTGGACTTGTCTCAATGTTCACAATCCAATGTGGCAAAACATAAGAGTAATGGGGAACAAGGCCCCACACCTAGGGTTGCCACCTTTTCTTCAAAAAAATACCGGCCTTTGTACTGTCTCCATAGACTTAACATTGGCCTGGTGCCAATTTTTTATCGGCCTGTCAGTAAAATATCGGCCAGGTGGCAACCCTACCCGCACCACATGCCAGATAGTGTCAGCGACAAGGCAAATCATGGAGTGGAACCACACCTGACCTCTTAGGATGTTTAGCATCCACTAAGGGGGTTTAAAGGGGTGTGGGTCCTGATGTTAATGTAAGATGTGTGAAGTGATGAGAAACAAAGGTATCTTGTTGGATCTTCAATGTTAAACTGTCCACAGTGACAGTTAAAGAGTGATAAAGTCCCATCTATACCTGATCTCCTTGGAGTGTAGAGAGGTTGTTAAAGGGGCCATTGATCTCCTCCACAGTAGCACAGCAGGTAGAAAATATTTGAATACAGGTGCAGGGTATAAGATATTATATAAGAGAAAATACCTGGGGATATGAGTTGTGGGAACACCAGTGACAGCTCTGGGCAGAACGCTGAGAATGGGTTGCAGATAGGTTGCAGACAGAGCCCAAGCAGTCACAGAAGGTGACAGTAAATACTGGATTTATAATCCATGTGTAGATATACAGGTTAATAGCACAATTCACATGCAGATGATAGCCAAGCAGTAAATAGAAATCCACAGGTATACAGGTGACTGGCACAGCACAGACGCAGATGGTAATAAACAGAATGCACAGTAAGCTGTAATCCACAGGGTAAGTGAAACAGAACTGATACCCAAGGCCAGTAGCACCTCTGCCCATTGTAGGAAATCACCTCCTTAGCCCACGATTAAAGCTCAGCATCCACCAAGCAAGTCTTTCCTGGCACCTTGTTCTTTGTTCCTAAATAGCAGACAGGACCACTAGCAGTAATGTACAGCAAGAATGAACAACCTTTATTTGTGAAAAAAGCACAGACTTATATAAACACAAACATGAAATCAACTAGGGGAGAGGCAGAGGATGAAATAATTATATTATGGTAAGCCTCAAACAATAGAACACCTAACTTAAAAGGAAAGTGACTGAAGGTTTGAAGATGTAAAGAATCTCCATTTTCTCTGTGATAAAAACTAACCACAGCCACTCAAGCCACATCATTTTAGTATTGCTAAGAAGTTTGCCGACCTGTTAATATCATTCGGAGGAACTGAAACATATAGACTTTGTTATTTGTCTCAGCAGAGTCTACATGCAAGTCTATTATCTTATGATATTATTATTATTTTTAATATAAGTTCAACATTTTTGGGAGCCTATAAATTGGATATTTTTACATGCTAAGCTATGTCTAGTTCTCCGTTGTGCATTTCTCTGTCAGCTACTCTTCCGGTTAATCAGGCTGTATATTGATCATTGAAGATCCATTGGATGGGGAGGACTGAGGTCCTAAAACTAGAACTAGATCTTTTTACTCACTAGCTTATGTGTGTGAATTTCTGAAAGGGATTCCTGGCTATAATTATTATTTTATTTAGTTGCACTTGTGTAATTTGTTGTTTCTTTTTTATATGTACCCCTGTTACACCAATCAAAGTAATTTCTACTGTTATTATAAGTATAAAATTTTGAAGGCTCAAAACTTTATTTACTTTTTATTGTGTAATTTTGTCTTGTTGGAAAAACACTAGTGTTTGCTGCACATGTGTATTTTTCGGAAGAAGAGGTGCCTATCTGTATTGGAATGGTGAAGATAAATGCTCTATCTAACTTAATAGCAGATATGGTATCAATTGGTGTCTGTTTAACACTTTACAGTTCGGTTCCCACGGTTACAGAATAACAATAGAAGCCAAATAAGCATTACCTCAACAACAAATTTATAAATGGAAATAATATAAAAATACAACGATTATATTATTCCATAAGGTATTATTAGAGAGTTATATTCAATAACTAAATAACAGAATATCCACACACTTGAATAGGTTAAAGCATAACAAAGTTTAATGATAACTCTACAACAATATCTACTATAGGTTATACAAATAAACAATGCTAAAATACTCAATCTATTAATAGAAACAAGAATAGTTAACTCTATTCAAGTAAAAGAAAGTAAAATAAAATGTACATGCTGATACTTAGATGTTACGTTGCCAGAAGAACTCAGGTGGAAAGACTGGCCTCAGCACTCCTTATGTGATGTCCATTGTTGTAGCTTCAGGAGGATTCTGAAATCTCTTTAACTGTGTATGTCTTTTAACATGAAGCCCTTGTTGGTACAGCTTTCCAATAGTAACCCTGGTCAGGTGACCAGACTGTCAACCTTTCAGACTCCATGCTGTTTACAGTCCAGTCTTGAACAATAGCCAGTATGTTTACCTCGAAGCACTGTTGCTTAGACCACCTGCCACTTGCATATACCCCACACATATAAACCAATACATATATATATATATATATATATATATATATATATATATATACATTGCTATCTAAGTGATATCTGTGTATAAGATCAACAAACTAGCATAAATATAATGCGTGTATATAACACTATCTCACTGCTTTTTGCTTCAGGTGGCATAGTATATACTCAGCATATATAGATAAAATATGTATTTTGCCATTCAAAATTATTACAAGTCAAAATTATTAAATTTTGCCTCTTATGGTATTCTCAGAGGTCTTAAGTGTCAGAGAAAGCCGTAAGAAGTTAAACAAATCAGGTTAATATTATAGGGCTCGGCCTTACTGTACACGCACTAATTGTTCTGTTAACTGGAGCTAACATGATCTACAGCCAGTCATATTACTGACTGAACACCATGAGAATTGTATTTAAATATAGACCAGGATGTATATTTATAATGATTATAGAAACAACTGCTGTCATTAAGTTATAATATAGACTCCTGCATGTAAGTGGGATTTCCAACACATGGAGGGTGGTTGAAAAATCTTGTCCGTAATCAGGCAGACCGGAGAATATAGCTCAAATTTGGAAAATTCCGTATTTTGGCTATTCAAGATATGGACCTAAATCGGCGATTTGAGCCGATCTCAGGTCAACAAATTGATCATATTCGAATCGGGAACACTTCGGTATTTTACATATATGATTTTGCCTATTCTTAAAGCACTGATTACATCAGAACTAGAACCGAATTGTGGAAATAATTTGAAAAAGTTCAGCTATGAAAGATGTGAAAATGGCAAAAGACTGCAGTTTGGGAACCTCCAACCACACTTATAGCAATAAAATCAAACAAGATCAATACAAGGTAAAATCAAAAAGTTAGAAGCCTGTGGCCCTACGCATTTCTTTGGTGACCCAATATCGTCACAGGCAACTCCTAAACTCTCTAAATACCCATATCCCCCCGTCCAATCCCAAGTGTCCATGTCTTCACAAAAGACTACGAATTCTCAGGCCCTTGAGGAAGAGGATAAGGGAGCACCTTAATGAAATCACAAATAAAAAACCATCATTAACAAACATTTTCAGCATTGTTGAAAGAGACAAAACTAATTTTGAGTTTCAAGCAATTGAAAAAATACAAAATCATCCCAGGTAATAAACATGATCTATTAAATAAAATGGAAATGTTCTGGATTTTCAAATTACGAACTTGCCATGAATCTAAAATGGGATCTGAACCATATATTTATACATTGATTTCTGACCCCTCCTCGCCCTTCTTTATTAATGCTCCCTTGTTTATAGCGCTACAATTTAATGTGATAATATCAGTGGATTTGGGATGTCATTTTTCCAATTCTTAATTAAGCAAAGCACATCATATGTGTTTTACATTTTGCATGTCGTGTACAGTATTATAATTTAAAACAATGTAATATCAATAAATATGGAATGCCCGTTACACTGCACATTTCATGCATATTTTGTGTGCTATGTACACTGTGCATATCATACTGAGTATGCACTATGTAGATTGTTTGTATGTATTATACATTATGCAATTGAAAATTCTACCCCTTTTTATCACCAACATGCCGCTACTGTATTATATTCTCTTGATTTTAAGCTTGCCTGGTAAAGTTCTAAAGTCCATGCAAAAAATATGTATATATACGTAAATTCACTTTACTGATTATTGTGCACCTGTTAATTTAAAGAACAGGTATTTAAAAACGGACATCCATCACACTTTCATATCCCTGATGAAGTGCCAGGGTGGTTCACTCTGGAATACACCAGCAGTGGCGTTTTATATTAAATGCATTTTCATATGCTATTTAAGGCTCTCTCTTTTTTTTTTTTTTTCTGGTCATAGTGGACCTCTTTTTCTGTATTGCTCCTTTCTCCTTATCCCTAACCATGATTGGAGCAAGAATGCTTTCCAAATGTTTGGCTTAAAAATTCCTGGGGCCCGTAAGCTAGTAGCTTACCCAAGATCCCATCTCAAAGTAATAGATGCCAGTGTTTCAGCAATGTATTACTTATTCTAAAGGCTTATGAGTTGTACTGAATGATGAAGAACACACTTGCATCCCTACAGTTCTCTTTTTTTATAATTCTACTCACCTCTTGTGTGATTTTATCTAAAGAAAGCTTGATTACAATATTCGAACAGTTCTTCCGTATCATAATATTTTGGCTTTTAGGGATGCCATGAAGCCATTTGGGGTGAAGACAGCTAGATGGGTCAATAAACCCATTGCTGTCTTTGGTTGTGAAAACGACCTTGGACGTGATATGTGTATCCTTGTGAAAAAGTTAAAGGTTTAGAAAATGAGTAGAGTCCAAGTGAAATTCAGGGGTCAGAATCAAATTATATTCATTCTGATTGAAAAATGTGACAGAGGAATCAAATGTGAGTACATTCCCATCCCAAATAACAAAAAAAACACATCAATGTATCTATGCCAGAGAACCAAGTTTGCGCCAAATGTATTATTATTCAAGATGTTATTAACCGCCCAATAATTCATATAGCGATTGGCATAGCTTGGTGCAATCTTGGTGCCCATGGCGGTGCCCCTTAACTTTACATGAAATAAATATGTATGATGAAAAAGAAAAAAAATATGGATTCCAACCAAAATTCTGACAGAAATAAGTTTAGATAGTGCCCAAAATGTTCAAGAAATGGCCCTAATTCCCAATTGATGATCTCTAACTGTATATAGGGCAGAAACATCTGGGGTAGCCCATTTAAAAGTATCTTTCTACTCTACATTTTCTAATTCTTGTAACACAACTTTTATTTCTTTAAGACATGACAGAGTTTTTTTGACATATAACTGAAGATGAAAATCCACAAATGCAGGCAGATTTTATGTCATGGATTCTATCCCAGTTCTTCCCTGTGTTTTTTCCACAGTTTTGTGGGATTTTAAGAGATGGTAAAAGATTGGGATGCGGTGGTACTCCCGTAGCAAATACTGAAAGTCTCTCCGTAACATCATTACTTACTTTTTCCAATAGGAGTTTTCTGAGTCTTGAATTAAATTTGGTGGGATCACAGGCCAACTTCCTATAAGTATTTACATCCCTCAGTATATGTCTTGCCTCAGAGAAATAATCTTCTCTTTCTAAAATAACCCCCCTTTATCCCTTTATTGACTTTTCGTGTAAAGATATGATAATCAGATTGTAAGGTTTTTATAGCTTGCGATTCTTATAAGGATAAATTATGTTTCTTATATTCTTTATTTCCACCTGCATTTTTTTCAAAATCGAATTCCATATTCAACTTAAATAAATGCTTCAGCAATGCTGACCTGCAGTATATATACAGTCTTTGGGTGTATATTTCATACAATTTTCATTTATCGTTAGCACTCAGTGCCTCTGGACGAATGGACGAATTCCACAGACCAGATAATCACCCAGTGTAGTATATTAATATCAGATTCGTTTTTTGTTCCATAAAATAGTATCACTAGTCCTGGTTCTAAGGGTTAATGCATGCCTTGGGAGTATCCCTGCCTGAATGGCGTAATATACCAGTAACAAGTTCTAAGATTTTTCACAGGACAGTCCCGGTTTTGGGGGTCTGTCCCGCTGACCTGTACCCTTTCCCGCTTTTCAGAACGGAGATAGAATTCGTCAGAACAGCGGAAATAAAAAGTGCAACACCATGTTCTTCATCTGTTCTCCAGTGTCCCAGACACCAGAGGAGGAATACTGCACATGCACATTGCTGCCTATGTGACAGCACTACCATTTATGTGTGGTGGCGGTGTCAATCTACCTCCCAGAGATACTGTCAAAGCATGCACGAATCATATGTCTTAAGGGATCACTAAAGGGTATACGAGAGAAAATTGTAGGAAATTTAAAACTTAAGTCCAAAGTAGCCTTAATAAAGATTACTGGCCCTTTGAAGCCAACAAATAACGTGTGAAACTGTTTTAATGTGTAAACTTGTATTAATATTATTTTAATCACATTTTTGTGTTTATATCTACACCACTAAAATTCAACTTTCTATGTTTCTATGTTTTTTGTTTCAACAAAATGATGTCCATAAGCTTCTATATCCGAATTCCCCAACCACTTATTATTGAACTTAGGCCATTCTGGCCATTGCTGCATTAGTTTCGTTATTTTCATTCATACGAATGGAAATTTCAACTTTACTCATTCAATACACAGTATAAGCTTGTGGAATTCGGATGAAAGAGACGAATTTCGAAAACTCAATCTCAATAGCATATGGTAGGGGATGAAATCCGGATAAAATTTGGCTCTTTCAACTGAATTCTCCAACCTTATTCTATTGAAGTTAGGCCCATTTCGTCCATATCGTCCATTGCTGCATGGTTGGGGAATTTGTATGAAAGAGTTGAATTTCATCTGATTTTTTCCCCCTATTAAGCTTATGCAAAATTTGTGTTTGTTTTAGGATGTAATTCGGTTCTTTCATTCGAATTTTATTTTATTGAACAAAGGTGAATTATTTTCCATCCGTACGAATTAATATAAATAAACGAAAATGAATGCAGCTCTGATTATTTCTCTGTAAATCGGAGCTACCTTAATAAACCTCATAATTAATCAATTTCATTAAAAAATTTGCATGATCTCTACCTCGGCCTAAAGGTACACCCAGGGCCGGTGCAAGGATTTTTGGCGCCCTAGGCAAAATAAAAATTGCCGCCCCCCCCCCCCCCTCCACACACATTATCAGCTGCTAGAGGTGCTTCCGTGATTCTCACTGTGAACATTACAGTGGGAGGACGCGGAACATCCAAAAAAAAAAAAAAAAACATTCGCAGCTGAGAGGAGGATCGGGGAGGAAAGTTCCCAGCTTTGGCGCTGGAGAAAGGTAAATGGCTGAAGGGGTTTTAACCCCTTCAGCCCAGTGGGAGGGGGACATGAGGGTGCAAGGAAAACAGGGGCGGGCTGGGCCGGGGGGCAGGGAGGCAATTGCCCCCCAGGCCGCCCTAATGTTTGTAAAACACGGCCGCTGGGCCAGTGTTAAAAAAAAAAAAAAAATACGCGCTTGCAGGCAGAGACGGAGGTGAGAAGGGATCGGAAGATCCCCTCTCACCTCCGCTCTGCCTGCAAAGCTGCACGGGGAGCCGAACAGGCAGCACAGAGAAACCTCCGTGCTGCCTGTTCGGCTCCCCGTGCAGTTTGCCGACACGGAAGTGCCGACAGTCACGTGATCGGCGCTCTGACGTCAGACGCGCGCCGATCACGTGACCTGTCGGCACAAATCCGCCGGGAGGCCGAACAGGCAGCATGGAGGGACCATGCTGCCTGCCACTAGCCACCAGGGAAGTCCTCCTGCCACTAGCCACCAGGGAAGTCCTGCCACTAGCCACCAGGGAAAAAGGTAAGAGATGGGGAGGGGGGGGGGGGGGGGGGGGCAAAAAACACTGGCATATTATTGGGCAAATTGGCTGGGGAATATTACATGGCAAATAACACTGGAATATTATTGGGCAAATTGGCTGGGGAATATTACATGGCAAATAAGATTGGCATATTATTGGGCAAATTGGCTGGGGAATATTACATGGCAAATAACACTGGCATATTATTGGGCAAATTGGCTGGGGAATATTACATGGCAAATAACACTGGCATATTATTGGGCAAATTGGCTGGGGAATATTACATGGCTAATAACACTGGCATATTATTGGGCAAATTGGCTGGGGAATATTACATGGCAAATAACACTGGCATATTATTGGGCAAATTGGCTGGGGAATATTACATGGCAAATAAGACTGGCATATTATTGGGCAAATTGGCTGGGGAATATTACATGGCAAATAGCACTGGCATATTATTGGGCAAATTGGCTGGGGAATATTACATGGCAAATAACACTGGCATATTATTGGGCAAATTGGCTGGGGAATATTACATGGCAAATAACACTGGCATATTATTGGGCAAATTGGCTGGGGAATATTACATGGCAAATAAGACTGGCATATTATTGGGCAAATTGGCTGGGGAATATTACATGGCTAATAACACTGGCATATTATTGGGCAAATTGGCTGGGGAATATTACATGGCAAATAACACTGGCATATTATTGGGCAAATTGGCTGGGGAATATTACATGGCAAATAAGACTGGCATATTATTGGGCAAATTGGCTGGGGAATATTACATGGCAAATAGCACTGGCATATTATTGGGCAAATTGGCTGGGGAATATTACATGGCAAATAACACTGGCATATTATTGGGCAAATTGGCTGGGGAATATTACATGGCAAAAAACACTGGCATATTATTGGGCAAATTGGCTGGGGAATATTACATGGCAAATAAGACTGGCATATTATTGGGCAAATTGGCTGGGGAATATTACATGGCTAATAACACTGGCATATTATTGGGCAAATTGGCTGGGGAATATTACATGGCAAATAACACTGGCATATTATTGGGCAAATTGGCTGGGGAATATTACATGGCTAATAACACTGGAATATTATTGGGCAAATTTACTGGGGCATATTAAATGGCAGAATAACACTGGCATATTATTGGACAAATCGTCTGGGGAATATTAAATGGCAGAATAAGACTGGCATATTATTGGGCAAAATGGCTGGGGAATATTAAATGGCAATTAACACTGGCATATTGGGAAAATTAGCAGGGGCATATTAAATGGCAGATAACCTTGGAATATTATTGGGCAAATTTACTGAGTCATATTAAATTGCAGAATAACACTGGCATATTATGGGACAAATTGGCTGGGGAATATTAATGGCAAATAATATTGGAAATGTGTATGTAATGGGGTGATGGAGGCATGTAAATGTGGTGATGGGGCATGTCCTGGTGTGCAACGTGGGTTATGGGTCATGTCGTAGGTGTGCAACGTGGGTAGGGGGGGTGCCCAAATTTTGGGATATTGGGTGTCTAAATCCTGGCATATTGAGCGGCATAATCCTGGCATATTTAGGTAAAAATCCTGGCATATTGAGGGGGCATCATCTTGGCATATTGAGGGGAAAATCCTGGCATATTGGGTGTCTAAATCCTGGCATATTGAGGGGCATAATCCTGGCATATTGAGGGGCATAATCCTGGCATACTGAGGGGCATAATCCTGGCATTTTGTAAGGGAAAATTCTAGCATATTAAATGGCAAATCCTGGCATATTGTGGGGGAAAATCCTGGCAATATTCGTTATAAAACAAGGAAAAGATGGCCGTGGATGGGGAGGCGATTCGATGGTGCAATGGGCCACTTGACTGGATTTGCCCCCCAGGCCTAAGGCTGCCAGCCCTCCCCTGCAGGAAAATTAGTTTGTTTTCCTGGCACTATAGTGCTCCTTTAACACCAGTACTGCACAGTGTCTTTTCTCTGCAGCGACAGGCTATAGACACCAGTACCACTACATTAAACTGTAGTGGTTCTGGGACTATAGTGTCCTTTAAATGTGAGGTAAATTAGTTTCCAATGTAGTATTAATAACTAAACAACTAAATAATAAACATATTGAATTGTCTATTTACCACCAGGACATTAAGATGATCTGGTCTCTGGCTGCAGTCTGGCTCTTGGTCTGGCTCTGGGGACTGGAGACAAACACCAATGGATTTTGCCCCCCAATATGCCAGGACTTAGCCTCTCAATGTGCCATGATTTTGCCCCTCATTATGCCAGGATTATGCCCCTCAATATGCCAGGATTTTCCCCCACAATATGCCAGGATTATGCCCCTCAATATCCTAGGATTATGCCCCTCAATATCCCAAGATTATGCCTCTCAATATGAATGGATTATGCCCTCAATATGAATGGATTATGCCCCTCAATATGCCAGGATTATGCCCCACAATTTGCCAGGATTATGCCTCTCAATATCCCAGGATTATTCCCCTCAATATCCCAGGATTATGCCTCTCAATATCCCAGGATTATGCCTCTCAATATCCCAGGATTATGTCTCTCAATATCCCAGGATTATGGCCCTCAATATCCCAGGATTATGCCTCTCAATATCCCAGGATTATGTCTCTCAATATCCCAGGATTATGGCCCTCAATATCCCAGGATTATGCCTCTCAATATGCCAGGATTATGCCCCACAATATGCCAGGATTATGCCTCTCAATATGCCAGGATTATGCCCCTCAATATCCCAGGATTATGCCCCTCAATATCCCAGGATTTTCCCCCACAATATGCCAGGATTTAGCCACCCAATATGCCAGGATTTTCCCCCACAATATGCCAGGATTTTCCCCCACAATATGCCAGCCAGGATTTAGCCACCCAATATGCCAGGATTTTCCCCCACAATATGCCAGCCAGGATTTAGCCACCCAATATTCCAGGATTTCACCCACAATATGCCAGCCAGGACTTAATCACCCAATATGCCAGGATTTCCCCCCACAATATGCCAGCCAGGACTTAATCACCCAATATGCCAGGATTTCCCCCCACAATATGCCAGGCAGGACTTAGCTACCCAATATGGCCAGATTTTCCCCCACAATATGCCAGGATCCTCCCCCCTTCCCCCTTACTTACCTCCTTGCTTCTGCTCTCCCGGTGCTCTCATCTGCCCGTCTGTGGCTGTGATCGAAGCGTTGTGCGCTCCCTTCCAGCCAATGCGCATTCAATAATGTTTGTTTAAACTTTTTTTTTAAACAAACTTTATTGAATGCGCATTGGCTGGAGGGGAGCGCACAACGCTTCCCTCACAGCCACGGACCTCCACCGGAGACAGAGCAGCAGCGACGAGGTAAGTAAGGGGGAGGATTTTTTTTTTTGACACAGGGTTCCGGTGCCCCCAGCTAAGATTCGCCCTAGGCAGCTGCCTAAGTCGCCTTACTGGTGACGCCGGCCCTGGGTACACCACGTAAAAAAGCTGACCTGACTTAAAAAAAATGTATAAACAAAGATGTTTCTTTTTATTTATTATCTATCTATGTGTACATGAACATATTTTCTGGTCTGTGAATAGCACAGTTGTTTTAATGCAAATAAAACACATTTGTGAATTTTACCTTTGTTCCTTGGGACATCATAGTATGATGCATAATTTTATAGCAAGACAGGAGGCTTCGTATTTGCATAACTTTCTTTACTGTTAACCTCCAGCAGCAAAACAGTTAACAGTTTTCATGAGAAAAAAACAACCAATCAGAACACAGTAGGATAGCATATAAGGCCATAACCAATCTCTTCACTTCCTCTTTCTTTGCTGCTTGACCTCCAGGTGAGCTCAATCCTTATTTATTGCTATCCATTTATGTTTAAATTTATATTTATATATTATATTTCCCTTTTTTTCTATATCTATGCGTTGTCTATTATTAATCACTTAATTTTCAACTATTTATTTCTTTCATTTAACATGGTCATAATTTATATGGGTTTTCTCTAATCTAAATTTTACCTCACGGGCGGGTCGCGGCATTGCTACCCTTAGTTGTTACCATCCGTTCCCGCCTGTCTCTTCTTTGGGCGCTCGCGCTCAAAAAACCGCGCGAGCACCCGAGGCTTCTCCTTCAGTCAGGCCAATCCGGCCTTCTAGCGCGAACTGACGGTGGCGGTAGTTTTTCTCCTTAGGCCCCATATCCAGGGCCGTCTTTAACGCGGGGCAAACGGGGCAGCTGCCCTGGGCCCATTTAATCCTGGGGGGCTCCAAGGCAGCTGTCCCGTGGGCCCCCAGCCCCTGCTGCCGCGTTCACAGCGCATTGCGCTTGTGAACGCTTTTTTCTGGCAAGCCGCATCCGATGGATGCGACGGCCGGAAAAAAAAAAAAACTGACGCCGGATGTGACGTCGCGTCACATCCGGTTTCTGTTTCCCTCCTCCGTGCAAGAGGGAAGACTGCACGGAGGAGACATCCGGCGGGGGGCACGGAGCAGCTTCATGTAAGTACGGGGGGGGGGGCTGGCTGGCACAATATTCCTGGTATCTGACTGGCACTATATTACTGGGTATCTGATTGGCACAATATTACTGGGCATCTGATTGGCACTATATTACTGGGTATCTGATTGGCACTATATTACTGGGTATCTGACTGGCACTTTATTACTTGGCATCTGATTGGCACTATATTACTGGGCATCTGATTGGCACTATATTACTGGGTATCTGATTGGCACTATATTACTTGGCATCTGATTGGCACTATATTACTGGGTATCTGGTTGGCACTATATTACTGGGTATCTGACTGGCACTATATTACTTGGCATCTGATTGGCACTATATTACTTGCCATCTGATTGGCACTATATTACTGGGTATCTGATTGGCACTATATTACTGGGTATCTGACTGGCACTATATTACTTGGCATCTGATTGGCACAATATTACTGGGCATCTGATTGGCACTATATTACTGGGTATCTGACTGGCACTATATTACTTGGCATCTGATTGGCACTATATTACTGGGCATCTGATTGGCACTATATTACTGGGTATCTGATTGGCACTATATTACTTGGCATCTGACTGGCACTATATTACTGGGCATCTGATTGGCACTATATTACTGGGCATCTGATTGGCACTATATTACTGGGTATCTGATTGGCACTATATTACTTGGCATCTGACTGGCACTATATTACTGGGCATCTGATTGGCACTATATTACTGGGTATCTGACTGGCACTATATTACTTGGCATCTGATTGGCACTATATTACTGGGCATCTGATTGGCACTATATTACTGGGTATCTGACTGGCACTATATTACTTGGCATCTGATTGGCACAATATTACTGGGCATCTGATTGGCACTATATTACTGGGTATCTGACTGGCACTATATTACTTGGCATCTGATTGGCACTATATTACTGGGTATCTGATTGGCACTATATTACTGGGTATCTGATTGGCACTATATTACTTGGCATCTGATTGGCACTATATTACTGGGCATCTGATTGGCACTATATTACTGGGCATCTGACTGTTACTATATTACTGGGCATCTGATTGGCACTATATTACTGGGCATCTGATTGGCACTATATTACTGGGTATCTGATTGGCACTATATTACTTGGCATCTGATTGGCACTATATTACTGGGCATCTGATTGGCACTATATTACTGGGTATCTGATTGGCACTATATTACTGGGCATCTGACTGGCACAATATTACTGGGCTCTGGCTGGCACAATATTACTGTGCTCTGACTGGCACAATACTGGGCTCTGGCTGGCACAATATTACAGGCATCTGACTGGCATAATATTACAGGCATCTGACTGGCACAATATTACAGGCATCTGACTGGCACAATATTCCTGGCCTCTGACTGCACACTATTACAGGCATCTGACTGGCATAATATTACAGTCACCTGACTGGCATTATATTACAGGCATCTGGCTGGCACTATATTACTGGGCATCTGGCTGGCACAATATTACTGGGCATCTGGCTGGCACAATATTACTGGGCATCTGGCTGGTACAATATTACTGGGCATCTGGCTGGCACAATATTACTGGCCTCTGACTGCACACTATTACAGGCATCTGACTGGCATAATATTACAGGCATCTGACAGGCACCATATTCCTGGGCTCTGACAGGCACAATATTCCTGGGCTCTGACTGGCACACTATTACAAGCATCTGACTGGCATAATATTACAGGCATCTGACTGGCATAATATTACAGGCATCTGACTGGCACAATATTACAGGCATCTGACTGGCACAATATTCCTGGCCTCTGACTGCACACTATTACAGGCATCTGACTGGCATAATATTACAGGCATCTGACAGGCACCATATTCCTGGGCTCTGACAGGCACAATATTCCTGGTATCTGACTGGCACAATATTATTGGTATCTGACTGGCACAATATTATTGGTATCTGACTGGCACAATATTACTGGTATCTGACTGGCACATTATTACTGGGCTCTGACTGGCACAATATTGCAGGCATCTGACTGGCACAATATTGCAGGCATCTGACTGGCACAATATTACTAGGCTCTGACTGGCACAATATTACTGGGCTCTGACTGGCACAATATTACTGGCATCCGAAAGTTACAATATTACTGGCATCTGAATAGCACAACAATTATGGCATATGTGTGTGTGTGTGTGTGGGGGGGGGGGGGTAACATTGCGATGGATGGCGGGATTGCATGCAGGGGAGGGGGCAGGGTCCAGGGGGCCCAAGCAAATGCTTGCCCAGGGTCCAATCACTATTAAAGACGGCCCGCCCATATCGGAGCTTCACTCACGCACGCGTGACCGCGTGTTTCTATTTTCGGCACCTCCTTTACTCGAGCGCAGGCCTCCGTCGGTGACGGAGGTTCCTTCTCCCCAAACATGCTCGCACGCGCTATATAGGCCTACATCTATGTTATCATTAACCAACTGCATCCTCCGTTACTTCTCTATAACGCTATATGCATGTCTTACAATTGTAAACACTATACATATATATATTTTTTCCTTCCCTATTATTATGTAGATTTTGTTTGCAGGTCCTCTTATTTTTTGGTTTAATAGCTGGGTGATTTTTACCAATGGGCATATGAGGGTTACCTCCCTCTAAAGGAAGTGAACACATCGCTATAGGGGTGAACCCCCCCTTCTTTATTTCCTCTACTCTAAGGACAGACTTCACAGTCTTTTGTCCAAAAACTGATTAGGGTGACCCCCTACAGTTATAACGGGTGACCCCCGTTTATGCATGCCTACATACATGTCGGGTGACCCCCGCTCAGCCATATCGACTTGATTAGGGTGACCCCCTACATCTTGGAACGGGTGACCCCCGCTAATGCATGCCTGCAACCACGAGTGACCCACGCTCACGCAAATCTAACTGATTAGGGTGACCCCCTACAGTTATAACGGGTGACCCCCGTTTATACAGGCATCCACACACACTTGAAATGCTTGATATTTCATATGCTTCATATCATTGCATACAACGAGTCTGTTTACTCGTTTCAGAAATCAAGTGTCAATTATGAGTGAAAACCAACACCCCGATAATGCCATGCCAGCGGGACTCCAAGACTGGCTCCGTACTGCCCTAGCGGCTTCCCTCCCATCGGCACTGGCTGCCTTACAAGATGCTCAACGGCCCTCTCGTTCCACAGTAAGGGAGACGACTTCGGACTCGGAGGAATCCCATCATCCCGTACTCGGTGATGGTATTCGGAAACGTCCATGGTCCGATGCCCCGACCGACAAGGGAAATACTCCTCTAAAGAAACACAGGAGCACCTCTCTGCAATCACTGCCCAGCATATCTCCAACGGCGGAACAACGTGGTACCATCCACGAATTCCAGATCCTAGACGAGTACCGTGCTGATCATTCAAAACCAGGCACTTCAAGGTCACGCTCCCCTGACCATTTGCCCACGGAACTGCTCAAAAGATCGGAAGTCGATCCAGACCTACCACTGGAGATACTTGATTCATCAGGTTTCCCCTTCTTCGATCCGCGCACTCTGCGACACCCTTGATCAGCAGAGTGGTCTCCACCTCAGCACATTGCGGATTTCCTTCATTACTGGCTGAGACGTCCTTTGGAAAAAGAGGTACGCCAAAAATTACGGGCGGAATGCCCTCGCCCAACCCTTCCCGACAAAGTGTCTGCAACCCCAGACTTTGATCCTACCTTTGTCACTTTTATGATGAGAAATGGGAAGGATCCACGCAAAGGTTTGGAACAGGGGCTCAGATCTACTCAAGACAAGCTACTGGACATATCGGGACCATTGACACAACTCTTCCTCATGGCTGATGAGGCCCTCACTGAAGGATCACAGATAGATCCCCATTTAGCCCGAGAATGGGCTCAAAGGGCCCTGTGTCTGTTGGGGAACGCCAATACAGCCTTATCCTCTGAACGACGGAAGGCGGCCCTCCTTAAGCTTGACAACAAGATGGCGGAGTTGGCATCCAAGGAATTAGGACCAGAAGCCAAGGGTCTGCTCTTCGGAGATAAATTCCTGAAAAGCCTCAGCCAGCACGTAAATGTTTTTACGTCTTTAAACAAAGCTCAGTTCTCTCTGAGGCGGGTCTTCCAACACAGAGAACGTTTTTCACATACAGCTGGTCGGCAGAGGGGCCGTGCCACCAGCAGGGCAGCCTTCACTGGCTCAAGGCCCCGTCTTCCGCAGACATCTTCCTACCGTTTCCCTACCAGGACCACCTACCGCACCCCCTACTACCGGGGACACTCGCGCAGCAGAGGATCATCTTCCTACAGGACTAAGTTTCCACCAGGTAAGACTGAACCCTCTATTATCCCATTTACCAGTTGCGGGCAGACTCAGGCATTTCGGCCACCAGTGGGCCCTTATAACACAAGACCCATGGGTTCTCCATACAGTGAATGGTTTTCTAATAGATTTCTTTTCCCCACCACTTCAACTCGTACCTCCGCGCCCTATCCATATGTCGCGAAAAGACCTCTCTTTAGTTCACGAGGAACTATCGTCGCTACGGGACAAGAATGCCATAGAACGCGCAGTCGGGGACCCTTGCTTCGTAAGCAATATGTTTTTGGTCCGCAAGAAATCCGGCGAGTTCCGTCCGGTAATCAATCTTCGATCCCTCAACCAATGCGTGACTTATCAGCACTTCAAAATGGAGGGCATCCATCTCCTCCGCGACCTCCTACGGGAAAACGATTGGTTTTCCCGTCTGGACCTGAAAGACGCCTACCTGACGGTACCCGTCCATCGGGATCACAGGCGTTTCCTACAATTCTTCTGGAGAAAGGAGTTATGGCAGTTCACATGCCTACCTTTCGGGCTCAGTTCGGCCCCATGGTGCTTCACAAAACTCTTGAAACCAGTGATGGAACACTTACGCGCCAGGGGTATCCGGTCCATCGTCTATCTAGACGACATCCTCATCATGGCACCAGACAGTTATTCCCTACTCGAAGCCACATTGCGCACGGCACACCTACTACAGGATCTTGGGTTCATCATCAATATGGAGAAATCGGTACTCCACCCCACGCAATCGATCCAATTTCTAGGTTTTACTGGATCCAAATTCTGTGGCGGCGGTCCTCAAACTCCCACAATCAAAGATCACCACCATTCGGAAAGCTATCCGACGCTTTTTACGGCTTCCTCGAGTTTCCATTCGAGATCTCGCTCGCATTATTGGACTCCTGTCTGCTTCCGTACAGGCAATATTCCCGGGTCCGTTGCACTACCGAGCCATGCAGAGATTAAAAACCCATCACCTTCGCACCACAGGCTCCTACGACCATTTTTTCACTCTTACGGACGAAGTTCGTCTAGAATTGCAATGGTGGCTAACCCACATGTCTGCATGGAACGGTCGTGCCATTTTCGGCTGCCTCCCAGACTTCATCCTGGAATCGGACGCCAGCCTTCTTGGTTGGGGCGCAACTTCCGGGAACGAAACCACAGGCGGTGTCTGGACCCCGGAGGAGAAGGGGCTCCACATAAATTGTCTAGAACTAATTGCGGGTTCCTTCGCAATACGCAGTTTTACGAAAAACACCACACATTGCGCGCTGGTCCTTCGAATGGACAATGTATCGGCCGTACGTTACATCAACCGCTTGGGAGGGTCCCGTTCCAAGACGTTGACGGAATTGACGAAGGACCTATACCAGTATTGTCTGGAACACCACCTATCCATACGGGCAGAGTACCTTCCCGGGAAGGACAATACGGTAGCAGATTGGTTCTCCAGACATTGGAGGGACACCAGCGACTGGCAACTTCAACCCCGAGTATTTTACGATCTGGATCGTCTCAGGGGTCCCCTACACCTGGACCTATTCGCATCCAGGACGAATCGCCAAACGCCAATGTTCTTCAGCTGGATGCCAGATCCCCTATCCCTAGCGGTGGACGCCTTCCTCCAAACATGGCCTCCTACGGGGGCCTACGCCTTTCCTCCTTTCGCCATGATTCTTCGCACCCTGCATCTCCTGAGGCGCCAACGCGTTACGGTTCTTCTCATATCTCCTCTTTGGAGGACGCAACCTTGGTTCCCCCTTCTCTTGGAACACTCTTGTGCGGATCCTCTCCTCCTCCCGGTGTCTCCGAATCTTTTGTCCGATCCCCAAGGGAATCCCCATCCTTTACTCCTACAGGATCGCCTCCAATTGGTGGCCTGGTTGGTTTCAGGGGTTCCTGGGATATGTCTGGACTATCGACAACGGCTCGGGACCTCCTTTGGGAATCCTGGGCACCAGGTACTAGAAAGTCCTACCTTCAAGCATGGGGATCTTGGAATAGCTGGTGTTTGGGACAATACCTTAATCCCTTTACTGCCCCTGTAGTGGCCATCTTGAATTTCCTGGCGTCTCTTTTCGATCAGGGTAAACCTTACCGTACTATCAACATTGTTCGCTCAGCTATCTCGGCCGCTCACATTCCCATCCAGGGTACCAATATCGGGAGGGATCCCACGATTTGTCGTCTCTTGCGCGGAATTAGGTCAGCCAGACCCCCAACCTCGAAATATTCAGGTTATTGGGATGTGGCCAAGGTCTTATCGTTTTTGGAACAATGGCCGGATAACGATACTCTATCCCTTCGCCAACTGTCGGCTAAAGTGGCCTTACTCCTTTGCTTGGTATCCTTCAGGCGAGTCTCGGACATTAGAGCTTTTGATTCAAACTCATTCTCTTTTTCTCCTGAAGGCGTAGTGGTTGTACTCTCACGTAGAACCAAGTCACATTCTACCTCGGTCTTCTACCCTTACTTTCCAGATCGCCCTAAACTTTGTGTTGCCCGCTGCGTTTGCAGCTATCTGGCTTCCACAACGGTTTTCCGTTCGTCTCCCCGGGATCAACTATTAATTTCCTATGTACGTCCGTTTCGACCCGTATCGGCTCCTACCATATCTCGATGGATCAAATGGGTCTTACGTCTCGCGGGCATCGATGGATCGTTCGGGGCGCATTCGGTTCGAGGGGCAGCGGCCTCTGCAGCCTTAGAGTGCGGGGGATCCTTGTCTGATGTCCTGGCGGCTGCAGACTGGTCTAGGGAATCGACTTTCCGGACCTTTTATTTTCGTCCACGATCTCATGCGGGTTCCTCGTTGTTAAGTCAGCGTTAAAAGAGCAAATACGAAGCCTCCTGTCTTGCCATAAAATTAGGGATTATTCTAGCCTTGGTGCAGAATTAATCTAAATTTTATTAAAGACAGGAGGCGAGTATTTCCCACCCTTCTTGCTTCTGGGCTTCTGCACTACTAACCCTCCCTCAAATACTCTATCTAACTACGTTTTATCCATAACTCATATACTGTTGTGTTTGGTTAGTCTGGATTATAGTTTATAAGGTTAATCTTAAGTTTCTTAACTGGAATATTGTTATATGATGACACTGCAGTAAAGAACACATTACTCTCACGATGTTTCTCTTTTTTAGCTTGATCGGTTCCGGCATCTGTCGCAAAGGACCACAGTTGGCCTGGTTTCGTTTTGATTTGGGTTCGTTTCGATTGGTTCTGTTCTTCCATCAGGCTATGATTCATCTTCCGGATCGACGCATCAAAGAAAGAGGAAGTGAAGAGATTGGTTATGGCCTTATATGCTATCCTACTGTGTTCTGATTGGTTGTTTTTTTCTCATGAAAACTGTTAACTGTTTTGCTGCTGGAGGTTAACAGTAAAGAAAGTTATGCAAATACTCGCCTCCTGTCTTTAATAAAATTTTGATTAATTCTGCACCAAGGCTAGAATAATCCCTAATTAACATTGATTAATTGAACAATAGCCACAAAATATCTATTTGATGCTTTTGGGTTAACTAAAAAGTCAATTCAGAGGGGAATTGCAAGTATAAGGCATTAATTGCTGATTTGGAAAGACAGGCTAGGTGGAGATTGTTTCCAATTCAGCTATTAATACCTGATATTTTGTAGATTTCTTGTCAGTTCTTTGTATTTCACTGTTTAGTGCTGCAATACTGGGATAGTGATTTTTTTTTTTTACAGTATAGATCACTCAACAAAGACATCAACATCCAACAAATGTTTAAATTAATGTATAACTTGATTCCCTGATGTGGGAAACATACACACATAGATACAAATAATGGAATTTGTATGATGCAAAACTATAGCCCAAACAAGTGATTTTTCTTATTTACTTCAAGTAGAAGCTAAAGTATCCTTCAAGGCACAATGGGCACAACGACAAAAGAAAGCATCAACCTTGGGCCTTTTTTATTGTATGTTAACTTTGGAAATTCATGGCCTTGACAGATTTCCCTGTTTGGCCTTTCTCTTTCTTATTTAATCACATTTATTCTCAGACATAGCCACAGAGGCACCGCTGAGTGCTGAAGGGATCTCCCCGAGCAGAGTTCTTTGCATGGTGTTATCTGTCTTAACTTAAGATTCAACTAGATATGGCCACAGGGTTATGGGGGAAAACCTGCTTCAATTGGTCCAATCTCTGTTTCTCCATGCCTTCCTTTACGTCCAAATCTGGATCAGGGCCAGCAGCACTGCCTAGTTTGAGTTTTATAATAGCATATGTTCTCCAGACTAAAACTTAAACATCTACATCACCAGAGAGAATATTTCCACTTTTTACCTTGGGTTAACCCCAGAGTATAATAATGTTATGGGTAACTAATCAAACTAATACAAGTTGAAACTTCACTTAGACATATTAGGATATGACTCATCTACCATAATTCTTCTATGAATGCAATTCAGAAACTATTAGCCCCCAGCTTAGTTTGGCTACTGTGTTTTGTTCATATTAACTTGATACTAAGGAAGAGTAAGCAGACCAGGAATAACCAAGGGATTAGTGTTGGGCAGACCAAAGTTTAGGAGCTGGCAGTACATAGAAATAATCCAAAGGGATGCAAAACTGAAGCCAAACACAATGTGAATCAGACTATGGGAGCTGGTAAGTTAAGGAGAGATGAAAACTACATCTAACAGACCTTCTTTACATTGTACAGGGCCAAACCTGGAGACAGATATAGGCTTTAATTCTGGTCATTGAAGAGGTTCAAGAGATTCATCAAGAGTATTAGATGCAATACATTTAAGGAACTATTCAAATGGGAGACTGGCTCACAATGCTTCCCCAGTGTAATCTAGCAAATGTATATACAATATAAAGTGCACATCTTTAGTGGTTATCTTTAAAGTCAATAACCAAATTGAAAATACATATACAATATTATTGATTTTAAAATATGGCAAATGAAATTGCTTTCTACTAATGTTCAAGGTTATGAATATACAGGCGTATAATTAACATGTTGAGTCAGCGATGTACAATGAATGTTTTATGTATATACGTTTCAAGATGAAGGCAGTGGAAACCTATGCTTCTTAAGATAATATCCCTGAACATACCGCTACTTGTTTTCCTAGTGCAATAAAAGGTGCATTTTTTATAGGACAAAATGCACCGATTAGCGAGGTTTATAGCAACTGGACTTTGACAATTAACAGTGTTCATAAAGTCACTTGTAAATTAATTGCAAATTAGACCTTGAGGTGTCCGGTGGACTTGCAACTACAAGTAAGGGACAAAATTGCAATGGTAATATAAAATCTGGAGTTGGACCAACATTTACATTTAGTACAAACAGGATAATTGGGCAGACTAGATGGACCAAATGGTTCTTATCTGCTGTCATGTTCTATTCAATTGGTAGCGTAGAGTCTACCAGTGTATCTAAAAGTCTAATACACTCCAAAAATCAGTACCTTTTCGAAATTGCTAAGGCCACTCTTGACAACATGTTGCTGATCTGTACACACAGCAAGTAATAGTAAATGTGTTGTTAAATTATTTCCATGATTCATGCCATTATCAGTGGCACATAAATACCACGTTTAGTAGAAAGCTTTCCTCAACCCTTGGTGTTTTCCAGTTGTTCTGTGCTGAATGCTGATAAAAGAGTCAAATATTTTTTGGCTGGATTAATATTGGGCATGTCTGTGCTTTTCATTATATTTAAACAACTTTTATTCCATGATAAAAACATGATTACAGTTACTTCCAGTTATGGTGTTAGCAGGTGGTATAAAAGAAATATTGATTGGTTCATGGGAACTGACTCTTTGAAACTAATGGGATTTGAGAGATGGTTTCTGCTCTAATGCTAATATTGTATCTAGTACAGAACACCATTCATCATTTGTGTTTAGTAGCTTTTTGGATTCTTCCCATTGGTAAGAATTATTGTGGGAATGCTGGTTCCTTACTACACCAATTCACTACGTCCAAATAGCAATTTCAGAGCTAAGAAGATTATGGTTGCTAATATAATACAATTGTTTAAATATGTTTTATGTTAAATTTACATGAACACTTGTTTGCCACACTGCTTTAGAATTACCCACACCTGCTTCAGAATCATCCACCTATAGGAAACCTGAGACTCACTAGGATAACAAAGTGCCATAATTAATGTTATCCATTCTAAGCTAGGCCTCTTGCTTAGTGTTAGTTGTAAACCTTGGCCTTTGTATTTTGAGACTTTTGTGCGTTGACTTTTTACATAAAGTACTGCTGTCACCTCTATAGGAGCTGTTTTATCATACCTGGCTGCAGAATCAGTACAACTGAATATAACTTAGAGTGATAAACATGCCCCCCTGCGTAGAGTGAGAGTTAGGGGTGCCCATCTTCCCTGGGTCTCAGCTGACCTCTTGGACTTATTCCATTTCAGGGATGCTTTATGGTCAAAATTTAAGCAAACTGGCTCAGACCAAGATCACAACACTTATCGGCACGTCCGCAATAGATGCAAGACTCAAACCAAACTTGCCAAGACAACTTATTTCTCTGAACGGCTGAATAGAAATCTAGCGAACCCTACCAAATTTTGGAGCGTCATAAAAAACATGTATGACCCTCCGCGCCGCTCAGAACCTACCACAATTAAGACACATAATGAAGTTCTAAAATCTCCAGTGACAATAGCAAATGAATTCAACAACTACTTTGTAGGATGCGCCACAGCTCTTGTAGCAAAACACCACAATGAAGATCATGCCACTTTTTCTATGGCAGACAAGTCCCTATCGATATCACCCCTGGCCAAACACATTGCTGAATTTGAATTTACTTCTATATCAGATAGTGAAATAGCAGCGCATCTCCTCAATCAAAAAATGAAATTACAGTGTGGGCCGGACCTACTTCCGTCAATGTTACTGAGGCTGAGTGCGCCTGTTACTGCACGACCCATTGCCTGCTTAATCAATGCATCCCTGTCCTCTGGTTATGTCCCCAAAGCCTGGAAAAAAGCCAGAGTTATCCCCATCCACAAAAATGGAGATGTAAACTTGGTGTCAAACTACAGGCCTATTTCACTGCTACCCATACTTTCTAAAATCCTGGAAAAATGTGCCCATGATCAACTGTGCGAGTATTATCAACGCTCCAACTATCTAACCTCGCTTCAATCTGGGTTTAGGTCAAATCACTCCACGATAACTGCTCTCTTAAAGGTGACCAATGACATTCAGAGTGGCATGGAGAGGGGTGAACTCACAGGTGCAGTTTTCCTAGACTTTGCAAAGGCCTTTGACACGGTTGATCATGATCTTCTGCTAAACAAGCTAAGTTGTTCGGGTATAAATGAGAGGTCGCTCTACTGGTTTCGTTCATACTTGTCTGATAGATCTCAATATGTGTCCATTGCTGATATCATTTATAAATGATCTACCCTCGGTGTGTGACCTGGCTCGTGTGCATATGTATGCTGATGATACGGTCATTTATACTTGCGGTACTCAACTATCGCAAGTGGAGTCTGTGCTACAGGATCAGTTTTCTAAAGTTGAAAATTGGATAGCTAACAACAAATTATTCCTCAATGCTGAAAAAACTGTGTCCATGTTGTTTGGGACAAATGCCAAACTACTTAAATTAAACAATCCTCAATTAACCATCAAGACCAAAACGAGTTATAACCTGACCCAGGTAAACTCATATAAGTATCTTGGCATGTGGCTAGATCCAAACCTATCTTTTGGTCTCCATATTGATAAGTTTGTGTCAAAGCTATATCCTAGGATCGGCTTTCTGTATAGAAACAAATCTAACCTAGATTCCACGGTAAGGAAACATATTGTGCAGCAAATGTTAATGCCGATCTTAGATTATGGAGATGTTGTGTATGATTCTGCCCCGCAGACCCATCTCGGTAAACTCGACACTATGTACAATACATTGTGTCGTTTTGCGCTACAGTGTGATTATAACACGCATCACTGTAAAATGTTAAAAGAGTTAAATTGGCTGACGCTTGCCTCCAGGCGTGCTCTCCACCTAGCTTGCTTAGTGCATAACCACTTCTCTGGAACGCTCCCCCCCTACCTGAGCGGCATGCTCGCTCTTACTCCATGCACATCCCACAATCTCAGATCCTGCACCAACCCTTCACTAGCGATTCCCCACTTCAAAAAGGAAGCAGGTATAGGTGCGTTCTCTTTCAGAGCGCCTCATATGTGGAATGGCCTTCCTGTTTCTGCTAAATCATCATCTACTCTAAGATCCCTGAAAATAAGTATCTCCCAAATCCTCAAAACAGATTGTACCTGTTATTAGTTTACAAACTCTTTCGTATACTGTACATGTTGTTCCTTTTTGTATCAATAATGATTTACCCTGTATGTTCCCCTTCCAACTTGTTTAATATATGTATGTATGTATTTTTGAATCTACTGTTAAATGTGTAACTCTGTGTAACTCCATTCTGGACTGGGTCCCCAGGACATACTTGAAAACGAGAGAAATCTCAATGTATTTTTTCCTGGTAAAACACTTTCTAAATAAATAAATAAATAAATAAATTTAATTCAAAGATTGTATAAAGTTTTTAAAAAAATTCGAAAGAATACAAATTAAGCGCCTTATGAAGGCTTCTTTACTCCATATAGTTCTCTCAGGTAGCAGACATTTTGTTTAGAATCTTGGGTAAGATCTTCACTCACCTTGGTTCAGATGAACAAAGATATGACCCATCTGACCAAAGATTCTAAACAAAATGTCTGCCTCCTGGTAGAGCTATGTGGAGTAAAGATTGCTCAATTAGGTACTTTATTTGTACTTTTTCATTAAAGCATTTCGCTATAAAATTCTTACACTTGATGAATTATTTCAATCTAACTGAACCTCATTTTTTGCTACAGTTGTCCCTGAAGCTGGTTGGACTGGACATACTCCAGAAAAAAGACATCTAGCACCTTAGTGATTTGATGTTAGAAACAAACCTATCCGATTGCCTTCTTAGTATCCATTTACAAGTTATTAAGGAGCTGAAATAGACTGAAATGTACTGCATAAAATGGCCCATGATTGTCTTGGAGACAATTTGCATTATAACAGATTGATTAAGTAGATGAGAATACTGTTTTACTCTCCTAAAAACAGCTCTGCCACAAAAAATTCTAATGGCATCATCACATTTGCATAGCACCTATGAAGTCTTCTTTAGATTCCATTTTACAGACTGTAGACTCTAAATACTTAGAAAGGTGGAAATAGCCTCTACCAACCAAAACATTGGGGAACTGAGTGATACCCTTAAATTGCAGTCTTCAGCTTGTGCCTGTTAGCTTGTATTACAGCTTACTTGTTTATATCCCAACCTATGTATTTATGTAATAAATACTTTGTAATAAAGTATATAGTTTTATACTACAGGGTGTGCACTAGTCATTTTCCCTCTGTGTCTTGTAGGGCACAGTTTAGAACTGTGACTCCTTCACGCCATTTCTCCTGCTCTTTTCATTATTGATATTGCCAGAGCACCAAGCTTGCATACATGGGACTTGCCCCTGTCCCCAAATTGCACTCACAGGATTTGCTCCAGTGCCAAGCTCTCACTTCGCCCTCCCCATGCCTTTATGGAGTATGAGCACCGGGAGATCACGTGACTCCTAACACTCTAATGTGCAGGGAGCGAGAGGCAGTTTGTGAGTATGTTCGTGCGCCTGATTCATGCCCAGATATTAGCCGTCCTCTGTCATTCTACACAAAGAGGGATGGTGAGGGGAGATCCACCTACTGCACATGCACATGGTATTTGACCCTCCGTGCCTCCATGACATAAGTGGAAGTGTGTGCATGTGCACCACTGCATCATGGCGCCACACTCACCAACTGTCTGATCTGCAAGCCACCCTACAGAAGACAACTTCTGATCACAGGAGAGCAAGACTGGCAGCAGGCTGCCCTGGCGGAAACCTTGGATTAGGGTTTCCTTTACGCATATCTACATTTTTTCAGCCTTATTCAATAGCACAATTACCAGTGATCATTTATGTACTGAAGCAATTTATGTGCTTGCTAAGTGTTAGTGCACTTGCTTGTAATCTCTCGTCTCAACTACTGTAATACTCCCCTGACTGGCCTTACTCTAATTCATCTTTTTTCAAGATGCTGCTGCCAAACTCATCTTTCTCATTCGTCACTCCATGTCATCTGCTCCACTCTGCAAAGCCCTCCACTGGCTTTCTGTCTGCTCTAGGGTACAATTTTAAATTTGTTCTTTAACCTACAACACCCTCCACCACTCAGGCCCTCTCTACATCGCCTGCCTAATTGACTCATACTACCCTGCAGAACTGCTACGTAGTCAAAAAAACTAACTAGTATGGTTTGAAAGAGCATACTTAGCACAGTCTTATTGTAAGTCTGTAATGCATATAGATAACACCTCTTTGAGAGCATTTACCCCTGAGTTTACGATGTTCAGGGTGCTGTCATTTTAGATGCATTCATGGTCGGATCCGACCAAAGATGTGATTCCCCGCTAGTGCCTGCTGGTGTGCGCATGGGAGAATTGGCAGCGGTGCATCATCTAACTAGTTGACTGGATAGAATACACACAAAATGCCAGTGCCAGAACATCATAAACTCAGGGGTAAACACTCTCAAAGGGGTTTTATCTATGTTAACCCCTTAGTGACATGACTTTTTTGGCTTGTCCGACGCTTGGTGACATGGGCTGTTTTAACATTTCTGAGGTGTTTGTGTTTTGCTGTAATTTATTTCTGTCTCATTTAGTGTACCCACACAAACTATATATCGTTTTTATCGTTATAAGAAGGGCTTTCTTTTGATACCATTATTTTGATAATATCATATAATTTGAAGTAAAAAAATAATAATAAAATATGGCAAAAAAATGTAAAAAAAAATTTTTTTATGACTTTTATTTGAAAAATCGTATACTCATGTACAAGAGACAACAAAAAAACACTGCTAAATAGTTTCTAATATATGTCCTGAGTTCAGAAATAGCCCATGTTTTATGTTTTTGTGCTTTTTTATTCATGTTACAGGGCCAGAACTATAAGTACTGCACAGATATTTTAAAATCCTTTTTTTCAAAATTAGCGATAGTGACATTGTAACACTGATTTCTGTACTAAATCCATAAATGACCCCCAACATGTACATATTTTTGAAAACTAGACCACTCAGGGCATTTAACTTAGGGTATTTTGACACATTTCATGTAGCCATTTTACCACCAATCTTTGCCAAAGTTTGCAGCAAAAAATCTTTTTTTTTAATTTTTCACATAGATTGCAATTTAGGTAAACATTACCTTAAAATGTGAAGGGGTATTTCCAAATAACACCTCAATATGTGTTCAGCAACATCTCCTGAGTACAGGGATACCACCCATGCATAGGTTTGTTGGTTTGTTTTGGGGATAAAAGGGCCACATTTAGGGGGTGCGCATTTTGGTTTTCTAACTTGGAATTCTGACATGCAGAAAACTTGCGCCCATGTCCCATTTGGGACATTTTTGAAGCCAGAAAGTGTATTCTACCCAACAAAGCCATATATTTTTGAAAACTAGACACCCTAGGGTATTTTAAATGGTAGTATTTTAACACTTTCCATGCACTAATTCTACCACCAGCCTATGTCAATGTTATGGATAGTAATTTGTTTTCACATACATTGTACTTCGGGCATAAATTCAGAGAGCCTATTATCTGTCAGTGCCAAACAACACCCCAATATGTGTTCAACAACATCTCCTGAGTACAGGGATACCACCCATGCATAGGTTTGTTGGGTTGTTTGGGGGCAAAAAGGCCACGTTTAGGGGGGGGGTGCATTTCCAACTTGGAATTTTGACATGTAGTCAGCCTGCGCCCATGTTCCATTTGGGACACTTTTGAAGCCTGTCAAAGTATTTTACACCATCAAACCATATATTTTGGAAAACTAGACATCCTAGGGTATTTAAAATTGTGGTATTTTAACACTTTCCAAGTGCTAATTCTACCACCAACCAAAGGGTTGGGATGTCATTTTTTCCCCACACACATTGTAGTTCAGGCAGGAATTTTCAGATTCTGGTATTTGCCACTGCCAACCAACACCTCAATATGTGTTCAGCAACATCTCCTGAGCACAGGGATACCCCCCATGCATAGGTTTGTTGGTTTGTTTTGGGGCTAAAAGGCCACATTTAGGGGGTGCGCAATTCCAACCTGGAATTTTGACATGTAGTCAGCCTGTGCCCATGTTCCATTTGGAACATTTTTGAAGCCGTCCAATGAATTTTACCCCATCAAACCATATATTTTTGGAAAATAGACATCCTAAGGTATTTCAAATGGTGGTATTTTAATACTATATATGTACTAATTCTACCACCAGCCTTTGTAAAAGTTTGTGGTAGTACTTTTTTGGGAGTTTTTCTTCCACATGCATTGTACTTTAGGCATGAATTCACAGATTCTGGTATATGTCACTGCCAAACAACAACCCAATATGTGTTCAGCAACATCTCCCGAGTACAGGGATAGCACCCATGCATAGGTTTGTTGGTTTGTTTTTGGGATAGAAGGCAACTTTTGTGAGATGCGCATCTCAAAATTCCAACTTGGAATTTTGACATGTAGTCAACCTGCGTCCGTGTCCTATATGGGATATATCTTTGAAGCCAGCCAATGTAATTTACCCTCACCAAACCATATATTTTTTAATGGTAGACACCCATCACTCTTTGTGGCAAGGGCTCAGCAGCCACCGATACATCACTAGATGATGTATCAGAAAGCTGACCAGGGTCAAAATCAAACCCTGAGTCCGCGGCCTTAGAATCAGTGCGTAAGCAGTGGGTTAATAGCTCTTAGAAGAGCCTATCTTGTACTGTAATACATTACAGTACAAAGAAATTAATCCATAAAACAGTGCAGACAGCAAAACATACTGTTGCTGTGCAAGATTACTGCTTATACAGTGACGAATGGCAGGGAAGGGGTTAATACACAGTGAAAGACTTTCATAAAACCTGACAATTTTATAAAATGTTATTTTATATCACTAATACTGATCTGTCTCTTTCCGTCACAAAAATGTAAGTGAGGAGAGGGAGGCAGATCAATATTTGTGAATATTGATCCGACCAATTTTGATCTGACCAGGGCGAATGGTGAGCTTAATTGAGAAATCACCAAACCGCCTTTGCCACTAATTCGCTGTTACTGATCACTATGCGCTCAGACAGCTTAAAAAAAAAACTCAAATATTTTTACTTTTCCCCTAGCGGGTATGTGTAAAAAAAAATAAAAATAAAAATATGCAGACAGATAAAAATTGCTTTGGCGTCAATATCATTGCGTAAGCAGTGATCGACAGCAAAGAAGGGGTTAATAACTCTTAGAAGAGCCTTTGTAGTACAAAAAAATTAACCCCTAAAAATGTACAAACAGCAAAAATAAATGCGCTGATGTGCACGATCACTGCTAACGCAAGATCAGTGTCAGGGAAGGGGTTAAACGCAGGGAATTGCTTTAATACATTTTTTTTATTGTTTTATTATTCGTGTGTTGTGTATTTATTATTTTTTTGTACTTTTTCTTACTTTTCTTACTTTGATCTGTCTCTCTCCCTCACTAAAAAAAATGTGAGGAGAGGGAGGCAGATCATAACTGGTCAGATCAATATAGGGTTAATATTGATCTGACTAGTCAGTGGGGATTCTCATCAGAGCATCCCCACTGCTTGTCAGTGTGCCTGGCAGTCACTGATTGCCTCTGTGAAGAGGCAATCGTGTGGCAGCCAGAGAGCACAGGAAGCAGGTGCCTCGACTAGGTCCATCCTGTGTCACTAACGCCTCGGCACACAGGACGGACCTAGTCCGTCCTGTGTCGCCAAGGGGTTAATGCATTATAGACTTACATTAAGACTGTGAAAAGTACGCTGTTTCAAACAATACTAGTTTGTTTTTTGACTACAGTCGTCCTTCAAAGACTAAGGCTCTCCTCCAACCACGTCACCAACACTTTTCCTGAGCCAATTTTTTAAAAAGACCCCCAAAACTCCTTTAAGGACGCTTACTACTCATCCCACTAGAATAACCATTAATTAAATTCTAGCCTGTTCCCCCTAGATCTCACTGTACTCAAACACTGATAGGAATAGGAAGCATACAACACATTCAACAAGAACACACCTGGCTCCAAACCCACTTGACTCCAAATATCCCTAGCACAGTTACTAACACCACGTTCCCCTTTGACCTTTTCACTCATGTTATTTGTCTCCTATCCCCCACTCCATAAAGATTGTAAGCTTGTGAGCTATGCTCGCTACCTCCTGTTTAAGTCTGTCTCTGTTCATCTAGCATATTATATAGTTACCTTTATACTTTGTACCAAGAGCTACATATATTGTGGTGCTATATAAATAAATGTTAATGTAATGTAATTGTTACATTAGTGATGACTGGTAGCGAGCAGGTTAATCTTCCAAGAGTAGAGAATTGTCCAGTACTCACAATGTAATACGTAAGATGGAATCTGGAAGTATCCACACTTGTTACACCACAAATATTAGCTGGATTCCCTGCATTTATCCACACAAACACACACACTTGATTGGTGAATTCTAACATCCAATGGTCTATACTCAATGATTTAAGTTGTCACTTACAACAGGTTTTTAACTCACAATGGTATTCAATGACCTGAGATAAATTAACTCACTTCATTGAGTAGAGCCCAATATCTATTCCATACTAAATACTAACAATAGGGCTTTTCACTACCCTTCACCGAGTTAAGTGGGTGGCCTGATTGCAAACCTTTGCTGCATAATACATCATTACTTGGATAATTACTTGAAAGCTAATGAAATCATAGGACATGCCAGCTGGCTTGACATAGCAAGTTGGAATACAAAACTTTTTGCACATGAGTTGGGAGACACATTAACCAGTATCACAATAATTCTCTATTACTTGAATAATTTGGAAACTAACTAGCTGATGAAAGTTATGAGAACCTAAACCTTGTGATTGAAAATGGCTGGTGGATTGTCTCATCCGGGGCAATTGGGAGAGTTAACCGACAACTTGTGGAAAATGACATAAATGTAATTCATGAAATATTAATTTCTTGGTTGTATACAGCATTTAATTAATTCACTTTGCAAGTCAGAAGCTTTTAATATTTTGTAACGTAAAATATTGCTGACAGATTTAATAATTGGGAATCTTTTAGATAAATGGAGGCAAGTGGGCCACATTGCATGGTTTCTGTATTGCAAATGTGTGCCTACAAATTTCTTAGAAATTATCGTTGTACAAATCATATTTATTTTGGTCAACTGTTTGTATGCCACAGGGGTCATTATTATTTTAATTAGCTAAGTGATTGTGGTGAACTGCAAAATTCAAGTCCAAATAGCTGTATTTACAATGGTGGATTGGAGATTTTTTTCCAGCAAAGCTATTTTTGCAATTTAATTGTCAGTTTACCACAGTTCACTTTTTAGTGACTGTACTTCATACGTGTAGAATCTTTATATATAAAACAACATTTATGTTAATTTCTTTGCTTCTTTTTTTTTTTACTGTCAGGCTTAAAAGAGACACCTTTTGAAGATTTGCTCACCTTTCCCCTATTGGTCAAGAAATTGACATTGAACTTACAAAATCACAAATGCACAATGGAGGTTATGTATAAAAGGGGCACAATGGCATCACCATTCCCGTGCGCACCACTGAATAATGCAAAGATTGCACAATGTGCGCTGATCACAAAGTACCTAGTTGATACAGCATGCTGAGGGCCAGTGCTATCGATGTATAAAGATTAATTTGCAATATTGCGCACAAGAAAGTGTGGGGATATTAAGAAAAGGCGCTATTGTCGTTTTTACAGAAAAAGCGGTGATTGTCCAAATTTTTTTACAAACGTCACAACACTTGTGCGTGGAATATTTTACAGATAAACTCCTATTGTTTTTTAAAATCTATTAAAAATTATTATTAGAATACATAATTTAAATGATCATATACATTCTGATAAATCATTGTGATGCATTCTGCAACGTGGAAAAACATGTATATATTATTTTTTAAATAATGTAAAGTGACATGAAAATATCTAAACATTAAATATTTTAAGAATGTATTAACCCCAGGAGCTTGCAAAATACTAGCAGAGCCCCATAAAAGATTTTTTTCTCAGCATAGGAATTGTTCGAAATTTGTATATTGGTTAATGGATAGAAATAGAAATGGCTGATGTAATCCTATCCCTTCAAGGACTGCATGTAATTCCATGTATATGAAAGTGTAGAGGAAGATAGGACAATAGTTTAGTGTATCAGTCGCTGTGTAGAAAGAAACAGCAAGGAGAAATAAAACCACAAATTTATTACACAAAATATTTAATGTGTGGTGAAATCTGCTGGTTTATGAACCGTTCTGGGTTAAGTTAGTTGTTTGTTTCTGTTTTGAAAGCATACATTTCTCTTCTCCATGTAAACTCAAAGCTCTAGTTATTTACTTTAAAATGGATTCATTTCTTATTCCAGAGGAGGGGGGAAACCGCTTGACTTCAACAGCTGCTTCATGACCCAAAAACTGTCAGTCTTCCTTGGAATAAATTGTGGATTGTACCATGTGCCAAGCACTGTAGGGGAGTATGCCTGCCCATGTTGTTTTTCTACGATACAGTAAAAATATCTACAGTTCAAAGAGATGCCATTTGCAGTGTTAACAAACCGAGGTAGACGTATACCTGCCTTCAATGATATAGGAATTAGGAAAGCAATGCATCTTTCTCTGCATCGTTATTCTCACGGCACCCCCCTATTTTCAGAGGCTGAGTGAAAGAGGCCCATAGTAGAATCAATTCACATTGTGGGGGGCTTGAAACAGTTTGTTTCGCTGGTTGCTGAGTTTGGAGAGCGTTGGGCAGTTTGCGTTTAATTGTGATTGTTGAATTATTTTCTTTGCTTGTGCTTATGAAGCCATACTCTGCCTTGTTATGGGAGAGAAGGTGTAAGGGGACAGTGTTTGGTTTTTGCTGTACCATTTTTGCATTTTGCTGGGGGCAGAGCTGGTGGCATGGTCTGCAAGTCCAGAGTTACACTAGTTACCAGCCTGCATCAAACCCTCTTAATTTAGTTTGTATACTTGCTTCTCTGAAGGTTCCTAAACTTTTATCTGGTGAGCAAACAATCTTTGGGTCTTTCAGCTTCTTTTTTTATTATTATTCATATTATTATTTTATTATCATCTGTTCTGGTTATTTACAGCGGTTAATTTAATAGCAATGAGATTAGTTTAGCAAATACAAATGAAATGGTTGATAATCTGTGATAAGGCAATATTTACCATTTGTATACCTTATACCTATTTTGTATTATTTTTTTTAGAGAGGTCTTAATTGTATATTCTGTTAGCAGATGCTTGTGTAGTCCTAGAAAGTGTTATAAATGTATACTATATCTGTGTACATATTTCTATATACATATCTATATATAAATAGAAATTTATATTTTCATTAGCAAACTATATATTGTAACAATTCTGGAATTGCATTAATTTGCATGCTTTTGATACAAGATCCAGGCATTAATCTGATATTACATGAAACCAGCACCATAGCCTTAACTCTTACCGTGCAATTAAAAAAAAAAATACAAATAAAAAAAAACCATTAAAATAAAAACACTTATGTGTGTATTTTATTCACTTATCTTCCAATAGGGAATTTTTTTCTTGCTTTCATTAACTCATTCACTGCTAGAAATATGCCTGCAGCCTTTTGCACCAGGAGTGCGATTATTAACTTGTAGAAGATACACAGAGCCATCTAGTGGCCAGAAAAATGTATTAAATTGTAAAAAGTAACACTCATTTGAGTTCAGAAGAGAAGCCACAGCATGAGAAAACCTCCATAAATTCCTTTTGCTGTTTGTCTGAGGACCTACATGTTCCCTTTAGAATAACATACATTGATTAATCTAACCACATTTGGCTACTGCAGTTTATATGACTTGATGACTGTATAAGAAGACTGATATAAATGTAATGCAAGCATTTGTTTATAGCTAGGATGATTTTACTGGGGCATAGTTTATTTTCTTCTTTCTTTATACATGTGTCTTTCACACCTATTATACAAGCATATCGAATGCTGAAACTCTTTTAAGAGTGCAGAACTGAAACTTGGTGGGTTAGAGCTATTTACACCTTCTTGAGTAAATTGTTACCTACTATTTGGATGTTTTGTTTATCCTTTGTTTGTTCTATGAAATGTGCTAAAGCTTTGTAAATAATAAGCAAAAAAATAACAAATCATTAAAATTGATTACATTATTTGGTTGGAAAGGATGTTACCTGCACGGATACATTAAGATGTGTCTTACTTTTAATTCCTTAAGGACCAGCCCTTTGGAACATTGTTGGTTATTCTGTACAATTGCTATTTTTCTGTGCTGTTTGTGTTTATCTGTAATTTCCTTCTTTGTCATTTGATGTACCCACACACATTATATATTATTTTTATCATGACAAGAAGGATTTTCGTTATATACCATTACTTTGATCATATCATATAGTGTGCTTAAAAAAAAATATTTTGGAAAAATTGTGTGGTGGTGGGGGAGACATATTTTCTCATTGTTATTTGAAATATATTTTACTCATCTACAAAAGCTAAGGGAACAACCCTGCTAAATAGATTCTAGTATTTCTTCTGAATTTAGAAATGCCCAAAGTTATAGGGCAATAAGCACAAGTAGCTCATTGTCAAAATTATTTGTTAGCGATAGTGACATTGGAACACTGATATCTGTCATGAATCCTTGAATCACCCCCCCACATGTGTATATTTCTCAAAATTAGACAACCCAGGAAATGCAGCTTGGGGTATTTGGCACTTTTCATGCAGCCATTTTACCACCAATCTTTGCCAAAGTTTGCATAGATAAAAAAAAGTATTGATTTTTTTTCAAACAGATTGCAAGTCAGGTATAAATTTACTGAATATTTCAAGGGTTACAGCCAGACAACACCCCAATATGTGTTCAGCAACATCTCCTGATTAAAATGATACCACCCATGCATAGGTTTGTTGGATTGGTTGGGGCTAAGGTGAAAGGTGTAATTTTTTGTTTTCCAGCTTGGAATTTTGACATTTGACAACCTGTGCCATTGTCCCAGTTGGAACCTTTTTTTTTTTAAGCTAGCCAATGTATTTCCCCCCACACATTAAACTATATATTTTGAGTAGACACTCATGAGTATTTCAAATGGTTGTTTTTAACACTTCCCATGCACTAATTCTACCATCAGCTTTTATAAAACTTCTGGATAATCATTTTTCTTGTATTATTTTCACACACGTGCTTCAAACATGAATTCACAGATTTTGGTAAATGCCAATGCCAAACAACACCCCAGTATGTGTTCAGCAACATCTCCACCCATGGATAGGTTTGTCAGGTTCTTTAAGGACTGAAAGGCCACATTTGGGAGGTGTGGTTTTACAACTTGTAATTTTGACATGTAGACAGCCTGCGCCCATGTCTCATTTGGGGCAATTTTGAAGCCAGCCAATGTAATTTACCCACATCAAATCATAAATATTTTTTAAAAGTAGACAGGTTTTTTTTAATTGGTGGTATTTTGACACTTTCCATCCACTAATTATTCAATAAGCCTTTGTCAAAATTTTGGGTATTATTTTTTGTGTTTTTTTTCACACACACATTGTACTTCAGACATGTATTCACAGATTTTGGTATGTCCTAAGCGAAACATTTTTGAAGCCGGCCAATTCAGTTTACCCCATCAAACCATATATTTATGAAAAGTAGACACCCCAGGGTATTTCAAAGGATGGTCTCTTAACACTTTTCATGCCATCATTCTACCACCAGTTTTTGCCAAACTTTTAGGCAGTATTTTTTTCCCCACACACACCTTGTACTTCAAGCATGAATTCTCAGATTCTGGTATGTGCCACTACCAAACAATAAATCAATATGTGTTCAGAAACATCTCCAGAGTACAGAGATACCATCCATGCATTGGTTTGTTGGCTTGTTTAGGAGCTAATTAATTCCTAGTGGGTGTAACAAAAAATAAGAAATATGCAGACAGATTAGTGCCTAAGCAGTGATCTACATCAGGGAAAGGGTTAACACACAAGGAATGGCTTTTATATATATAAAAAAAACAAAAAACTAAAAACAAATGTCACGAACACGGGCTAATGGCTCGGCTGAGACAGTGGAAAGAGTGTGGGAGTGAAAGGGTTAATGACACCAGATCCCTGGTTACCTGTTGCTAGTCCCAGCAACCACTAAATTAACCCCTGCAATACCTCCTACACTATTGCCCTAGTACACAATTTGCTGCCACCACCAAGACTTTATATCCGGGCGTCTTCGGTTACCCCAAACACAGTACAATATAGTATCACAACCTTACTTTAATGATCAGACACATATATAATTAACCCTCTGGTAACGTGTTCTACCTGAGCTATCTTCAGAAGTGTGAGTTCATACAAAGACAAGAGCTGATTAAGTAAACATTTAATCCGAAAAAAGTGCAAAACAGTCCATAAAATAGGAGAAAACACAAGAAATCCTTACATATAATTACCGATATATATAATCCTTGTGGGAGATTCAGATGGTAAAGTTCTCCATACAGTTGTTAAAAAAGAAAATCTCCCTTTGTACAATCAAACATTCTGATTATATAGATCCCTGGTGATTTTCTAAGAGACCAGCCCCCCTGGGTGGATCAGAGGGGCTTGGCCTGACAGTTTATGGCCCACTCCATCATACCTGTCCAGGGCACTAGTGTGGATAGTTACCTACAAACACAATAAGCTTACCAATACATGTCATGTACTGTATAACACCATAATTTAGTAAGGATCACATTCCTTATATTTTTAGGAGTATTTAGACACCAAACATGGATGTTTTAACTGTTTGGAAAGTACTCATTCTTGGTTCTCGTGACAGTAACACATTCCGCTGACCATGTTTGGTACCAAATTAAAGAATACCACCTGGACAATCTGAATATATATATATACTGGACCCTCACACAATATATACACGTGTTCCCCATATTTCATATTTTCTGGTTGTCCTCTGATTCACCCAATGTCAGAGTACATGCTCCACTACATTTTACGACCCCAGCTCACGAAGTCCAGCTCTGGTGATGGCTATCAGCTAGTTTCACTTTATGGCTTAGGCCTGGTGGTGGATCAAAGCCTACAATACACTCACATATTATAACAAACATAACACATTATATCAATGCCAACTCATGCTTTGGCATGACAACAAACTAATATTAACCTGTCTCTCTCCCTCTCAAAAAAATCAAGTGAGGAGGAGGGAGACAGATCCAAACTGGTCAGATTGATAATTACAAATATTGATCTGACCAGGCGAATGGTGATACTCATCTCAGCAATCACCAAAACGCCTTTGCCACTGATCGCTGTTACTGATCGCTATACATGTGCTCAGTTAGCTTAATTTTTTTCTTTTTTTTTTTTTTTACATTACACGTAACTTCCTAGTGGGTATAATTAACAAAAAATAAAGAAAAATATGCAGATAGCAAAAGAGTGCTTTGGCGGCCAGACCAATGCTTAACCAGTGATATATGGAAACAAAGGGATCAATAGCTCTTAGAAGAGCCTTTGTTTATACTCTAATAAATGGCATTGAAAAAAAACAACCCATAAAAATATGTACAAACAACAAAAAATGTGCTGGTGTGCACAATCACTTTTTTTGTGGCCTGCTGCTAAATTACTGGTTGGTTGGCAACCCTATGGACATACAAAATATTTTGAATTTTAGATTTTCTGCATGTGCTGACAAACATATCACTTTTATAAGTGAAAAATATTTTTGTTTAAGAAATTACCGTATATTGTGACATTAGTTTGCGGTTCAAATAAAGGCAATCTGTTATTGGATTCAGAATTTTGCTACTCTATTGTGGGACATAGAGAGAATATATCATACTACTGTATACATGGATATATGAAAAAAATAGAATTAAAACTCACACATATGTGACCTCTTCGCGACATAGGATGTGCGTGAGATGTGCCTGGCAGTTATGACTGTGAAATGTCTGCAGACATACCGTGATCTCAGTGAAACTGACATGGCTGAATCTCTGAACCGAGGCAGAGGGCAGAGAGAAACTAATTACAAAAGCTTGCCCATGTGCCCCAAGCACCCCCAGATTTGAATAACATAGTTAAAGTAAACAATTGTGAATAGTAAAAAGCAATGCTCTACTTGTACTTTTAGACTTAAAACTTTAAAAAACAAAACTAAAAGTATGGGGTATTACCAAACTCAGGACATATTACAATCTATTTAGCAGATATTTCTTAGTGTTTTTCAAAAAGTAAAAAAATCAAATAATGGTATGAGTAATTAAATTAGCAAGAGTAAAAAAATACCGCAAACATCTTTAAACAGCTCATGTCACGCAGGGTACAACATGGCCAAAAAGTCTGGTCACGAAGGGCACAACATGGTCAAAAAGTCTGGTCACCGAGGGTACAACATGGCCAAAAAGTCTGGTCACAAAAGGGTCAAACAGTTGTATGTTGATTTAAAATTTCAACCTAGTGAACATTTATTTAAATTTTCAAAGTTTTAATCTCAAATCAGAAGATAAACATGTAGTGGCTCTAGTATGAGAGGTAACCTTTTAAAGTACATGCCAGTTTATTCTCTGACTGGCACTTATGATGCTTAGGAAGCATAAGGACTGCGGCTAACAGTCTCTCGCTGCTAGTGCAGAGAGAAGCCCCCGTTTCCCCTCTGTTGATCCACTTTGAAAACGAGTGTCTCATTCTGCAGCAGCAGAGAGACAACACCGAATCCAAGAGACTAAGCAGGGCAAGCCCTAGCTGAATGATTGTGTGTGTGCTGAGCCTCCTGACTGGCTCTGCCTTTCTATTGCAGTCTATGGTAATCAATGGCACATGAAGAATTAATTCAGGTCATTGAATAGACCCCAGTGTGTACTAAAATGTCCATAATATTGAATTGCAACCATTTTATAATTTCTATATTCACAGTATAAGCAATGTTTACGTTGACAGAGTTTGTAAGAAACTACAAAATGGTCTCTCTCCATTGCAAGCTTAAATGTCAGCAGCTTTGTAACTCCCTATTAGTACAAGCCACCTTTATATTCCAAATTCTGTGATTAATATTTGCCAAATTAGATTGCTGAATACAATATCTAATTTTTTTGAGTATACTTTATAATGCCATGTTGTTGAGGAGAAAATTATTATATAGTTAGCCAAACGAGATAAAGGATAGCTCCCTTCTTCATAACGTCGTCTGGCACTGGACTTCTTCTATGGTAATGGAAGTCCAGAAGGTTACTGGAGTGGCATAATAGAGAAAAAAGAGAATAAATACCTGTGTAAGCTGACCCTGGTAAAAATGCACCAAATATGTGCCGAGAAAATAAAGAGCATCCCTGCACCTTTAGTAAAAGGTAGCATGACTGCTGGCCCATGCTAGACTTTAAGGGGTGTAGGCATGTTCTTATTGGTTGTATAAATTCTTACAATGTTGTTACCTTATAAAATGTGTTGCTCCCTGGCAGCTCCTCCTCTTGGCGCCCTCCCTGTTTTTTATTCTCTCCTTTTCTAGTCACAGCGGTAATTTCCTCGCCAGCGCTGATTTGGAATATTTTGGAAGTCCGCCCTATAGGACTTGGGGAGCCGTTTCCTGCTGATGGTCGATGGCGTCAACAGGAGACTAGAGCTCGGGTTTATCCGTTGGGTCAACCGTCTGCTGAGGCTGATGGCTCTGCAGCTGGCGGGTCGTGTAAGGATGGTAAAAGTTGCTGGTTAAGAAATAAATAAAGCTGTGGCCAAGCCCTTATCCACCATACATTGTGTTGTGTTGTTAATAGGGTATGGTTGGGATCGGGGGGTGGATTGTATTATAGGTAATAGTCATGGGCCTAAGCAGTCATGAAGATACAAAATACTTACTGTGTTGACAAAAATAGGAGCACAGATATATGGAGGAGACAGAAATAATATATGGAGTAATACAGGAACGTTGAATAATATGATGATACTGAATACACTCACGAGAATTCTTCATAAAAATTGCCAATCAAAGTAGATAAAGCTTGGTAAGTTGGTAATATAAGCAACTACTAGGAACCACCAAAAACATTGCGGATGGGAAGCGACAATATATCGATATTCTATATAAACCACCAAAAAAAAATGACAGACCAAGGGGCGTCTATCAAATGAGAAAGGGGGGAGTGATCCTCCTCGTGCAGATCACAGCGCTTGAGAGGAATCAGAGACACCACTCCATGAAAGTTGGGAGGAGAAACACAGCCACGCCCGTGCCACCCATCAAACAGAAAAAAATGAGCAACAGCAGGACTCACCGGTCATCTGGGATACCATCCCCGAGTGAGGAATGGCAACTAATGAACGGTATTTAAATGCAAAGATTTCCACATTGGACACTTATTTAGGTCTGATGGTGTTGCTATATCCCAAAGTGCTCTTATGGGAAGGTGCGATCTTGCGGGGGAGTATTTTTTATCTGCTATTATTTACACGCGTAGTGTGATACCACTTTGTGACAAAATGCTTACTGTAAAGAAAATAAATACTTACTGAATAAAAGTTAAATGTATCTATAATATAGAATAAATACTGTAATATGTCTCAACACTCACAAGTATGGCAATAGGACGAATGCTTAGGGGCAACACTTTTTTTGTTATTTTTGCCTGCACAGTTTTTTAAGAATAGGTGTATTCATTTATGTTTTTTGGGTGACCACTTTCCCTGGAACAAAGATAGATTTGAGCACTGGACAGGTAATATTTTATTCACAGGGCACCCTTTGGGTCCCAGGGGGGTGAATAATGATTTTTACTGCCCAACCACCTGGAACCCAATGGATGTTTTTTGCAGGGGACTTGTCCCCCCGAACCTGGGCAAGGTAGAGATTTGGGGGGTAGGTAAGGAATGATTTTATTTTAAATTACTTGATTGGGTCTGGGGCCTTTGGGCTACCTGCCCTGAATCCCCATGTAAATAACAGGGTGCTGGGAGCCATTTGGCCGACTTCCAGACCCTTTTTTGATAGGGAGTTCAGGAATACTTTCTCTGCCTACCCCACTGGGCCTATTTTTTTTTAAAATAAATTTGTTTATTAATTTACATTTTGGGAGGAGCTTGGTTATTTTCAGAATACCCAAAATCATCCCGAAATGAGTTTCTATTCTCCCCATTGAAATCTACTTACAGAACAAAATGGCTTAATTAGTAATTTCATCTAGTGCATTTGTGAGGCCAGTTAGATGTTGGAGTACTAGGTTGTTTGCTAGATTTAGACAGATGGCATTCATCCTCAGGTACTTACTTTAGTAACTGAAAAGACAACATTACATTTTTAAAAAACAAACAAAAAACAAATAAAGAATGATAGTGACGGCGCTACTGTATATGTGTCAGTTAGCATTAGAAATACAGATAATTAAAATCCTGCAGCTCACAGAAAATTAAAATACAGAGAAACAACCAAATGAAACTGGAGCGCTAGAGTAAGTGTCTAATAAGATGGAATTTGGATAATTCAAGTAAACATTACCAGTTAAAGTAAAATAACAATAACGTAAATATACTTAAACCAATGGATATCTTGTGGCCTTCAGTCTGCAATCTCATCAGTCAATAATATATAGAAAAGAGAAAAAATTCAAATCATAGCGTTTTCTGTATAATTGCAAACTGAATAAAAACATATAAATAAATATCTGAAAAAAGCTTTAGAATTAATTAATAAGATTGCAAAATGTAATAAATACCAGAGAAAAATATAATGGATAAAACAGTTCATGAACAATTATAACTATGTATAAAAACAATGAATGCATCAGAGTTGTTATAAAAAGATGTAAGAATAAAATATATCTTACAAGATGTGGTGGAGCTCACATATAAATCTGCAAGTCGACACTGACTATACAACGGCTCTCTGCTCACAAATAATGTTGAAATGTTGAACTGGAGATGTCTGTAGAGTCAAGATGGACGAGTTGAATGGATTCACCAAAGGCAATTTCGTCAGGAGATGCTGTATATTAAAGCTGCCGAAATATTTCGTCGAGATCAGAGCTTTCACTGTATTCGACTGAATCTTAGCCTGACAAAGCCGAAAACGTGAATTCATTCACAAAAACCAGCTACTACGGGGGCTAGTAAGACCAAAAAAAAAACAACAAACCTTTCGCTGGTTGTTGGCTAAATCAAGGTGCAGTTACATTTTTTTTATGGCTGAAAATTCAACTAGAGATGCTCTACTGGACTGAATAAAGGTAAAATGTAATGCCATTATGAAAAAAGGGATCCCATTCAGAGCCTGTAAACTATCGACTGGTAAGACTAATCCTCCATAATGTGAAATCTGTTTGAAGGATTGCCAAGAGATGCTACCCAGCACATTGTTTCATGTGACAATATCCTAATAAGAAGTCAGTCTGGTTTTATGAGTAGTATAGAACATGTCAAACTAATTGCTTTCAATAACTGCTAATAGAAATACTGTATCAGTTGTGTAAATGCAGCAAACATAATCCTGCTGGATCACTATGAAATGATGGCAGGTTCTAGTAATAATACCAGAATAGGCGTGTGAAGGAAGAATAATGCTGGCATAAGTGGGAACTAATACTGGGATAGGATATTGTAAGGGTAATAATGCAAGGTTATGTTTGTGAATGATAAAAATGAGTGGCCACAGTAGCATTAACAATACTTTTTTAATGTTAGTTTTATAAGTAGAGTTCATACTGCCTCTTTCTTTCTCTGTATGCTCTCATTATTTAAGGATTGCTGCCATTTGCTGCTCATTCTATACCATGAACCACTACTCCTCACTGTAGTGACCAAAAAGAATTATACTCTAGCACAGGGGAGTCCAAGTTTGATCTGCAGTGGGCCACTTCACCGTAAATCTATTTGTGCGTAGACCGTACAAATAGAAAATTGAAAGAAAAAGTATGTATGTATATATATACACACACACACACACACACACATAAATATATACATGTGTGTGTTTGTGGAGATAGATATATACACGTCTCCTGGACTGCACGCTGTTAACTTTATGAAGAGGATTCCACCGCTCCACCCCACTGTCACAACTTCACCAGCACAACGTAGTCTTTCAACATTGAGACCCTCTACTTTTGTGTGTGTTGACTGAGTGTTTCTGTGAGTGAGTGTGTGCTGGCAGAGTTTGTCTGTTAGTGAGTGTGTTCTGGATGAGTGTGTCTATGATTGAATGTGTGCTGGCTGAATGTGTCTGTGAGTGTGTGCTAGTGGAGTGTGATTGTGTGCTGGCTGAGTGTGTCTGTGAGTGCTGGCTGAGTGTTTATGTGTGTCTGTGAGTATGTGCTGGCTGAGTGTGTCTTTTAGGCTGTGCTGGCTGAGTGTGTCTATGAATGAGTGTGTAATGGCTATAATAGTGTGAGCTTATGGAGTGTGATTGTGTGCTGGCTGAGTGTCTGTGGATGCTTGCTGAGTGTGTGCTGGCTGAGTGTTTCTGTGTGTCTGTGAATGTGTGCTGTCTGAGTGAGTGTGTGCTGACTGAGTGTGTCTATGAATTAGTGTGCCCTGGCTGAGTGTGTCTGTGAGTGTGTGCTGGTTGAGTGTGATTATGTGCTGGCTGAGTGTGTCAGTGATTGCTTGCTGAGTGTGTGCTGGCTGAGTGTGTCTGAATACTCATTGTGCTGGCTGAGTGTGTCTATGAATGAGTGTGTGCTGGCTGAGTGTGAATGTGATTGTGTCCTGGCTGAGTGTGTATGTGAATGTGTGCTTGCTGAGTGTGTATGTGAATGTGTGCTTGCTGAGTGTGTTCATGAGTGACTGTGTGTTGGCTAAGTGTGTATGTGAGTGTGTGTTGGCTGGATGTGTCTGTGAGAGGGTGTGCTGGCTGAGTGTGGTTGTGAGTGTGAGTGATAAACTGTTAGGGAACAAATATGGCACTGATAAGATGTTTTGGCACAAATACGGATTGACAGGGTGTTTGTGGACAATGATGGCCCTGATGAGCTGGTTGGGCAAATAGATGGGACTGACAAGTAGTTTGGGCACAGACATGTTCCTGACAAGTTTTTTGGGCACAGATGGCATTTGGAAAGCTGTTGAAGGACAGAGATGGCATTGATAAGTTTTTTCGGAACAAGATGCACTAGGAAGCTGTTTGGAATCAAAGATGGTGCTGGCAGGATGTTAGGGGACAGAGATGGAACATGGCCAAGTCCCTATTTATGCCAAGTGGCGTCCCAAGGTGGGGGCGGACCGCACCGGGTGACACCTCCAGCGGGGGTGACACTCGTGCTGCCGGCACCCCCCCGCATCGCGCTGCTTAACTTTTTTTCTGGCTGCCGCATCCGCTGGACGCGGCCGCCGGAAAAAAGTTAAAGAAAAAAGAAAAAAATCACAGCAACCGGATGCATCCGGTGACTGTGTTTCCCTCCTGCGTTCAAGAGGGAAGACTGCACGGAGGAGGCGTCCGTCCGGGAGCAGAGAGCAGCCTTTAGGTAAGTGATGGGGAAGGGGGGGAGGAGGGTGGTTTAAATCGAGCAGGGCATCTGGCTGGCACTATATTACTGGGCTCTGGCTGGCACTATATTACTGGGCTCTGGCACAATATTACAGGCATCTGGCTGACAATATATTACTGGGCTCTGGCTGGCACTATATTACTGGGCTCTGGCTGGCACTATATTACTGGGCTCTGGCTGGCACACTATTACAGGCATCTGGCTGGCACTATATTACTGGGCTCTGGCTGGCACTATATTACTGGGCTCTGACTGGCACAATATTACAGGCATCTGGCTGGCACTATATTACTGGGCTCTGGCTGGCACTATATTACTAGGCTCTGGCTGGCACACTATTACAGGCATCTGGCTGGCACTATATTACTGGGCATCTGGCTGGCACTATATTACTGGGCTCTGACTGGCACAATATTACAGGCATCTGGCTGGCACTATATTACTGGGCTCTGGCTGGCACTATATTACTGGGCTCTGGCTGGCACTATATTACTGGGCTCCTGGCTGGCACTATATTACTGGGCTCTGGCTGGCACAATATTACAGGCATCTGACTGGCACTATATTACTGGGCATCTGGCTGGCACTATATTACTGGGCATCTGGCTGGCACTATATTACTGGGCTCTGGCTGGCACTATATTACTGGGCATCTGGCTGGCACTATATTACTGGGCTCTGCCTGGCACTATATTACTGGGCATCTGGCTGGCACTATATTACGGGGCTCTGGCTGGCACTATATTACTGGGCTCTGGCTGGCATAATATTTCTGGGCTCTGAGTGGCACAATATTACTGGGCTCTGGCTGGCACTATATTACTGGGCATCTGGCTGGCACTATATTACTGGGCTCTGGCTGGCACTATATTACTGGGCATCTGGCTGGCACTATATTACTGGGCATCTGGCTGGCACTATATTACTGGGCTCTGGCTGGCATAATATTTCTGGGCTCTGAGTGGCACAATATTACTGGGCTCTGGCTGTCACTATTACTGGGCATCTGGCTGGCACTATATTACTGGGCATCTGGCTGGCACTATATTACTGGGCTCTGGCTGGCACTATATTACTGGGCTCTGACTGGCACAATATTACAGGCATCTGGCTGGCACTATATTACTGGGCTCTGGCTGGCACTATATTACTGGGCATCTGGCTGGCACTATATTACTGGGCATCTGGCTGGCACTATATTACTGGGCTCTGGCTGGCACAATATTACTGGGCATCTGACTGGCACAATATTACTGGGCATCTGGCTGGCACTATATTACTGGGCTCTGGCGGGCACTATATTACTGGGCTCTGGCTGGCATAATATTCCTGGGCTCTGGCTGGCACTATATTACTGGGCATCTGGCTGGCACTATATTACTGGGCTCTGGCTGGCACTATATTACTGGGCTTTGACTGGCATAATATTCCTGTGCTCTGCCTGGCACACTATTCCTGGTATCTGACTCAATAATATTCCTGGGCTCTGACTGGCATAATATTCCTGGGCTCTGACTGGCACACTATTCCTGGGCTCTGACTGGCACAATATTCCTGGGCTCTGACTGGCACTATATTACTGGGCTCTGACTGGCATAATATTACTAGTATCTGACTGTCACAATATTCCTGGTATCTGACTGGCACTATATTACTGGTGTCTGACTGGCACTATATTCCTGGGCTCTTACTGGCACAATATTACTGGGCTCTGACTGGCACAATATTACTGGGTTCTGGCGGGCACACTATTACTGGGCTCTGACTGGCACAATATTCCTGGGCGCTGAATGGCACAATATTCCTGGGCTCTGACTGGCACAATATTCCTGGTATCTGACTGGCACAATATTCCTGGGCTCTGAGTGGGACAATACTATTGGGCTCTGAATGGCACAATATTCCTGGTATCTGACTGGCACACTATTACTGGGCTCTGAGTGGCACAATATTACTGGGCTCTGAGTGGGACAATACTACTGGGATCTGAATGGCATAATATTACTGGTATCTATAATTGTAAGATTGTCACCTCGTGGGGCTCCTGTGTGTTGCATAATTAATGGCGGTTTCATGTGTGCATAATTATGGGGCACTTGTGTGTGGCATATTTATTGGGCCCCATGTGTGGCATAATTAAGGGACTCTTTTGTGTGGCGTAATTAAGGGACTCTTTTGTGTGGCATAATTATGGGGCACCTGTGTGTGTGTGGCATATTTATGGGGCACCTGTGTGTGTGGCATAATTAATTGGGCAGAGGTGAGGCATAAATAGTCATAAATAAATCATTTATGGGGCTCTGGTGTGGCATCATTTATGGGGCTCTGGTGTGGCATAATTTATGGGGCTCTGGTGTGGCATAATTTATAGGGCTCTGGTGTGGCATAATTTATGGGGCTCTGGTGCTGCATAAGTTATGGGGCTCTGGTGCTGCATAAGTTATGGGGCCCTGTTGTAGCATAAGTTATGGGGCTCCTGTGTGTGGCATAGTTATGGGCTCCTGTGTGTGGCATAGTTAATAGGCCATCTAACTGGCATTACTAAGGAATCTTTTTGGCATTGTATGGAGGAAATCCAGGGGGGTGACACCATGAGTTTCCACACCGGGTGACACCAACCCTAGTGACGCCCCTGTTTATGCCAAAAAGGGTGTTTTGGTAAGTCCTGTGGGTACATTATTGGACTATTGCAATATAAATTGGCAAGTCCTATGGGTGATGTAATGGGGTGCTGTGATATGTGTGATTTCAATCAGCATATGAATGTGTTTATATGTGCTTGTATCTGATCAGATGTCTCCTAAATGTGAACACTAACACATATATACACACACTCATATGCTGATCAGATACACATACTATCAGTGTGCTCATATGTGTATATGATCAGAATATCAATGTGTATATCAGGGGTGGATGCTCCATATGTGCTGGTGTGAGCTGCAATGGCTAAGTCTGGGGGATATGTTGACCAACTCTGTGGAGATGCATTTGCTAAGTCTGGGGGGCAGATTGCTAAGTTTATGGTGGAATGCATTGGCTGGGGGGCAGATTGGCAAATAAAAAGAAATACAAACAAGAAATGCAATTTTTCAATCATAATTTATATTAAAAATGAAAAGACAGTTTACATGTGAATTACTATTTACAGGTAACTTTTTTCCCTATAGGGTAGTCCTATATTCAGGCTTTTTCTTTGTTCTAAAAATAAATCGTCTTATAATCAGGGTCATCTTTTATTCGAACAAATACGGATGTTTTGAAGTTGTGAAATAGGCAAACAGTTTTTATCTAGGAATAAAGTTGGCCAGTCAGACCTGTCGGCTTGAAACAAACTGCTATTTCCATTTGCAGATATGTCAAGACTTATTATTTGTAGCAGACGCATCAACAATGCAAATTAGACTGTAACAGGTTTGTTAATAGAGAAACAGCTGTGCTTAAATTACAATATGTTTCTTGATTTTTGCTTATCAGTAATCTTGTAAAACATACTCTATATTTATCTTGAAATTAATTCCTTAACCCCAAAAGGAATAATTGAAAATCTACTCTATCGCTGAAGACCCTTCACAGTGTAAGTCAGTTAGAAAGAATACTCTATGAAGAATGTTATCACCAGGCCGTATTACAAGCCTGCCAAAGGACAAATGCAGTCTCCATTGTATAAACCCAAGATATCATTAGTGTAAATTGGCCCAATAACCGACTGTGTTGTTTATATGATAACATTAACAAACATTTTATTAATTACTTTGGGTAACAGAATAATTTACCCTGATTTAACACTCCTGATGTGGGCCTGCTAATACTTAAGTTAGTAACAACATTTATGAGGAGAAAAACTATAAACAGGTGTACATAAATTCTTACCAAGTGGGAGATTTGAATTCTTTGCATGAAACATCCTGAATTTACTGAACAACAAATAAAGAGAACTTAGTTTATCTGCATTAAGTTTCATAACATAATAACATACCATATTTTTGAACTGTGTATAAATGTATAAATTTAGATGTTTAAAAGAAAAAGCTATTTCATTCATGAGAAAAATGTATATGTCTTTTTAAAAAAAACATTTGCACACATAAGGTTTTTTTTTCAAAGTAAAGTGATTTGACTGGTGATTCGTTTACACACTGAATTCTTTCTACTGTGGTTGGGTATTGCATTCTGTATGCTTAGTGTTACTTAGCAACAATTAAAAGTTTGCTACTCACATTCTGTGCATTCAAGCAAACCTTATTCTTTCTATCATTATCGTTCTTTCTGGATTTGGTGCTATGAATTTAAAAGCTCTCTGGAATAATAACATGGTTTCTCTATTAATATTCACTCTACGGCAAATAGCTGTATGAAGACCCAATAAACAAACAAGTGGTATTTTCTGCTGCAATAGAAATTAACAAAAAAATAAAAGATGGCAACAAAAGTTTTGGGGATTTAGGCCTTGTGAATTTGCCGTAGCCAGTATGGGCCTAACCCCCCCCCCCCCCCCCACCTAATGAACCAGAAATCGTCTAAAACAGACACATTTTTTTGTCTTTTCAATTCTTCAGTTTTTAACCAGAAAATTTAAGTGAAAAAAAGCTTCCATTATTAAATTAAAAAAAATCACTGAAAAATAATTGGGTCCAGGCTAAGTAGCCCATGTCCCCAATGATGAACCGACCTGGTAGCTGGACAAATGGCTCCCAGCTTGTTCTTAACTACATGTGGGGCCAGGGCAAGTAATAAAAAAAATGTCCCCATAAAATATTAGCCCCCCCCCAGTGGGGTTTTTGGGCTATTAAAGGTAGGGCTAGAATAGCGAGGCTTCTAATTGGCTGACACAGTCAGGAAGGCGGGACAAGAGCTACTTAGCCTGGCCCCCCATGACTTTATAGGGACAGGAAATTTTATTTATTTATTTATGGAGCCAGCAACATTCAGCTAGCACCAGGGAGGGCTAACATTTTTTAATTTTTTTTTATTTTTTGGGAATAACTGAAGTCCTCCCAACATTAGTCTCTATCCTCCCCATAGAAATCTATCTTAGAGGCTACAATTTCAGTGATTTGAACTCTGGATTTCCATCCCAATTCAAAACTTCTATGCTTCTTGAGTAAACCGAATTCATGGGCTATTTGGATCACCAAATTGATCTGAAGTGATCCAAAACTCAAGGCTCTACCTGAATCCACCCTTTAACTAATGTAGCCTTTTCAAATGATTTAATATCAGTGACCTTAGTATAGTCAACATTTTCATTTGTATCTATAATGCATCACTTATTTGAGTATGTTTTCATTGTGTGTCTAAAGTGTCATGTAAAAAATAGAACACATATGTATAACATATGTGTGCTATTTTTGTTTGTTTGTTTGCAATTATGGCAAAGGCATAGAGAACCATCCTACAAATATCCAAAGTATCTCCCCCCTCTTCACCCTGCTAACACTATGCATTTTGGGATACCGATGTCACCATTTGCAGATGTGTGTGTCTTCCTAAAGATATGCCTCAACTCTACCTACGGTCTCCATTTGTCTTTCCCTGAGACATTTGTGAAATGCTCATGTGATGGACTTTGCAACTATACACGTTTGAGAGTTTATTTTACTGTAGATAACGTTTTCATTGCAACTCTGTCGTTTCTTCCATACACGTATTGTACCTTCTTTTTTTATTGATTTTTCTCCTTTTTCTAGAATGAATTTGATGATTTTCATTTGAAATTTTCAGTTTGCATATCTTCTCCTTGTAGGTTTGTATTTTCAGATATATCCTCCCTAGGAGAGGGCATGCATGCAGTCCCTTTTTTTGCACCTGACAACCTCTACCTTTTATATCAGCAATAGCTCTCACCTACATTCCTTGCATATAAAGGTATCACAACACACATTATTGTTATGCATGATTTCATCTGTTTACTAAGCTTTCCAAATGGTCTAGTGAGTGATAGCACACTGCACCTTTACATAAGTCAATTATTTTCTGACAAGAGAGAAGATTTCCATTAGTTCATCTGGAATGCTGTAGAAGTCATACCATTAGCATAGATCAGTAATGGTCAAGCCTTTCCCTTCCATCTACATTAAAACATGAGTGTGCGTTACATGCCAATGGGCTATTACATGTAAATTCTGTGTTGCACTGCATATATATGACATTTTTAAAAAAATAAGCTAGTAGTAGAGTTGCATATAACTGAATTAATATGATAGACTGTTTCATTTTTTACAAACCTATACGTCACCTGCTAGACTTCTTGGCATTGAGCTGTCGGTTCAGTGATGGTGCTAGGTTTTAGGGGCCTAACTAAATTCATGCATCCTCCATCCATCATTTGTCACACCCCTTTCTTGCAAAAACTTTCAACCACACCAGATTGCCAACACATCCTTGTACACGGCATCAGATTGCATCCACCTCTCTCTCTCCACAGCGCCAAATTGCTCCCTCATCCCTATTCACTGCACCATTTGCCTCCACATACCTTTCCAGTGCACTTTTTGCACAGCACTCCCTCATCCCTATTCAATGCACCATTTTCCGCCATATACCTTTCCAGTGCACTTTTTGTACAGCACCAGATTGTTCCCTGGTGATCTAGTAGACGCAGCCAAGATGTCTGTGTAGGCTGGACAATTTTGGGCTGGATGGTAAATATATCGAATGACCCACTGAGCAACACAACTAATGAGGCCACTCATGATTAAATAACACTAATCTAACCCTAATGCTAACTAAGACTAAGTTAGCCTGTATCATTTTTTTTTTTACTGTAATGTTGCTGGCTGCCTCTAGAGGACCACAGCAAGGCAATACCATATTGTAAAGGCATTACCTTATTTGCTTGAATATAAGACAAGGTTCTTGTAGCGGATGGCACCAGGCAACCCTACAAAAATACTGTATAAAGCTGCATCCGTGTATCTGCTGTATTTTCTGTGTATTAAAAAGAATGATATTTCTCTGATTGTTCGGTAGTTTCATTCCCTTAGTTTATTCGAATGAAACTACCGAACAACCAGACCTCCCCTGTGTGAAGTGTGTCCTCAATTACCCATTGCAACATTGTTGCGAACGGGTAATTGAACAGTAAGTAGCCGTCCTTTGTTCTCGGGGGTGGCCGCTGTCACGAAGTGAATTCTGACAGTCTGCCTGACTGGGGTTCTTGGAGGGGCCTGAGGGCCAAACACCTCCCTATAGATTATGGACCCTGTCTGTAATGTGTTTAAGCCTTCCATTGTTTAGTTATGTCAGCCACCCAGTCTGACTACCTTGCTTCTGGCTCCAGATTAAAGTGGCTAGATACTGCTTTACTGGTGATGTGTTTAAGTTTTCTATTGTTTAATCAAGTGTTATCTGATTGCAGTTTGGTGTATATAAGTCTGTGTTGTTTGTCAAATAAAGGAGTTCAATCTTGCTGTAAAAGGCTTGTCAGTTATGCTCCTGAAACTGTGTGTCGTCCAGTTATTGGGATTGCTGTATTTGACCTGCTGGAAACCCTGCCTTTGGATTTACTATTTACTTGTTCCTGAGTCTCACTTGGATTATAAGCGGAGATAACCTGGGTAATATTGCATCTCCGCTACAGTTCTTTTCAGGGCAACAGCTCTGAAAAAGTCCCCTCGTCTTATATTGGAGGTTCGTCTTATAATCAGACCTCAAATAGAGGTCTGAATATAAGACTGGGATCCAGGTCTCCCGTAGAGCTGCAGAGGACCTGGATCCCTCTCGTAAGCAGCCGGTGGATGTCTGCACGATACACGCAGACATGCTCCGCTGCTGCCCGGCACGTCCGTCAGGACTTCTATGATGGAAGCCGCGAGGTCATGTGACCTTCCAACTTGCCCAATGGTGCCTTTCCCCCCTCCCTCCCCTAGACTTGCCCAATGCAGTTTCTCTGCCCTCCTTCCCCCAGACTTGTCCAATGGTGCCTCTCCCGCTCCCTCCCCCAGACTTTCCCAATGCCCCCTCCCCCTTCCCTCCCTCACCCAATGCAGCATTGGGGAAGCAGGAGAGAGATGCAGCATTGGGCAAGTCTGCAGGAGGGAAGAGGGAGGCAGCATTGGGTAAGTCTGAGGGGTAGGGGCAGCATTGGCTACATCTGGGGGACAGTTGAGCAAATAAAAGGAAATAAAAACAAGAAATGCATTTTTTTCAATCATCATTTTTTTCCTATAGGGTAGTCTTATATTCAAACAATACAGTATACTGCGCCAATAACTGTGATTGAGTAAGCTAGCACTTGTGCACAGCTAGTGTCTCACTCCTAGCAAACCAGTGAAAACAAATACAATAAAGTGAACATGTGCGCTAGTGACCAACACTAGAGAAAAAAGAGCATTACCCTTTTCTATGAGACGAAATGCTCAGATATTATGCAAAGGGAAAAAACAAAAACAATAATAGTGTAGTATATCAGTGCAATGGTATAATAGTGCAAAGTGCATAAATGGTACACTCACATTTACATGAGCAATACCCTGCTCAAGATAAATAGCGTGGGTGAGCTCAGATAAGAGCAAGTAGATCTTGTAGACCAGCTCCAGAGGCAGCCCAGATAGCCAAATCACATGGGAAGCAGAAGGCAGGATTGCACAAGTAAGTATTTTAATATAAGCAATAAAACCAACAAACAATAAGATCTTACATTTAAAAACGTATTAAAAGTCCCAGATGCTTGTCCATAAAACCAATAGCGTTGTCTGTGCACTACTCTCCTCTCACACAACGTGTTTCCCCTCTTGTTGAGGCTTTTTCACCCACGCTATTTATCTTGAGCAGGGTATTGCTCATGTAAATCTGAGTGTACCACTTATGCACTTTGCACTATTATACCATTGCACTGATATACTACACTATTATTGTTTTTTTCCCTTTGCATAATATCTGAGCATTTCGTCTCATAGAAAAGGGTAATGCTCTTTTTTCTCTAGTGTTGGTCACTAGCGCACATGTTCACTTTATTGTATTAGTCTTATATTCAGTCTTTTAGTTTTTTCCCCCCTAGAGGAATATCCAAAGTTTGGGTGGGTATCTTATAATCAAGGTCATCTTATATTCGAGCAACATACCGTATGAAGCGCCGAGTGTGTGAAATGCATAGGCTTCCTGTCCACCAGGTGAGGGTTGCATTGTGCCGCTGCTGCTGTGACATTCAGATAAATCTTGTCTCAGAATAACACTGTGGTCTGGAGTTGTTTTTTGGATTACATCTGTCCAATACCGTTTAGCTCTCTCCATGCTGTATCCTTTCTCAAAAATGTATGTTTTAAAATTTTTGAGGTGCAGCTATCATTTTGTTCTTTCTCATTTGCTGCACCAAAACAAATTACCGTATTTGCTCGAATATAAGACAACCCTGATTATAAGACGACCCCCCCAAACTTTGGATATTCCTTTAGGAAAAAAACTAAAAGGCTAAATATAAGACTACCCTATAGGAAAAAAGTTTAACTTGTATATATTCACATGTAAATTGCTTTTTCATATTTAATAAAAATTATGATATTAAACAAATACATTTCTTGTTTTTATTTCCTTTTATGTGCCAATGCTGCCTCTCCCCCCCCCCGCGTTCTCTCTCACCCTCCCACGTTGTCTCTCCCTCCCCCCAAACATTTCTCTCTCTCTCCCCCAAACTTTTCTCTCTCTCTCCCCCTCCCTCCCCTTGTCTTTCTCCCCCCCTCCCCTTGTTTTTCTCTCTCCTTGTTTCTCTCCCCCTCCCTCCCCTTGTCTTTCTCTCCCCCCCATCCCTTGTCTTTTTCTCTCCCCCTCCCTCCCCTTGTCTTTCTTCCCCCCCCCCCCCTTGTCTGTCTCTCACTCCCTGGTGGCTAGTGGGGGCAGCCGGGGGATGTCTGCACGATACGTGCAGACATCCTCCATGCTGCCTGACACTTCCGTCCATTATGACGGACAGCCGGTCCGTCATAATAGACGGAAGTGTTGGGCAGCATGGAGGATGTCTGCACTATCGTGCAGACATCCCCCGGCTGCCCAAATCTCCCTGGTGCCTAGTGGAGGCAGCCAGAGGATGAAGGACCCGGCTTCATCAGAGAAGTCCTGGCGGTCGTGCCGGGCGGCAGGGGAGGATGTCTGCGTGCATTGCGCAGACATCCACCGGCTGTTAGCGAGGGGGATGCAGGTCCACTACAGCTCTGCGGGGGACCTGGATTCCTGTTTTATAGTCTGACCTCGATTTGAGGTCAGATTAAAAGACGACCTCGGATATAAGATGAGGGGTCTTTTTCAGAGCATTTGCTCTGAAAAAAACATCATATTATAATCGAGCAAATATGGTATATATTTTTTTTTCAGGAGAAAAAAAGGGCTTTCTTTTAGACACCATTATTTTAATCATACAGGTTGAGAATCCGTAAAATGCTTGGGACCAGTTGTAATTTGGAAAACGTATCATTTCAAATAACGGATCACTTTCACCAATAATATAGAAAAAAGGCCTCTAAGCACACATGAAATACAGTAGAATCAATGCAAATACTGTGTAGAGCACATAACTCACTCTTACTGTGATGAGAGGCATCGTTAGGAACATGCCGTTGGTGTGTCAGGCCTGCACACGTGCCATTGTATTACCCTCTGTGGGCGTGGGGGAATCTAGGCATTCATGGAACGGCTATATCACAGCTTAAGGGGTCTGGACACTGTATACAATGTTGTGCACTTGCATTATGACAGGTGTGTGTGTAATTTGCAACTTGTGGCAAAATCCCCCAAAACGTTTGGATAATGTATCATAGAAACATAGAATGTGTTGGCAGATAAGAACCATTCGGTCCATCTAGTCTGCCCAATTTTCTAAATACTTGTATTAGTCCCAGTTCCCTATTTTATATCTAGGATAGCCTTGTGCCTATCCCACACATGCTTAAACTCATTCACTGTGATTACCTCTATCACTTCCGCTGGAAGACTATTCCATACATCCACTTGGGCCAAGTGCCCAATAAGAACATAACATAGGTCATCCCCCTTTCCCCAGTACTTACCTGGCAGCTGCTCTTTAATGTGTCAGGCGGTCTGTTCACTGATACCCAGCTGCCCACCACCAGACCACCTGGAATATGGTTCCAATCTGGGTGCTGGAGAAGTCCTGTAGATGCAATCTGGGTGCTGGAGAAGTCCCGTGGATGCAATATTATTGCCGGGTAAGTCCAGTGAATGCTCAGGCAACTCTTATGTGTGCAATCTGGGTACTGATGCAAGACCTGTGGATGCAATATGGGTGCTGAGGGAAGTTTTATGTGTGCAATCTGTGTGCTGAGCAAGACCTGTGGATGCAATCTGGATGCTGGGTTAAGTCTTATGTGAGGAATTTGTAAACTGAGCAAGTCATGTGGATGCAATCTAGGTGCTGGGGTAAGTTGTCAATGTTGTGCAATGTGGGTGCTGGGCAAGCCTTGTGGGTTAAATCTGGAACCTGGGGCAATACTTAGGTGTGCAATATGGGTACAGGGCAAGTCTTGTGGCTGCAATCTTGGTGCTGGGGCAAGTCTTATGTGTGCAATCTGGGTGATGGGCAAGTCTTGTAGATTCAGTCTGGGAGCAGCTATAAGTGTTATGTGTGCAATCTGGATGTTGGGCAAGTCCTTTGAATGCAATCTGGGTGCTGAGGCAAGTCTTATGTGTACAATCTGGGTGCTGGGAAACTCTTATGAATACAATCTGGATGCTGGGTTAAAGTATTATGTGTGCAATCTGGTTGCTGGAGAAGTCCTATGAATGCATTCTGGGTGCTGGTGTATGTGGAATCTGGGTTCTGCGATATGAATTATGTGAACAATCTAGGTTCTTTGCAACTTCTGTGAATGCAATCTTGGTGCTGAATAAATCCTGTGGATGCAATCTGGGAGCTGGGGCAAGTCGTATGTGTGCAATCTGGGTGCTGGGAAAGTCCTGTGGATGCAATATGTGTGCTGGAACAAGCCTTATGTGTGCAATTTGGCTTATATGCCAGTCAATGACTGCAATCTCGCTGCTTGGCAAGCCCTATGAATGTAACCTTGGTGCTGGGGCAAGTCTGATGTGTGCAATCTATGTGGTGGAGCAACTCTTAAGTGCGCAATCTGGGTGCAGGGACAAGTGTTATGTGTGCAATCTGGTTGCTGGTCAAGTCCTATATGTTTGGTCTAGTTCTGGGGCAAATGTGTGTCCAATTTGGATGCTGCGGCAAGTCCTGTGGGTGCAATGTGGGCACTGCAAGGTAATTCTGTGGCAGGTTATGTGAGTTCAATCAAGTGCTGGAAGTGCAGTGGTAAAGCATGTGGGGACAATAATGAAAGGAGAGCAGGAAAAATTGAGTAAGATGGGGCAGATGAAGTAACTAAAAACAAGGAATGCATTTTCAAACAGTTTCATTATCTGATAACAATACCTTACGACCGATCGTAGTTATAATAGTTATATTATCAATAGTCGATTAATGCAGCTTTTTTAAAATAAAGGATGTGCTTTTGATGTTTTTACTGTGAAATGTACCTTGGTGTCCTGCACTAAGGTTTGTACAAATGGCTGCACAGCGTTGTTCCGTGACTTTGCTATCAGGAGATTATACTTCTATCAAACTGTTTTATAACCTACTACTAAAAGCTATAGGAGCTTGTAAGTGTACACAGGGTTGCCCGGGTCTCCTAGAGTACTCTACCCTGTTTCAGTGGTGACTACAGTTGAGCGGACACCTGGATGTTCGCGTTCGGCCGAACTGAAAAAAAAGTCCGGGTTCGGGGTCGAACTTGACCCCGAATCTTATAATGTTAGGGGGGACCTTATGTCCTCCCAGTCCCCATCCATTGCCAGCAGGTGGGGACCCTATAATAATAATGAGGGGGGGACCTAATGTTCCCTCCCTCGGTCCCCACCCATTGCCGGCGGGTGGGGACCCTATAATAATAATGAGGGGGGGACCTAATGTCCCCCCCCCCCGTTCCCCACCCATTGCCGGCGGGTGGGGACCCTATAATAATGTAAAAAAATAACAATTTCATACTTACCATTTGATGTCTTCTTTTTTCTTACTTCTTTTCTTTAGCCCCAAAAAAGGCAAAATAAAATAACATAATATGCTCCGCAACTGTTTAAAAAATAATCCATCTTCGCCCATGGAGGGCCCCGTGCAGACTGAGCTCTGCAGGGCGGGGGAAAGCTTATAAAGCCTTGCCCCGCCCTGCAATTAAGCTCAGAGCACTCTGATTGGTTGGTTTAAGCCAACCAATCAAAGTGCTCTGACAGGTAAATGAAGAGACTGACAGTCTCTCCATTTACCTGTCACAGCACTCTGATTGGTTGGTTTGAAATCCAATCAATCAGAGTGCTCTGTGTCATTTTACACAGCGTGGGAAAGTTCTTTAGAATTTTCCCACTCTGTTTAAAATGGCTAGCACACTCGGGGGAGGGGGGGGAGACACTAAGTCCCCCCCTCATTATTATTATAGGGTCCCCACCCGCCGGCAATAGGTGGGGACCGGGTCGGGGGGCTATTTTACTAGTGACTGGGCAGCAATAGCTGTCCAGTCACTTGTAATTTTAAATTTGTTTAGGCAATATGAATTGCTGAACTCCAACCTTGACATACAGTGGAATGTCCGTGTTCGGGTCCGGGGTCCAAAAATCTGAATTTCCGGTACGAACCCGAACTTTGCAGTTCGGGTTCGCTCAACTCTAGTGGTGACAACTGCCAGAGCCGGCACTACCAATAGGTGAACTAGGTGTTTGCCTAAGGCACCACTCTGGGGGGGCACCATCTGCTTTGTGGGATACATTTAGGCCTGGGGTTCAAAAGCAATTTAATGGCCCATTTTGGAATTTCATCAGCCCACCATTATCATCAGAAGCAGACAGAGATAGACAAAACACAATTAAACAGAAAGATAGAAAGTGCTATGTACTAGGGCCTAGACCAGGGCCACTTTAACCAATGGGTAAGCTGGGGACTAGCCCAGGGCCCCCTGGTTAAGTAGGTATTGGGGAAGGGAGGTGGAGGGTGGCATATTATTGGGCAAATTGGGTGTGGCTTATTAAATGGAAAAATAACTGGCATATTATTGGGCATATTGGCTGGGGCTTATTAATGGCAACATAATAGTGGCATATTATTGGGCATATTGGCTGGGGCTTATTAATGGCAACATAATAGTGGCATATTATTGGGCAAATTGGCTGGGGCATATTAAATGGCAAAATAATACTGGAAAATTATTGGGCAAATTGGCTGGGGCATATTAAATGACAAAATATTACTGCAGATTATTGGGAAAATTGGCTGGGGCATATTAAATGGCAAAATAATACTGGCATATTATTGGGCAAATTGGCTGTGGCATATTAAATGGCAAAATAATACTGGCATATTATTGGGCACATTGGCTGGGGCTTATTAATAGCAACATAATACTGGAATCTTATTGGGCAAATTGGATGGGGCATATTAAATTGCAAAATAACACTGGAATATTATTGGGCAAATTGGCTGTGACTTATTTAATGGACAAACAGTGGCATATTTTTATAGGCAAACTGACTGTTGCATTTGTTAATGACAAAGTGACTGTGGCATGTTAATTGGTGCCTGATAGTGGCTTATTTTAATTGGCAAAGTGATGCTGTGGCATGTTTTGTGGGGCAAAATAACATGCACTATGGGGGAAAGTGACACTGTGGCTTGTTCTGCAGGGCCAGTTCTGTTTGACAAAGTGACACTGTGGTATGTTTTGTGGGGCAAATTGACACTGTGGCATGCCAAATTGTGTAGGTGCAATATGAGTGCAAGCCAAGTGCTGTGGGTGCAATATAGTGTAAGGCCTCACCCAGTTTGCAGACTCATCCAAGGTGTTCCAGTGATTTCAGTATACATTTGCTTTGCTTGCTTGTTTATTTTCTATGCTCGCTCCTGCTTTTGCTTTGCTCTCTGTCTTGCTTATTTCCTATGCTTGTTCCTACCTTTGTTTTACATACATGTACCTTGTACATCCCTCTCTTGCTTGGCGACAGAGTGGCGCTCCCACAAAGTGGTAACCCTTCCCTTGCACGGCCACATAGTGGTATCCCCCACAGAGTGGCACCCCTCTCTAGCTCGGCCACATAGTGGTATCCCCCTCAGAGTGGCAACCCTTCCCTTGCTTGACCACCAACTGGTGCTCCCCCAGTATGGCACCTTCCCAATCCGCTATAGTCCGGATCCTGCCCTGTTCCAGGGTAGCCCCTACCTGTGAGCATACAACCAGGGAATCTGTACCTCACCCTTCCCCTCCCCCTCCCTCAACCTCCCCCTCTCCCCCGTCGCACACCCCTAAGGCCGGCCCTGTCTGCTCTGCCTCAGTTCCTTTGTACTTGTTTTGCTCTGCTTGGCTCATCTCTTTGCTTAATCCTGCTACATCCTGCTAACCTGTTCTAGTTATTCTCCATGCTTGCTGCAGGATGTTTGCAGGATCACTTCAGTTATCCCCTAAGCATCACTGGATTCCATGGCTGCTTCACAGGGCCTGGGAACGTGGCTGCAGTTACCCAGCACCAGGCCCTGTGTCTCCATTTCCAGTGCATTAAACTCCTGCATCGGGTGCTCAGGGTCCCATAACCTCCTGGACCCGTCCCTGACATAATGGATCTAGTCAGGGGCCTGACATTAAGGTGCATGGCAAGTGCTATGGGTACTGTATGGTGTTAAGTCCTTTAGGTGCAATGTGGGTGCAGAAAAAGTGAATAAAAACAGGAAATGCAATCGTCAGTAACATTTTTATTACATATTCTGAAAATAGTTGAATGTGATATGAAAATAGTTGCATATAATATTAAAAAGTTTACATTTTCATAGTTTTTTTACCATGTGACTTTAGAAAAATTGGGTTGAGGGGGGCCCACTGCTAAATACTTTGCCCAGGGCCCACTAGGGTCTTAAAGTGGCCCTGGTCTAGACATTCAACTGTGGCCCTCCAGCTCTTTCTGTTTAACTACCATAATTCTCTGCCACTCTATCAAGCTGGTGTGCTATTATCAGGTTTGTAATTCTGCAGCAGCTGGAGGGCCACAATTGGATGCTCAGGTACCAAGGCATTTAGAAGTGAAAAGTGGCGCAGCCCTCCCCTGTGTACAAGAACAGCTAACACCATTGAGATAGTCCAAGACATGAATTCTGACACTCCCTAGGACATTGTAATGCTGTCTCCTTTAAAAATTATACTTCTAATAAATGTCTGATAGCTCATATCCATGGGTTGCCACATTATCTCTTAAAGCCCAAATTCACTGCTGTCTGCCCTAAGGGCTTATTTTATCCTTTTACTGATCGTATAAAAAAATAATCTTTCATTGTAATTAAATGCCATACACAGGATAAAGGTTCACAGCCCTTCAAAGGATAATATCTCATTCTCTGCTCTTTGGTTTCTCCTTTGTGGTGTGTCTCTGTTATGGATGGGCAGCAGATATGGGTGGATCATTTAACTCTAGTGCTACAGCTGATGGGAATGTGCTGATGTGCAATGTTATTTCATTTTACACACCTGCAGTACTGTTTGTTTACTTTTATTTGCTTTTTGAGGGCTACCTGTTGATATGATATCAGATTCCAAAGGGAGCTTACAATTTAGGAGTTAGTGCTATGATTGCAGGACCTGTTCATAGATTTTGCTGTTTATAAAAATAGGCACCTCAATGACTGGAAGTGTGGGAAAAACTCTGCCGCACAGATGGTGCTGGAATCAGTAAAACAGGGTGCAAAGCTGTTGCGATGCATAATAAAGAGGCAGGTTTTATAGATAGAACAATGGCAATGTCCCCTTTTTACTTTCACAACAGTTTTCTCTGTTCACCTAAAACAATACAACAGGGATAGTGTGGTGGGTGAGGGGGTGTTGCTAGGTCTTCAGATGATCTGGCGCTAGAGCCCAGATAAGCTCTGTCACACACACTGCATCTTTCTCACACACACAGTCTCTCTCTTTTTCTGACACACACACCCCGTCTGTGTCTCACACACACTTGCACACACTTACACACACTTACACACACACACTTACACACACACTCACACACACACTCTAACACACAAACACACACACACTTACACACACACACACACACACACACACACTTACACACACACACACACACACACACTTACACACACACACTTACACACACATACACACACACACACTTACACACACACACACACACTTACACACACACACACTCTTACACACACACACTTTTAGACACCCACACACCTAGACACCCACATACAGTCACACATTTCTTCTAGCTAGGCTAGGGAGAGATCTCCCTATAGCATCCTCTCCTCCGGATCAGCCCTCACCCCTGCATGAGGTTAATCCTCCGATTCTGACGGAGGAAAGCTCCCTGGGAGATTACATTTTTTTTTTTTAACTATGATAGCCCTGGAGTCTCCATTTGGGGCTATGAAGGGGGGACTCGGGGCTATAGCCCAAGTAGCCCACCACTAGCGACGCCACTGGTGGATGGTATGGGAGGTGATGACTAAGAATGTTTTCATCCAGCATTAAACAAGGGAGTAGAGGATGTAGGGTGATATTCTGAGGGCATTATCACCAGCCATAAAAATATATTCACAGAGAGATAACGATACACAAAAAGAAGAAAAATAAAATAAATCTAAAATATATGAAACAAGGATGCATCACTCCAAGGGGAACCCCAATGGAACCCCACTTACACACACTTACACACACACACACACACACACGCGCACACTCACACACACCCACACACACACACACACTGTTACACACTTTTACACACACACACACACACTTACACACACTTTTACACACACACACACTTTTACACACTTTTACACACACACGTTTACACACTTACACACACACACACACACACACACATTGAGACACCTAGTCACCCACATACAGTCACACATTTCTTCTATTATTATTTTTAAAATGTACCTTACAGCTGGTCAGTCATCCAGGATCTTATGATGGATGTCACCTGACATCTGACGAGCAGCTCTCACAGTGCGATGGGGGCGGAGCTTGCACCCGTTGCACTGTGGTCTTTTTGGCCAGGAGGTGCGGTCACCGTAGTCACTTGCCTGTGGGCTGTACCTCGAGGAAGAGAGGCTAGGGAGAGATCTCCCTATGGCAGCCTCTCCTCTGGATCAGCCCTCACCCCTACGTGAGGTTAATCCTCCGATTCTGGGACCATGTCCCAAATGGAGGAAAGCTCACTGGGAGATTTTATTTTTTTTAACTATGATAGCCCTGGAGTCTTCTCCATTTGGGGCTATGAAGTGGGGACTCGGTGGATGGTATGGGAGGTGATGTCTAAGAATGTTTTCATCCAGCATTAAAGAAGGAAGTAGAGGATGTAGGGTGATATTCTGAGGGCATTATCACCAGCCATAAAAATATATTCACAGAGAGATAACCATGCACAAAAAGAAGAAAAATAAAATAAATCTAAAATATATGAAACAAGGATGCATCACTCCAAGGGGAACCCCAATTGAACCCCTTGATAAATATACAGAAAAGCAAAAGGCTGGAGGAGCACACATGAGGTATACAAAAACAGTGAACTTTTTTTTTTTATACATACATTCTTTTTATACATAGTCTTAATATTTCACAATGTTGCTACAAACTTTTTAATAGGTGGAATAGAGTTCCAGCCTTACTAGCCAAATTCTATAAAGATACTTCCAATCTGTGCTGGAGGTGCGGATCTTATAGAGGAGATTATAAACATATTTGGTGGGACTGCCCGTTGATAATAAGAACGTGGAAATACGTTTTTGTTAGAATCAACAAGATTCTACATATAGAGATACCAATCTCTCCCGAACTGGCACTTCTACATATGAGTATCCCTTAAATACCACGGGCAGGGCCGCCACCAGGAATTTCAGGGCCCCTTACTGAACAAATTTTCTGCCCCCCCCCCCCCCCCTGACAATATCTCCCACTTTCCCCACCTACCCTCACAAGCATGTTATCCCGGTCTAGTGTAATATGGAGGGTGGTTGGGAGCAGTTGGTCAATATGCCAGTAATATTTTGCCACTCAATATGCCAGTATTTTGACACTCACTATGCCAGTATTTAGCCATTCAATATGCCATTCTTTTGCCATTTAATATGCCAGTATTTTGCCCCTCAAGATGCCATTCTTTAGCCATTCAATATGCCATTTAATATGCCAGTATTTTTCCCCTCAATATGCCATTCTTTAGCTATTTAATATGCCAGTATTTTGCCCCTCAATATGCCATTCTTTAGCTATTTAATATGCCAGTATTTTCCCCTCAATATGCCATTCTTTTGCCATTTAATATGCCAGTATTTTGCCCCTCAATGTGCCAGTATTTTCCCCCTCAATATGCCAGCTAATACACCATTATTTTGCCCCTCAACATGCCATTCTTTTGCCCCTCAATATGCCAGGATATTGCCCCTCAATATGCCAGGATTTTGCCCCTCAATATGCCAGGATTTTGTCCCTCAATATGCCATTCTTTTGGCAATTAATATACCATTATTTTGCCCTCAAGATGCCAGGATTTCGCCCTCAATATGCCAGGATTCTGCCCCACAATTTGCCAGGATTTTGCCATTTAATATTTCAGGATTTTGCCCCTCAGTATGCCAGGATTCTGCCCCTCAATATGCCATACTTTTGCCCTCAATATGCCAGGATTCTGCTCCTCAATGTGCCAGGATTTTGCCTCTCAATATGCCATTCTTTTGCTCTCAATATGCCATTCTTTTGCCCCTCAATATGCCATTCTTTTGCCCCTCAATATGCCAGGATTCTGCCCCTCATTATGCCAGGATTCTTCCCCTCAATATGCCATTCTTTTGCCCTCAATATGCCATTCTTTTGCCCTCAATATGCCAGGATTCTGCCCCACAATGTGCCAGGATGTTGCCCCTCAATGTGCCAGCGTTATGCGCGTTTGCCACCCTCCTCCCCCCATCCCCACTACTTACCTCCTTCCTGCTCTCCCGGTGCAGGTCCGCGGCTGTCAGGGAAGCATTGTGTGCTCCCCTCCAGCCGCGCGGCTTCAATAAAGTTTTTTTTTTTAAATTGAAAAAAATGCGACTCCGGTCGCATTTTTCTTTTCTAACAAACTTTACTGAAGCTGCGGGGCTGGACGGATTAAACGAGGGATTTTTAAACATTTTTTTTTAATCCTGGCGTGACCTGGGCTTGCCGGGTCTTCTGGACCCGCCGGGCCTGGGACGCCAGTATCGCCCGTCACCCCCTGATGGCTGGCCTGACCACGGACAAGAAAATAATACTACACCACATTCTAGCAGCTACGAAGTTAATGATGGCAAGGAGATGGAAGTGGTCAGAGACGATAAGCTGGGCAACCATTTGGGCCGAGGTGTACGTCCAAATTAAGATGGAGAAAGGCATAACCGCTAGGTTTTGTCTGATTAACTCAAAATACCATATGTGGAACAACTGGCTGATGATCCTAAATAAAAAGAAACATAGACAGTAAGATAAGAGGATAAATAAAAGGAAGAGATGGAAAGCAACCAATCACCCTTTGTACATTGAATAAAGACCATGTAATCCTCTCGAAAGAGGAAGGAGTAGAGAGAAGTAAGGGGGAGGATGAGGAGGAGGGATAAAAGAGTAAACAGACACAACCAGTTGAATGTCGTGAGTAAGAGGAAAAAGAAATAAACCCCAGATAGGCATGTCCTTATTGATATGTTCCCTGCCATCTTGTTCTGTTTTCTGTTTTTTTTTTTTGTTTTGTTTTGTTCCCAAAGAAGAATCATCTTTTATGTTTTGTTAGTCATGTGTGTCCATTTGTCTTGGTGGAATGTGTCAGCTGACAGAGGGACGGCGACGACCGAACGCCTCCACCTCTCAGGTAGTCACAATAGTTAATATAGATGCATATCGGATAGAACAACAGTAATTTATGCAAATCACAAAAGACACGATGATGTTACAAGCTTGGAAATCCAACTAATCTGAGAGTCAAAAAAATATAGCGAACTTTATTACCACAATTACACATGTAAAAAACAAATATAGTGCAAATATACAAAAATACTTTTTTCTGAAATAAACTAAGTTGCCCAATCCAAACCCGTTGTGGACCAGATCAGTCTATATTCAGTCGACCATTATGAATATCATGCCAATGAACCATTTAGCCCAGCATGAAAATAGGTCTTGCCCCTTAATTTGATAAATATATTTTTTTTTTTTTACAAAGAAAAAAATAGTTGTTTTACACCAACAATAAGAATGAGACACAATATTACCATGATATGGATAATAATCCTCTGTCAGTCTTCATAGAGTAGTGACACATATAATTGTACTTGGACATAGAGAGAAAAAGATCTTAAAATGCCCCAGTGGTACAGTATTGTATAACGTAAATACACATGTAATGTATAGTGACCTCTGGGGTTTCTGTATCCTCCATGCACTGTAAACATATGAACAGTATAAGTAGCAAATACATTTATTCAATAAAATAAAAACAAGGCATTTTAAGTATGTATTTCTGGAACTTCAGCACATCCACCAGGTGCCACCTCTGTCAAGAGCTGCTGACACATAAAACAATTAATTGAAGAAAAGAGTTACAAAAATGATATTCCCCACTAACCAAAGTTCTAACCCTAATTTTATGGCAAGACAAGAGGCCTCGTATTTGCATAACCTCCTTTACTGTTTAACCTCCAGCAGCAAAACAGTTAACAGTTACTGGAAGAAAAACAACCAATCAGAACACAGTAACACAGCAAATAAGGCAGCAACCATCCTCTTCAATTCCTCTTTCTTTGCTGTTTGACCTCCAGGTGAGTTCAATCCATATTTGTTCTGCTCTGGGTATATCTTAAGTGTATTTATAGACTGTTTTTATCTATCCTTTATCTTCAATAGCGTTTTTCATTTAATTTAAACCTGTATAGCGTGTTATTATTTTTTTCCTTATACTATACCCATATTAGATTACTGTATAGCGTTTTTCACTTCATTTTATGTTTCTACTTTCACTTCTTACCCGTTGTACACACTCCCGTTTTTTCTAAAACACCTCCGCTTGGCTTTACCGCTACTTGCATTAGCATTAGACTCAAACCTCTGCTGTCTGTCTCCCGCCCTTTCCCTTCCCATCCACTCACGCTGCCCCGCGTGAGCAGTCGAGGCACCGCCACTGGCCTAGGCCTCCATCGTGGCTTTTCCCACACCATCCTGTTTCACTCACGCTTTCACGCGCGAGCGCTCACAGGCCTAACCTCAGACGGAGGTTTTAGGGCCTCCCCTCATGGCTGCCGGTTGACGGAAACGCCCACTAGGCCTCCGCATCGGATCCACTACCCGATTCAGCTCCCCTTATTCACGCTTAGCGCGTTTCTACGCTCACTTACGGATTCTCATTAGGCTGCATCCCACTCCCAAATCCGAACGCTCGCGGTCTTCACTGGGGGTTTTCTCGCAACCTCCGCGTTCCAAGCAGCGCGACTTCACCGCTACAACCTGCGGCCTCACACTCAGGCCTATCATTTTTCCTTCCCTCGTTTTTCTTTTGTTTCTCCTTATTTTTCTTTCCCTAAACAACAGGATAATTAAGGTCTGTGTGGTACACGGAAATTAAAGGGGTGATCCCCCGTCTACTCCTCACATATATATATATATTGTGCCATTGGGTGACCCCCATAACGGGCCTCCGTGCCCCCCTGCATATCTGATCAGTACATCAGAAATTTAAAGGGCTAGTGAGGGTGACCCCCTCCACAAATCTCAATCGCTGTTGGGGGAACCCCCCCACCCCCATTTTTTTCCTATATCATGCCCTCAAATAGGACGAGCCCCTAGTGGTCCTTTTGTCCTTGCTGGATGGGTGACCCCCTCCAGACATAACGGGTGATGCATGCTCCCATATTTTTATTTTTTCAGACATCAGAAGTGTGCCAAATATGAGTGACCAACACCCTGATGCCATGCCGGCACGCTTCCAAGAGTGGCTTCGCTCTGCCTTAGAAGATTCCCTTCCCTCGGCATTAGCTGCCTTACAGGACTCTCAGCGGTCCCTACATCCCATTGCAAGGGAGGTTTCCTCGGACTCAGAGGACTCCCAACACTCAGCAATAGCTGACGGTACCCGGAAGAGACCGGCTGGCAAAGGGAAGACTCCCGCTAAAAAATCTAAAAGCGGCTCACTGCCTCTACTACCAGCTATGCCACCACCCTCAGAACGACGGGATACCTCCCGCGAGGACTACCAGATCCTGGATGAGTACCGCACCGGAAACTCTAAACCCGGCACCTCAAGATCTCGATCCCCGGACTATCTGCCCCTGCAGTTCCCCAGGAACTCCCAAACCGAAAACTCAGACCTACCGGTGGAGATACTGGACTCCTCAGGTTTCCCGCTCTTTGAACCGCGCATCCTGCGCCACCCTTGCTCCGCAGAATGGTCACCACCGCAACATATCGCGGAATTTCTCCGCTACTGGCTGAGACGCCCTCTCGAAAAAGAGGTCCGTCAAAAATTGCAGGTGGAATGCCCCCGTCCAACCCTTCCCGACAAAGACTCCTCAACCCCTGATTTTGACCCCACCTTTGCCACATTCATAATGAAGTATGGGAAGGTTCCCCGCAAGGGCTTGGAACAAGGGCTCCGCTCCACCCAAGATAAACTTCTGGATGTGTCAGGTCCACTGACACAGCTTTTCATTATGGCGGATGAGGCTCTCACCGAAGGCTCGCAAATAGACCCACATCTGGCCCGGGAGTGGGCTCAAAGGGCTTTGTGCCTGTTGGGCAATGCCAACACGGCCTTATACACTGAACGCCGAAAAGCGGCTCTTTTTAAGCTCGATAGCAAACTGGCGGAGCTGGCTCCCAAAGAACTGTGCCGGAAGCTAAAGGTCTTCTCTTCGGGGACAAGTTCCTAAAGAATTTTAGTCATCACGTAAACATCTTCACGTCACTCAATAAAGCGCAATTTTCTCTGAGTCGCGTCTTTCAAACAAGGGATCGTTTTTCCCACAGAACTGGTCGGCAGAGGGGCCGTGCCACCAGCAGGGCGGCCTTCACGGGCTCGAGGCCCCGTCTCCCGGAGGCATCTTCCTACAGATTCCCTAACCGCACCAGTTACCGCACCCCCTACTACCGTGGGCACTCAAGGACTAGAGGATCGTCTTCCTACAGGGCGAAGTTTCCAACAGGTAAGATTACACCCTTTATTACCTCATACACCTGTTGCAGGCAGACTCAGTCACTTCTGCCACCATTGGGCTCTTATAACTCAGGACCCTTGGGTCCGCCAAACTGTGAAGGGTTTCTTGATAGACTTCTCTTCCCCTCCACTTCAGCGCACGCCCCCGCACCCTATTCCTCTGTCTCGAAAAGATCTCTCTTTGGTTCACAAGGAACTAACATCGATACGGGACAAGAACGCCATAGAACGCACAGTCGGAGATCCTTGTTTCATCAGCAACATGTTCCTGGTCCGGAAAAAGTCAGGCAAATTCTGCTCGGTTATCAATATTCGATCCCTCAATCAACACGTTTCCTACCAATACTTGAAAATGGAGGGAATTCACCTCCTTCGCGATCTCCTACGGGAAAGGGACTGGTTTTCCTGTCTGGACCTGAAGGATGCTTACTTAACCGTGCTCGTTCACCGGGACCACAGGCACTTCCTCCAATTTTTCTGGCAAAAGAAACTTTGGCAGTTCACCTGCCTGCCGTTCGGGCTCAGCTCGGCGCCCTGGTGTTTCACAAAACTTCTGAAACCGGTTATGGAGTATCTACGTGTCAGGGGAATTCGATCCATCGTCTATCTAGACGACATCCTCATCATGGCTCCCGACCGCTCTTCCCTCTACGAAGCCACGCTCCTCACTGTACGTCTACTACAAGATCTCGGTTTCATCATCAACCCGGAAAAATCGGTTCTATGCCCCACGCAATCTGTCCAATTCCTAGGGTTCACAGTGGACTCGGTGACGGCGGTTCCCAAACTTTCACAGTCCAAAATCGCGTCCATTCGGAAAGCTGTTCGGCATGTCCTACGTCTTCCTCGGGTCTCCCTTTGGGATCTCGCCAGGGTAATCGGGCTTCTGTCTGCCTACATCCAAGCTATCTTTCCGGGTCCTTTGCACTATCGCGCCATGCAGCGGCTAAAGACTCAACACCTTCGCGCTACAGGCTCTTACGATCACTCTTTCCCTCTTACAGACTGGGTCTGTCTCGAACTACAATGGTGGCTGACCCATATGGCAGCGTGGAACGGCCGCGCCATTTTTGACTGCCTTCCGGATTTTACACTGGAGTCAGATGCCAGCCTCCTTGGTTGGGGTGCGACTTGCGGAGTCGAAACTACAGGGGGTCTCTGAACCCCGGAAGAAAGAGGGCTCCACATAAATTGTTTGGAACTTATAGCAGGCTCCTTCGCAGTGCGCAGCTTTACCAAAAATACGACCCATTGCTGCCTGGTCCTCCGAATGAACAATGTATCAGCAGTACGATACATCAACCGCTTGGGAGGGTCGCGGTCCAAACTCCTGACGGAACTGACCAAAGACTTGTACCAATATTGCCTGGAACACCATCTTTCCATTCGGGCAGAATATCTCCCCGGGAAAGACAACATGGTGTCGGACTGGTTCTCAAGACACTGGAGAGACACCAGCGATTGGCTACTCCAGCCTCAGGTTTTTCACGCTCTGGATCTCCTCAGGGGTCCGTTTCACCTGGACCTATTCACATCCAGGACAAATCGCCAAATGCCAGCCTTCTTCAGCTGGATGCCGGATCCCCTGTCTCTCGCGGTGGACGCCTTCCTTCAAACATGGCCTCCCGCGGGGGCCTACGCCTTTCCTCCTTTTGCCATGATTCTCCGGTCTCTGTATCTCCTGATGTGTCAACGCGTTACGGTTCTTCTCATCGCCCCCCTGTGGCGGACACAACCTTGGTTCCCACTCCTCTTGGAGCTCTCTTGCGCGGACCCTCTTCTCCTCCCTGTGTCTCGGAATCTATTGTCAGATCCTCAGGGGAACCCCCATCCTTTGCTCCTCCAGGATCGCCTTCAGCTGGTGGCCTGGACGGTTTCAGGGGTGCTTGGGACATGTCTGGATTATCGGCAGTGGCTCGAGACCTCCTCTCGCACTCCTGGGTGCCCGGTACAAGGAAGTCCTATCTTCAGGCATTGGGAACCTGGAATAGCTGGTGTTTGGGACAACATCTTAATCCCTTTACCGCCCCTGTAGTGGCTCTCCTTAATTTTCTGGCATCCCTTTTTGATCAAGGAAAATCCTACCGTTCCATCAACATTGTCCGGTCGGTGATCTCGGCGGCTCACATTCCCGTTCAGGGGGTGAATGTGGGGAAGGATCCCACAATTTGTCGCCTCTTACGGGGAATTAGGTCAGCTAGACCGCCATCTTCTAAATATTCAGTCTTTTGGGATGTGTCCAAGGTTCTACGTTTTTTGGAAGGGTGGCCGGATAACGATGCTCTCTCCCTTCGACAACTGTCGGCTAAAGTAGCCTTGTTACTCTGTCTGGTCTCATTTATGCGGGTCACGGACGTTAGGGCTTTCGACGCAAATTCCTTTTCTTTCTCCCCAGAAGGAGTAGTGGTTGCACTTTCACGTCGTACCAAGTCCCTCTCGACTTCGGTTTTCTATCCCTATTTTCCAGATCGCCCTAAACTCTGCGTTGCTCGTTGCGTTCTCTGCTACCTATCCTCTACGGCATCTTTACACCCTTCTTCCAAAGAACAACTGTTAATCTCCTATGTACGCCCATTTTGGCCGGTCTCAACACCTACCATAGCACGATGGATCAAAGGGGTCCTTCGTCTCGCAGGCATTGACGGGTCCTTCGGTGCACACTCTGTGCGTGGCGCGGCGGCAACCGCGGCATTGGAACTGGGGGGATCAGTGTCCGACATCTTGGCGGCGGCGGACTGGTCTAGAGAATCGACTTTCCGCATTTTCTATTTTCGCCCGCGGGCTCATGCGGTTTTCTCTTTGTTGGCTCAGCGTTAAAATAGCAAATACGAGGCCTCCTGTCTTGCCATAAAATTAGGGATTATTCTAGCCTCGGTGTAGAATTAATCTAAATTTTATTAAAAACAGGAGGCGAGTATTTCCCACCCTATGTCGCGTCATGTGTTGCTCTATACTAACCCCCCCTAAGTACACTACCTCTCCTGCTACACCTTATACTATAGTCTGTCAGACCATGTAAATGTTTCTGCGCTAGGTGTCTAGTTCTAGTGTTTATCTCAGACTATTATAGAATGATGTTTTTCTGATGAAACTGTCATGAGGAACAATTTACTTTCACAATGTCTCCTTTTCTCCTAGCCTGATCTGCCTCAGCACCGATCATCGGACGCACTCGGTTTGGTTTGTCGTGTGGTCCGGGTTTTAGTCCTTCTATGTGGCTACGTTTCGTCATCCTGATCAGCGCACCAAAGAAAGAGGAAGTGAAGAGGATGGTTGCTGCCTTATATGCTGTGTTACTGTGTTCTGATTGGTTGTTTTTCTTCCAATAACTGTTAACTGTTTTGCTGCTAGAGGTTAAACAGTAAAGAAGGTTATGCAAATACTCGCCTCCTGTCTTTAATAAAATTTAGATTAATTCTACACCGAGGCTAGAATAATTCCTAATTCATCTGTAACCTTAACCCTAGTTTTAACTGTAACCCTAATTTTAACCCTAACCCTAGATCTGTATCTGGGGGCAGTCAGGCAACACTAACAGAGCGAAGGAAGTGACTTCTTATCACTTCCGTCACCCTTGCAACATTTGGGCAAGTGACAACATAGTATTGCAGTGCCCAGGGAGGAAAATTTTGGTGTGGCATGATGCATCGACAATGAGGCATCATAGCCACACTGTCAAAGCGTAGGCATCGACCCTCGATTGCTGTCTATGATCGTTTTATCACATGACTTGCCAGGGACATCAATTGTCAGCAGCTGAATTTGTTTTGCGTGACGTGCCTAGCTCATCATCAGTCAGGAAGGGGTAAAGGGAACAAGTAAAGCATTGTACTCAGATCCTGTGGGAGCTTTGGATTTACAATACAGGACAATACAATGCAATAAAGGGCTGTAGAAATGCAGCAACTGCTGCTCATCGGTACCAAAAGGTTTGCATTTTTTGACTCCACACATTCACTTCATTAAAAAAAATAATTGTGGTGAATTCACAAGTGAGCTGTAAAAAGCAGTGAAAATGGAGTTGAAAGTGAAGTTCTCCATCTTGCCTATGTTTCCAATTCAGCAACTAATGATGTCTGAAGATAACTTGTCACTTCGAGAATAGCTCGAGGAGGTCATCTTTGGAGGTCCTCAGCACCCGAGTTTGACTTCAGATTCAAATCTTGACCGCATTGACCGTAATGGGAGGACGAATTTGACATGAAAAAAAAAATGAAAGTCAACCTCCTCGAGCTATTCTCAAATTTTTTGTGAATGGACTCAAGAAAGTCTAGAAATGGAGTTCAAATACACCCTGCTGTTCATTTTGTTAATGAACAAGACAGGAACATTGGACAGGAACATTCTTTTTGGTGACTCTGCAACAAGGAGGAAATGAAACGAGCTGAATTTACTGTATACAGGCTAGTAGCTATTTTAGAGCATTTTCAAGCAATGAAAATTAACATGTATACTGACATTTTTACTATAAACCGATACTGGTATGCTGGTATCTCTGTTTAGTATTATTGTTTTTTGACATGTTCTTTGACGTCTGGCATGTACTGGCCACCAAATTTTTCCTTTTACTCTAGTCTAAATCAGCCCTAATACCCTTGCCTTGATTTGACCTCAACACAGCTAAACCCAAAGGGCTGGACCTTTCACATAAACAGTGTCTTTAGCATCTCTCTAAGGATTCTAAAGGTAAGCCTTTCAATAATGAAACATATTCCACTGATACACCTGGAAATAACACTGTAACTGCACATAAATACTAACTGGACATTTGATGTAACAATATGCAATGAGAGTTCTCTTGTTTATTAAAATTATATATAAAGACAGAATTATAGAGATGAAAAATCAGTGAAGATGTAAGAAAGAGAGAATGGGTAAAGCAGATTTTCCTTGTGTCTGTAAGTGAAAGACCGAATACATCAACAAAGAACGACTTGCACTAGCAGAAGGAGCTGAGTTACAGAGTGTTATGTGGACTTGTTGTTGCCAGGGAAACCATTTCCTGTGTCTGGACATGTTCTGAACAGCTGGCTTCCTCTTTCTATGCAAAACTATAGTGCATTTCACTGTACTTTAGAAAACCTGAATATTAAGTGCCTGTTATTTTGTTAAGGAGCTCAAAACTTAAATAAAAACAAACTTTGGCTTCTTTAAAGAACTAAAGTTACTTTAACATTGACTCTACTCCAAGGGTGAAGCACATGAGGTACAGTGAGCAACAGTCGGTGACTAGATCAGCTCTGTATGTTTCAGGTTGATGCAGGAAGTTAAAGGTTGAAGCATACAGGTTCTGGGTATCGGTGAAAACAACATGTGCATTTAAAACATAGTAACATAGTAACATAGTAATTTAGGTTGAAAAAAGACACAAGTCCATCAAGTTCAACCCTTCTACCTATCATTACAACTTTTGATCCAAAAGAAGGCAAAAACCCCTAAGGAAGCTATTTCGAATTTTGCCTCCTGGGGGACAAAATTCCTTCTTGACTCCAAGAGGCAATCAGATTTCTCCTTGGATCAATAAGCTCTTTTATTAATGCTTATTCTATTATTAATAGCCCTGTATGTTCTGCTTTCCTAAAAAAACATCCAAACCATTTTTAAATGCATCTATTGTGGTTGCTAGCACTACCTCTCTTGGCAGGGAGTTCCATAACTTTATTGTCCTAACCGTAAAGAATCCCTTCCTTTGCTGTCTATGAAATCTTTGCTCTTCCAGTCTGAGGGGGTGACCTCTTGTTCTTTGTACCTTTCTGTTAATGAACAGGTCACTGGAGAGCTCTTTATATTGGCCCTGCACATATTTATATAATGTTATCATATCCCTCTGAGACGCCTTTTTTCTAACGTATATAAGTTCAATTTTGTAAGTCTGTCTTCATAACTAAGATCCTCCAAACCCCTTATTAATTTTGTAGCTCTCCTTTGCACTTTTTCTAGTTCCTTAATATCCTTTTTAAGGACTGGTGCCCAGAACTGTACTGCATATTCAAGGTGAGGTCTTACCATTGATTTGTAAAGAGGCAAGATGATATCCTCCTCCCGTGAATCTATACCTCGTTTTATACATGCCAATATCTTATTGGCCCTTGCAGCTGCTGACTGGCATTGGGCACTGTTGCTAAGTTTGTTGTCTATAATTATTCTTAAATCCTTTTCATTAGTAGTTTTTCCCAGGGAAAAACAATTTAACGTATATGTTGCTTTGTTATTATTTTTCCCATAATGCATAACTTTACATTTGTCTATATTGAACCTCATTTGCCACTTTACTGCCCAGTCCCCCACTCTGTCCAAATCTTCCTGTAAAGAAAAAACATCAAGATTAGTCTTTATTGCCTTACCTAATTTACCGTATTTGCTCGATTATAAGACGACCCTGATTATAAGATGACCCCCCAAACTTTGTATATTCCTTTAGGAAAAAAACTAAAAGCCTGAATATAAGACTACCCTATAGGAAAAAAAAGTTTAACTTGTATATATGTAAATTGCTTTTTAATATTTAATAAAAAATTGATATTATACAAATGCATTTGTTGTTTTTATGTGCCAATGCGGCCCTTCTCTCCCCCTCCCCTTGTCTGTCTATCTCCCCCTCCCTTTGTGTGTCTATTTCCCCTCTCCCTCCCTCCCCTTGTCTATCTATCTCCCTAATCCCTCTGTCTGTCTATTTCCTCCCTCCCCTTGTCTGTCTAATTCCCCCTCCCTCCCTTGTCTGTCTAATTCCCCCTCCCTCCCTTGTCTGTCTAATTCCCCCTCCCCTTGTCTGTCTAATTCCCCCTCCCCTTGTCTGTCTAATTCCCCCTCCCTCCCCCTCACCTTGATTCTCTGGCTGGTGGCAGCTGGGGGATGTCTGCACGATACGTGCATACATCCTCCATGCTGCCCGACACGGCAGTCTATTATGACGGCTGGTCCGTCATAATAGACTGCCATGTCGGGCAGCATGGAGGATGTCTGCACGTATCGTGCAGACATCCCCCAGCTGCCCGATTTACCCTGGTGGCTAGTGGGGCAGCAGAGGATGTCTGCGCGATGAGCGCAGACCTCCCCTGCTGCCGCCCGGCACGCTCGCCGGGACTTCTGTGACGAAAGCGGAAGTACCCGGCTTCTTCACAGGTCGTGCCGGGCGGAAGCAGGGGAGTCTGCGCTCATCGCGCAGACATCCCCTGCTGTTAGAGAGGGGGATCCAGGTCACCTGCAGCTCTGCTGGGGACCTGGATCCATGTTTTATAATCTGACCTCAATTTGAGGTCAGATTATAAGATGACCTCGATTATAAGACGAGGGGTATTTTTCAGAGCATTTGCTCTGAAAAAAACCTCGTCTTATATTCGAGCAAATACGGTAGTGAACCGCAAACACGGAGACATGGCTCTCAGCACAATGTGGCAGATCATTAATAAACAAATAAAAAAGAAGAGGGCCCAAAACAGACCCCTGAGGTCTTAATACCCTTGTCCAATTTGAGGATTTTCCATTTACAACAACCCTTTGTGTTCTATCTTTTAGACAATTTTCAATCCACATACACACATTTGCCCCCAAACCTATTTCTCTCAATTTGTAGAGTAACCTTTTGTGTGGAACTGTATCAAATGCTTTCGCAAAATCCAAATAGATCACATCAACTGCCACACCTAGATCTATATTTTTACTGACTTCTTCATAGAATGTTATTAAATTTGTTTGACAAGACCTGTCTTTCACAAAACCATGTTGACTTTTACTAATTATATTCTGGTTCAAGATGTATTCTTGAGTGTATACCTTTAGCAATCCTTCAAATAGTTTCCCCACTACAGATGTCAAGCTCACTGGCCTATAATTACCTGGCAGAGATTTTGATCCCTTTTTAAATATTGGAATGACATCCGCCTTTCGCCAGTCTGTTGGCACTGTATCTGAACTGAATGAATCCCTAAAGATCATGAATAGTGGTCTGGCCAGAAAAGTACATGCCATTTATCCCATTTATCCAGGTTCTGGGTATCGGTGAAAACAACATGTGCATTTAAAAGTACATGCCATTTATCCCAATATGAGGCTCAATGTTAACATCACTGTTGGGGAAAAAAATGCATTTCTTTATTTTTCAGGTTTTTATTTTCCAATAAACAATATAAATTATGACAAGATAACAAAACTGTTGTTCAGTAAAGTGCATGGCCCACAACTGTGTTCTAACTTATTGTTTGTATAACAGTATTTATACAGTGTTGATAAAATAATATCAGTGCACTAATTAATGGAAAAGCAAAATTAAAAGTCGGTACATAAAAGAGATAAAAGACGAAAGAAGAAAAGTCAATATTACAGGAAAAAAATTAATATAGGGAAAGGGTTTTCTAAGAATTAGATCTAGGCAGTGTCCTGGACGAAGAAAGGAAACAATCTGGGGGTGTATATGGTAAGCTGTTATTTACCATAGGAAATAAGTTGTCCAGGGGAGCCATAATTTTTAAAATCTAGTTGGGGTTTCATGGACGTAAGCCATCAGTTGGTCCATGTCGATGATGTATTCGATTAAGGTGATCACAGTGGGCAATGTTGGGAGTTGGGGTTGTTTCCATACTTGGGCTAGGGCCCTTTGGGCTCTTTAAGCTATTCTAGAGATCAGCTGGTTCTCTCTTTTGGTGCATGAGTCTTGAGGTTGGGATAGGAGTATTAGACTGATTATTTTAGTCTGTTTAGGTAGTATTTTACCAAGTCTGGCTTGAGCATTGTGGATTGATTCAGTCTTTATTTCTTTCTTTCTTGCCTTGCCATACAAAGTTATCATTCAGTTGTTGCAAAGTTTTAAAGTCAATCAGTTGGATTAGGGCTGGGATTGGGACTGGTAGGGCTTGGAACACATATAACAAGCATGGTAGGAAGTTTGTCTTACAAGTTCCAGTTAATTTAAATCCAAGATAAGTGAGAGGTTTATCTTGTATATCAATATCAAAGTTTATTTGCAGGAGTTTTTGATGTTCATTTTTTGAACACATTTTTTGATGTGGTATGTCGATGGGAAGTGCCACCGACTTCCCAGTGTTAACTTTGAAGCCTGGCAAGTCTGCTAAGGTCTGTAATTCCTGGAAAAGGTAAGGATGTCTGGTGATGGAGCCACACCCATGTTGGAGATTTTTCTGAGAATACCATCTGTTCCATGGTGAGGCATAAGAAGGACCAATTCATGCGGTCAAATGCCTTTTTTACGTCCAATGATAGAAATAGGCGAGGTGATTTGCTTTGTGAGACTAACCACATTTAATTGATGCATCTTCTCTGAGTCAATTTAAATAAGGGCCTCAAATAAATAATTTTTATGTTTTTTGTTTATTTTGAATTAGCATTTTTACAAGCAAAACTGCACATTTTAGTTACACAATGGACAGAGTTGGCAGCTTGGCTGAGCAGTCCCCCCCATAAATGGCAACTTGGCAGTGTAGCCCCCCCATATAAGTACCATACACACATCACTCACTCCACTCATTCATACTCATCACTTCACATCAGTCACATCACACAAACACACATATCAGTCACTCCACTCACACACACAGCAACAAATTTTTTTTACCCTAGCTGCTCAGCTGCTGTGGTGTTTTCTGGAGCGAGAGCTAGGGAAGGAAGGCGATCACACAGGGAGGGGCGATCACGGGGAAGGGGGCAGTCACAGAGCTGAGAGATAAAAGTGAGGCACTTCTGGGGGAAATTTGGGTTAGGTAAGGTTGGGGAAGCACACTGAGCTGCCTGTTGGTCAGTTCAGTGTGCCTGTTACCATGGAGACACATGAATACACGCGTCTCCAACTCAGGCAGGGAAGATAGCGCAGTACTGGGGTACCTGGGAAAATTGTGCACTGCGCTTTTTCAATAGCGGTGCAGCCGCACCGTTGCACTTCCAACTACTGCCACTTGGGGTAGGACTTCCATAGGTAAGTATATACTGAATTTTAAATAAAATAGCAAGGGGAGGACTGAATAGTTCACTCTTTGGTGCCTATAAGTTGCACCAAAGTTATATAGGTGACTAGACTGTCCCTTTAAGAAAGAGTTAGGGTTCTACTAGTACTGGGATCCACAATTTGTGTAGGTGACCCTGGATATCTACAATCAGGAATAAGAATCTAATCTAATAGTGCAACAGTTCATGGCTACTGGGAGAGAAATCTCTACTGATGGAAAAATGCAGAAACCTCTCTTGCAATGGAAGGTATACCAACCAGCAACAGGCTGGTGTGCATAGATCTGTGAGATATAGTCCTACACTAAACCAGAGTTTGGAAGAAATAAGAGGCTCCACTTGTAGTCAAAAGTTCGCACTCAACAAGAGATAGCAAGGAGAAAACAAGTCCCGGGACCACACATTAGGTCCAATGCAATCATAGAAAAAATTGTGAACTCAACCAGACAAAGGTAAATACAACATCAAAATCTTTATTAGACAATAATTAAAATATCATGAGAATGCTCTCAGGCAGGTTACGTGGACAAAAGAGACATGAAGTGTCTCCTTTTTTCTTGCCAAAAGCATTGCTTTAATCAAATGAGCAAATTATATAGTGATTATATACAGCACAAGGACTTATACTGCAATAGACTGAACTAGACCAGATTTAAAGGGTTAACATAACCAGACACTGAATTTAAATGGAGTTAAGGTGAATGGCATCATACAGAGTGAAACACATAGGTGTGACGTGGTGATCTAAGTGCTATGGCCGTGGGAAAGTGATTTGTTTTTACAATAACTTTGGCCACAAAATTAATGTTAGTGATTTGTCTGAAGTTTGCAGGGACATCTGGGTCAAGTTAGATTTTTACAGAATTGGCTTGGGGATGGTTTCTTTTAGTGGAGATAAGAGGATATCCTGTTTTATTAATTAAATGATTATTGTAAAAAAAACTGCTTACCCTATTTATATGTATACTCATATCTCAAACTATTCATATGCACCAAATCTTTTCACCTGCAACATCAAAAATATATGTACCACGAGATGGGAATTACTGATCTAGAACACTAATAGAGACTAATATGGAAGGTTTCTTGCAGCAGTGTTATTGTTATTCATGATCATTGGAGTGTTTCCATGAGCTTTTTATGTGTTTTTGCACATGTGCTTAGGCACTTTATACTACGGTATTTGCTCATTTATAAGACGACCCTGATTATAAGACGACCCCCCCAAACTTTGGATATTCCTTTAGGAAAAAAACTAAAAGCCTGAATATAAGACTACCGTATAGGAAAAAAGTTCAACTTGTATATATTAACATGTAAATTGCTTTTTTAATAAAAAAAATGATATAAAAATGCATTTATTGTTTTTATTTCCTTTTATGTGCCAATGCTGCCTCTCTCTTTCCCTTGCCCCCAACTTTGTCTCTCTCCCCCCCTTAGTGTTGTCTCTCTCTCTCTCTCTCTCTCTCCCCCTCCCTTTGAATCCCCCCTAGCTCCCTTTGTCTCTCTCTCCCCCCTGTGCCCCCTCCCTCCTCTTGTCTCTCTCTTCCCCCCTCCCCTTGTCTCTCTCTTCCCCTTTTCCCTTCCCTCTGTGTCTTCCCCCTCCCTTTCCCTTGTCTCTGTGTCTTCCCCCCTTCCCTCCCCTTGTCTCTGTCTCTGCCCCCCCCCCCTGCCCTTGTTGCTCTGGTCCCCCCTCCCTCCCTCCCTCCCTCCACCCCCCTCACCTTGTTCTCTTTCCCTGGTGGCTAGTGGGGGCAGCCGGGTCCTTTATGCTGCCCGACACCTCCGTCTATTATGACGGACAGCCGGTCCGTCATAATAGACGGAAGTGTTAGTAAGCATGGAGGATGTCTGCACTATCGTGCAGACATCCCCCGGCTGCCCGATTCTCCCTGGTGGCTAGCGGGGCAGCAGATGATGTCTGTGGGACGAGCGCAGACCTCCCCTGCTGCCACCCGGCACAACCGCCGGGACTTCTATGACGAAGACGGAAGTACTGCCGGGCGGCAGCAGGGGGAGTCTGCGCTCATCGCGCAGACATCCCCTGCTGTTAGAGAGGGGGATCCAGGTCCCCTGCAGCTCTGCTGGGGACCTGGATCCCAGTCTTATAGTCTGACCTCAATTTGAGGTCAGATTATAAGACGACCTCGATTATAAGACGAGGGGTAGTTTTCAGAATTTTTTTTCTGAAAAAAACCTTGTCTTATAATCGAGCAAATACGGTATATACTATATGGTTCTGTTTTGTTTTTATGCATCACATATATATGTTTCATTACATTTGTATTCTATTTGAAATAATGTTGTCCTTTTTTCTTGTCACATATTACTTGTATTGCACTTTAGCAGGACATTATTTATATGCTCCTTTTGCACTCAACAGTATATGAACTTATCCATTAATATAATTATATGTTTTTTTCACATTCATGTTATTAAGACTGCACATTGGATCTATAAACTCAGATGTGATAATTAACATAATTAATTTGACCTTTGCACTTTTTTGAAGTAACACCCTATTTAAACAGCACTGTTTCACTTTGTCTTTAGCCTATGATTAATCGTGAGTACACGCGAAACGAGTAAGGCCATTTACTTCCACTCTATGCCTTGCTGCCTCTATCTTCTGTATTTTTGATCACCTGCCAATAAATCACTATTTTTTTAATTTTTTTTAACTGGGAGTGCAGACATCGTTCTTTCTTTTTTCTCTTGTTTCCATGCAGACATAACACAATAAATACAAATATAAATTCAGGAAGGAGACTGTGCTAAGGAAACTGCTTTTTTTAATTTTTTATTGAAGATAAGTAAATTTGGCAGTAAGTAGAACAAAGTGTGCACTCCACTCGCCAAGTAGTGAATGAATAAAGTGCTTTAATGCTTTCAAAAAAATCCAAACAAACAGGGTAAGGTACAATCCACGGATGATAAAGTGAAAAGGGAAGGCCACCTAACGCGTTTCGCGTGTCACCACGCTTAGTCATAGGTTTGGCACCTAAATGATAATTCTTTCTAAGACTTATGAAGACAGTTGAAGACATTTCCTGTCCAGTATAACCTTAACATCTGTAAAACATTATCTTCTCTTAAGCATTAAATGGACCAAAATAGCTCCGTCAAACCTGAAATAAATCAGCGATTCCCAACGGCAAAATAACCGCCAAAAGCCTACAAAAACCCTAAAAACATGCCTAGCCAAAAACCTAAAGGCAAACAGGGCAACCTAGAAGAATTTCTCAACTCTGGGAGCAAAAAGAAACTCCTCAGGAAAGCGGGCAAAATCTTTCAAGATGACGCTGAAGCAAACTCTGAGGGAGAACAGGGATCGGAGATCGAGGAAGCAGCTTCTACAGCTTCAAACGGCTCTTCTATAAATGGAGAAACCATTAAAGACATGCTGCAAACACTCCGGTCGCAGATAAAAGGGGACATAAAATCCCTCACCAAAAAGTTCAAAAAAGAACTTCAACAATTGGGGGAGCGCACCAATCACCTGGAACACAAAATGGACGAACTGGTGAGCTCGCAAAACACCCTGACAGAACACCATGAAGAACTCGCCAATGAGGTCAAAGTCTTGAGAGAAAAGACCATGGACCTCGAAGATCGTTCCCGCAGAAACAACCTGCGTATACGGGGCATTGCTGAGGAAGTGGCTCCTATCCAGCTACAAGAGTGGGCCCAGGAACTATTTTAATTTCTGCTCCCAGACTGTAACCCCTCCGATTTACTTCTAGATCGTATACATCGCATACCGAAACCTAAGAACTTACCTAAAGAACTGCCGAGAGACGTCCTGCTGCGCGTACATTTTTTCCATATCAAAGAAAAAATCCTGACTGCATCGAGACAGGCAGAACATTGGCCGGAGAAATACAGCAACATTCACTTATTCCCTGAGCTCTCAGCACTCACGCTTCAAAGAAGACGAGAATTTCGTCCAGTAACATTGGCCATGAGACAGGCTAATGTTAAATATAGATGGGGATTTCCGGTCAAACTTACAGTCATGAAGAACGGATCGTTAAACATGATCAACTCCCCAGATGAAGGCATCACCCTATTGAAACAATGGGGTATTGACTTTCACGCTCCTCCTAACAAGCAAAGTCGCCTGGAAAAAGATTGGGAAACAAGCCCGAAGAGAGCACCATCACTACCTCCAAAACCCCAGAGGGAAGTCAGACTCTCTACTAGCAATCAAGTCCGCTAGAAGATCTAACCGAAACCTACCTCGCAACACAAAGCAGGAGACGGACTTTCCACAGGACTCTGATGAGTATCCCTACATGTTGACTGTTAAACTAGTTATTAGCGTCCAAACTATTTTCCGAGTTTGTTCTCGTACTAAATATGCCTGAGCCCAGTTTTGAATATTTACAGACAGCAGTTCCTATCTATATACTGTAGATATAACTTGGGCACATAGAAAGATGTTACAGGATCTATTAGATACCAATATTTGATATGCAACCTTCCCTGGGAGCGGAGACTAAGTGCACATTACCCACTAGAGCATCTCAGTGCACATTACCCAATAGAGCACAGCTCACAAGGAATGGAGAGAAAAGAGGAGAAAAAAAAAAAAAAGCTGTTTAAAAGTTTTTAGGTAATTAACGATATGCAAACAATAATAATTGCTATAGCAATAGGGCTTATAGATACGATATTTGTTAAGATTTTATAAATATGATAGCTACAATATATAGTGCTGGTTACTCACTGGGCCAGCAAATATGAATGAATACAAGCCTCATGTTTAGACATTTAAGCGGTTAAACCCTATATTTTCAGGTAATGACAATCCAGTTACTGCTGAGCACACCTCCTTTATCTCATCTGGGAATGAGAGAAACAGCTGAGCCTGGGGGACTTCTTAGCCCCACAGGCTCACCCGTAAGCGAAAAATACCTCACACTCAAAAGCAGTGTAGAGAACTATCCTACGTTTTTGTCCCTACCCCACCCTCTATCCCTTTTTCCCTTCATTGCTCCCCTCCTGCTGAGAACCAACCCCTTGAGAAATAGATGGTCACCCTGCACTCCGCTGGAAGTAAACACTAGACACCGATGGGTAATATATAATCCCCTCTCCCTCTATATTAAATGACCTTAAGGCTACTTTCACAAAACGTTAAGGGATTAAACTCCCCACATAAAAGAAGAGTATTATTAGAAGAGGCCCAAAAAGCCAAGGCACACCTAATATGCGTCCAAGAGTCACACTTTGCATCTGGGAAGATCCCCTCTTTCTACTCCAAAAACTATACTACTATGATACATGCCACATCCAAAACTAAAAAAGCGGGAGTCTCTATATTAATCCACAAATCATTAGCAACTACTATTCATCTAAAAAAAAGTAGACCCCAATGGTAGATTTATAATCCTCATAATCACTATAAATGATGTAAAATACACAATAGTGAACCTTTATGCACCAAATAGTAAATCACTACAATTCACACGTAAAATTCTCAACCTTATTGACCCGATTAAATGTGGATCAACTATAATCTGTGGGGATTTTAACTCTATCCTCAACCCCAAGCTAGACAGTACAGCTCACAGAAGCATTGCAAGACACTTAACAACAACGTCCTCTGAATGTAGAGCGTTCCAACAAACATTACAAGAGCACCAATTAATAGATGCATGGAGATCTACACATCTTATGGATAAAGATTATACCTTTTTTTCCCCAGTCCATAAAACTTATTCGCGCATAGATCATATATTAGTAGATAAAAACACCCTACAAAAAATTAAAAAATGCAACATTGGCCTGATTAGCTGGTCAGACCCTGCCCCCGTTACTCTAGATCTCAAAGAAAAATTTCAGAGTAAAGGATCAGGCATGTGGCGAATGAACGATAGCCTTTTAACCAACGAAGACACCCGAGAGGTAATAATTGCACACCTTAAAGAATATTTTAAATTAAACGATACCCCAGAAATATCAAATCACACACTGTGGGAGGCCCATAAAGTAGTGATGAGGGGACATTGCATCCAGATAGCATCTCGACAAAAAAAAGATAGATCACTCAAACTTGCCTCACTAACCTCGAAACTTGCATATTTAGAAACAACCAATAAATCAAATGTTACCAATAAAACACTGAAACAAATGACTCAAACTAAAAACGAAATAAACAACATTCAACAACAACGTACCGAATTTACATTATTAAAACTTAAACAAAAATTTTATACCAACGGCAATAAAGCAGGAACCATGCTCTCCCACAAACTAAAGAAAAAAGAAACACAAAACGCTATAGACTATCTCACAAACGCCTCGGGCCAGAGAATATATAACCCTGCGCAAATAGCTGAAGTCTTTGCAGAATATTATGCAAAGCTATATAACCTAAAAGAAGACCCTACAACACACCAACCTACACGCTAAGAAATAGATACCTTTCTTACTAAACTAAAAATCCCCACAATCCCAAACACACAAAAAGACCATCTGGTGCTCCCAATATCTTTCCAAGAAGTCATGGAGGTTATTAAACTCCTACCGGCCCACAAATCCCCTGGCCCGGATGGCTTTACAAACACATACTATTAATTGTTCAAGGACATACTAGCTCCATATCTAACCAAAGTCTTTAATAGCAGCATTGAATCCCAGTCATTCCCCCCAAATATGTTGAAAGCCAATATATCTACTATACCCAAACCAGGGAAATCCCCAAATTTTTGCCCAAACTTCCGTCCTATCTCTTTATTGAATGTGGATGTGAAACTTTATGCAAAAATTCTGGCTCTTAGGCTGCAACCCCTTCTCCCAAAAATCATCCACTACGATCAAGTAGGCTTCATAAAACATAGGCAAGCTACCGATAACACTCGGAAATTTATAGACCTCATACAACATGCTAGCTTGAATAATAACCCCTTCCTCCTTCTAGCATTAGACGCTGAAAAAGGGTTTGACCGCTTAAATTGGGACTTCCTAGATGCAATACTCAGCAAATGTAACTTTCCTTCCCAATACATGCACGCAATCAAAGCATTATACTCAAAGCCATCGGCGTCAGTACAATATGCAGGCTTCTCATCTAAACCTTTCTCAATAACTAATGGATCGAGACAGGGGTGCCCTCTCTCACCCGCTTTATACATACTGGCCTTAGAACCCCTAGCAATAGCAATTAGAGAGGAAAATCTAATCCAAGGATATAAATTAAACACCACTAATACAGCCAAGCTCGGCCTATTTGCCGACGATATTATCATAAGTATCTCTGACCCAATTAAATCTCTACCCCCTCTTTTCGAGATATTGAGAGACTACGGCTCGATCTCATATCACAAGATAAATGCGTCCAAAACCCAAGGTTTACCAATAATGCTAGATTCCCTAACCACGACTACACTACAGTCCAAATATAAATTAGATTGGAAACAGGATTTCATCTCCTACCTAGGGATAAAACTCACCTCAACTCCAGATAAAATGCTACACCAGAATCTATATGCACCCTGTAAAAAGTTAAAATCGGAGATGACATCCTGGATCCATAAAGAACTATTGTGGCTGGGACGTATTGCTGTGGTTAAAATGTCTATTCTACCCAAACTCTTGTATATATTTCGAACAGTACCAATAATAATACCTACCTCTTTTTTAAAACGCCTACAATCAGATATAAATAACTTTATCCATGGCAAATATAAAGCAAGAGTGAGCAATAGGTGGCTATATCTTCCCAGATGCAAAGGGGGCTTGGGAATCCCGCATATCATTAATTATTACAAAGCAGCACACATGTCTCAAGCCATCCAACTAAACTCCAAGCCTGGAACTATTGCCTGGGTCGATATAGAGAACTCCACCGCTGCACCTCTATGCGTGAAAGATTTTTTTGGGGGGCAACCACACCATGCTATCGGATAAGCATACAAAACTACTTCCAACTTCGGACTGTTCACTGTATACTTGGTTATCGTATTCAGGTTTATACCCTCCATTAGGGAATTTATCCAAAACAACGCCTATTTCGTGCCTAGAGGCGACAGTCCCCAATTTAGACCTCTCCTACTGGGAAACATGTGGAATATACACTATTCAAGACTTATATGTAAATAATGTGTATAGCACTTTCTCAGATCTCCAATTAAAATATGGTTTGCCATCCAAAGACTTCTATAAATACTTACAGATCAGGCATATCCTTCAACACAAAGAAAAAACACCCTCGGATCTACAGACCGTCAAAACCATAATATCCCTCTGTGAAAAACCGGAAACTTCTAGTAGATCATTATCAAAATGTTATAATGCACTTATATTGATTAACCTCCCAACCAAACTCCCTTGCATGATAGCCTGGGAAAAAGAGCTTGGATATCAGCTCTCACCGAAACAGTGGGAAAGATCCATCCTAATCAGTTCTAAATTCTCTCACTGCTCAAACCACATAGAAATGGTAAAAAAAATGTTCTTCCGCTGGTATTTAGTTCCTGCGAGACTGTCCCACATGTTCCCTAATACCTCTAGTAAATGCTGGCGCAAATGTACACAAGTAGGGTCAATGCTTCACATCTGGTGGTCTTGCCCCATCATTGTCAGTTATTGGAAAAAACTTACTAAACTAATTTGCACAATTACAAATTACTCTTTGCCTCTGACCCCAGAAGTGTTTCTATTTCACATTTTCCCTAACGACATCCCAAAGGAAGCACAAATGTTGATCAGCCAAATTTTAATAGCAGCTAAATCACTTATTGCAATAAACTGGAAATCAGACAAGATACCATGCAATAAAAGTTTGATACAAAAAGTCCAACACATTTATACAATGGAGAAAACGTTCTTTTCAATGACAAACACTCTCCATAAATACAAGTTAATTTGGAACCCTTGGTCAATTTTTTACACCTCCTACGTCAGAGGCGAATAGTACTAAACTTGGGAAACTTCCAAAACAAAATAAAAAAACAAAAACAAAGTGCTCCCGTAAAACAAAAGAACCCCACATTCTTTCCATAGGATACCACACCAACAGAGCCGACTATATCTACTATATCCACTTTATCTACCCTGAAATTCTCAGTGACCCCCTCCCCCCCCTGTGTTAGTCTTCCCCACCATACCAAATCCCACCCAGTTTCTTTGATATCTAGTTATCAATGCATTTCTTAAATAGGGCCGACACAGCCATTATATGTAAATTTAGACATAGAAAACGAAATATATGTAAAACCTAACTTGTATGTTTATATGTTTATTTGGTGTTTTCCCACCTGCACTGAAACCAAAGGATAAACTATATCACAATGGAACAAAAAACGAAATTATGTTAATATATATGCTGTGCCACCCTATATATTTCTGAATTGTATTTGTTGTAACTGAAAACAATAAAAAACTTTGAAATAAAAATAAAATATATAGAATACTTACAGCTAAATGAAATTGTGAAATTACAGCAGTTTGCAAGAAACCAGGACTGCCCACACTAGCAAAAAGTCAGTTTATTTTTATTTTTTATTTTGCTGCAGCAATTAATGAGAATAATTTCACTCAAATGAATGGAATTTCCTGTCTCTCTAATAATGTCATCAGACAATGTGTTGCACTGTTAAGAGATTGTGCTGTGTACAAGAGCAAGTCTATCACAGTCCACGCAATGTATTCTGTTCCAAGAGCACAGGAAGTGATAAAATGAAACAAAACTTTATGTCCTCAGTGCCTATATAGTCAGTGCTGCCGCACCTGCAGTGAATATGCAGAGTAATCACTGGGGAGGGCTTGAGTCAAATATAAAAAATGTGATCTATGCAAATATTAAAAATGTGATTTATACACATCCTGCGGTGGAAAGAGCGGTTTACGTTATGAACAATCACGAAAACCGCTCTGATGGTGCTGCCCTATTGCCTCGAGGTCCACAGAGCGATCGTGTGCACCATATTGCAGGAGCAGCATGTTCCTGCAATATGGCTGTGCCCTCTTGTGGTTAGAGCTTCGGAAGTGAAAAAAAAAATCACTTTTGATGCTCTGAATCTGTTGCTTTACTGCCCCTAGAGGCAGTCAGCAACATTGCAATGAAAAAAAAAAAGACATAATTAAGGTTAGAATAGTTGATAGGGTTACAATTAAATTAGGGTTAGCATAAGGGATAGGGTTACAATTAAATTACAATTTATTAAGGGTTAACATAAGGGCTAGAGTTGGGGTTAAATCTAGGGTAAGGGTTCAATTTAGGGTTCAGTTTGGGGTCAAAAGGTCAATGTAGGAAAAAAATGGGTATTGCCCTATAAATCGCAAAAATCTTCAGAAAAACATGGAAACAAGCATATTTATGACCTATTAAGCCAGGGTTTTTTTTAATGATTGTATTTGTGTAAATGATTTTTTATGTCAAAGAAAAGTTTAGGTTAGAAAAAGTTATTTTTTTATGTTTTCATAATATTTTACAATTTTTTTTGGTAGTAATATATTAACATAGTAATTTAGGTTGAAAAAAGACACAAGTTCATCAAGTTCAACCCTGCTATACCTATCATTACAGCTTTTGATCCAAAAGAAGACAAAAACCTCTAAGGGAGCTATTTCGAATTTTGTTTCCTAGGGGGGGAAATTCCTTCTTGACTCCAAAGGGCAATCTTGATCCAATTTCTCCTTGGATCAGTAAGATCTATCATTAATGCTTATTCTATTATTAATAGCCCTGTATGATCTGCTTTTCTAAAAAAAAACATCCAAAACCATTTTTAAATGCATCTATTGTGGTTCATAGCACTACCTCTCTTGGCAGTGAGTTCCATAACTTTATTGTCCTTACCGTAAAGAATTTCTTCCTTTGCTGTCTATGAAATCTTTGCTCTTCCAGTCTCAGGTGGTGACCTCTTGTTCTTTGTACATTTCTGTTAATGAACAGGTCACTGGAGAGCTCTTTATATTGGCCCTGCCAATAGTGTATCTTCCACAAGGCAAACAAGGCACTCGCCTAGGGCGGCACTTTGCCAGAGGGTGGCACTTTTCCAGAGGGTGTTAAAGCACACTTCTGGTGCTTCAAACATTTTTGCTCCCTCCCCCACCATTCAGCAAGCTTTAGCTCCTTCCAATTAATCAGGGTGATGGGGGCATGTAATGGACATGGTGGGGGTATGTAATGGGGGTGATGGGGCATTTAGTGTGTATGCAATGTGGGTGATGGTGGTATGTAATTGGGTGATTGGGGATTTAATGTGTGTGTGCAATGTGGGTGATGGGGCATGTAATGGGGTGATGGGGCATGTCGTGAGTGTGCAACATGGGTGATGGGGCATGTCGTAGGTGTGGGTGGGGGTGGGGGGGTGCCTGAATTTTGTCTGCTTAGGGCAGCACAAAACCAAGATACACCACTGGGCCCTTAACATATTTATATAATGTTATCACATCCCCTCTGAGACGCCTTTTTTCTAACATATATAAATGTTATTTTTTAAGTCTCTCTTCATAACTAAGATCCTCTAATCCCCTTATTAATTTTGTAGTTCTCCTAGTTCCATAATATCCTATTTAAGGACTGGTGCCCAGAATTGTACTGCATATTCAAGGTGAGGTCTTACCATTGATTTGTAAAGAGGCAAGGTGATATCCTCCTTCCGTGAATCTATACCTCGTTTTATACATGCCAATATCTTATTGGCTCTTGCAGCTGGTGAATGGCATTGAGTGCTGTTGCCATGTCTGTGATCTACAATTATTCCTAAATCCTTTTCATTGGTAGTTTTTCCCAGGGAAATACCATTTAAAGTATATGTTGCTTTGCTATTATTTTTCCCATAATGCATAACTTTACATTTGTCTATATTGAACGTCATTTGCCACTTAATTGTCCAATCCCGCAAACACTGAGACATGGCTCTCAGCACAACATGGGAGATCATAAATAAACAAATTAAAAAGAAGGGGGTAAAAAACAGACCCCTGAGGTACTCCGATTTTGATCCCTTTTTGAATATTGGAATGACATCCGCCTTTCGCCAGTCCCTAAAGATCATAAATAGTAGTCTGACCAGAATTATGCTTAACTCTCTAAGGACCCTTGGGTGTATATCATCTGGCCCTGGGGCCTTGTCCATCTTAACAGAGTTTAATTGCTTAAGCACTTTTTGCTGTGTCAGCCAATCCCATGTTTGCGGTGACTGTTTCTTAACTTATGGTAGCAGGGGTTCATCCATCAGTTTTTCCTTAGTATAAGCAGAAGAAAAAAAAGTATTTAAAATATCTGCTTTCTCTCTGTCCTCACTTACCAAATTTCCCATTTGGGATAACAAAGGACCAACATTTTCCCTGTGTAGCGTTTTTCCATTTATATATTTTGGGTTTAGTTTTACTCTTCTTAGCTTTCCTTTTCTTGTTTTCCAATTTAGCAATTTTAATTGCCTTTTTGCAGGCTTTGTTGGCATCTTTGTACTCTATAAATGATAATGCTGATCCCTTGCTTTTATAATGTTTGAATGCCATTTTCTTTTTTTGTATTTCCTGTTTCACGTTAGCGGTAAGCCACATTTAGATTTTTTTGGTTTTGATTTGTGTCTTTTTATTTATTTTCATTTTTTTATTTTTATTTTTTTATTATAAACATATAAAAGACAATACAGATTTAGACATGACACACAGTATTGGCATACATTTCTATTATTTCAATCTATAAATAGTATTATTTATAAGTTAGTTGGGTTTGTTTGTTTGTTTTACAGTTGTAGTTGGTAGACTCCCTCTGGACTATTTCCCAAGATGTTGGTGGTTATTTTATTATTTTTTTTTTTTTAGTTTAAATCTGTATTTGTTTTATCCTTCACCACCTACTTGAAATTGCAATTTGTTACTTAGTGACACACTCGTGGTAGATCATTTAATCACTTCTGTGACTCTTCTCTGAGCGCTCATAGGTCCTTTAACTCCCCCCATTTTTTCCACATTTTTTTATAGTATTTATATTGGTCCCTAGAATTATAGAATCCTTCTTCCATTGTACATTGGTATTCTATTTGTATTTTTAGGTCTTTCCAATTGGTTACTTCTGGGCTTTTCCACTTCCTAGCTATGCATAATTTTGCTGCGGAGAGGATGTGTATTATCAGATACTGTATATCTTTTTCGCATTTGGGGAAATCCAGATGTAACAGGAACATTTGTGGGGTAAGGGAGCCCAACTCACTATTTAGCTTTATCAAAAGGAAATGGATCTTTTTTAATAGGGGTTGTAGCTCCTCACATGTCCACCACATATGTAGTTGTGTCCCCTCGCTTTTATGGCACCTCCAGCATAATCTAGAATGTTGTGGAGATAATTTGTTTAATTTAGTTGGAGTTATTTACCACCTATAAATTGTTTTGTAATACGTCTCGTGCAAGGTTAAATTATGAATACTTTTTTTCAACATTTTTTGGGTCTGTATTTGTGTCTTTTACATTTGCTTCCCAAAGGTATATATTGGGATATGTACTTTTGTGATGTGTGCATAAAGAAATCCCACTTGTCTTCTGTGTTTAGTCCAGAAAACAATTATTCCCAGTCTAAATGTTCAATCGATGCCCTCAGCCCATCAAAGTTGGCCCTTCTAAAATTAAGGGTTTTGGTGGTATTGTTACCAATTTGCTTTTTTGCATTAATCTCAAATGAAACCATGTTATGCTCACTATTCCCCAAGTGTTCTCTTACTTGGATGTTTGAGATAGGCTTCTCATTGTTTGTTATTACCAAATCCAGACAGGCATCCATTCTAGTTGGGGTGTCTACTAATTGTGCCATAAATTTGTTATTAAGCAGGTTCAGAAACTTGCTGCCCTCAGCGGAACTATTTGTCCCACAATTCCATTTTATATCTGGGTAATTAAAATATCCCATGATTAAAACGTCATTCAGATTTGCAGCCTTTTCAGTTTGTAATAAAAACTGATCTTCTCCATGAATGCTAATATTTGGTGGCTTATGGCATACATCTACAAGTAATGTGCGATTCATTTTAGTGTCTATGCTAATCTCCACCCACAGTTTCTAGACATCAGTTCCAGTAAATTATAAAATATGGTGAACATAATGGTATCTAATGAAATCCCTTCTTATGATGATAAAAACAACATATAATTTGTGTGGATACAGTATGTGAGAAAGAAGAAAATTACAGCTAAACACAAACACCCCAGAAATGTAAAAGCAGCCCTTGTTACCAAGGTCAAAAGGTCTTATCACAAAGTGGGTAAAGATGGCTTTACACTGCTTCCTATTTGATTTTTTATGGGCCACATCTGATCCATAAGGATCAGAAGTGGCAGGGCAAAATTGACAGGGCCAAGACATGGTACAGGGAGCCACAAAAGCTGCTCTACATAGCCTCTATTTTTTTTTTTTTTAACTTTACAGCACTCTTTGAATTCACACAAGCGTTGCCAAACATTAAATAAACCTCTCAATTTTCCATAAAATTAGCCCAATTTAGTCTGATTCAGCTGATAGAGCTGCTGTGATAGTATAAAAGCCAAACTTTGATTCACAGTCACTGTGCTGTGCTCTACAGTCGATAAAGACCTATTTGTAGATTGAAACGCTGCTTTTGTCACCAAAATAAATCCTCTTGATTCACCGGGTGCTGTTCTCTTTGTGTATTTTTGAGTTTTGAGGATTAAAGTACCGGCAGTGGTGTGCTGATCTGCTGCATTCTTTTTGTGCTCTACAGTATAACACTGGGAAGTAGTTACAGCCTCTACTGAAGGAAGCAAACCCTCTGCAGCCAATCAGAGAGAAGATCCATCTTTCAGAAAGATCTTCTTCCCATGTGATTGTGTTTGTGTTCTGCAGATGACACATTATGAGAATTGCTTGTGCTTAGTTGCCAACTGTCCCGGATTTGTCGGGACAGTCCTGGCAACTATGCAAATGTCCCGCGTAGATTGCGATCACGGGACAGTCCCGGGAAACTGGGCTGTCCCGCGATCGCAGCAGGCCACTGTGTCACGTGACGTCGCGCGGTGACGTCACGTGACCTGGTGACCCACTGCGATCGCGAGATAGCCCAGTTTCCTGGGTCTCCCACGATCACGATGTATGCGCGGCTGTGTGAGCTATGCTCACAGCTGCATTTTTTTTTTAGTCATATCCGGCTAATGTACTTCCCTCCTCCGTGCAGGAGGGAAGCCTGCAGCACAGAGGATGCGACGGGGACACGGAGGTGAGTACTGGGGAAGGAGGTGGAGGGAGGGTGACTAATGGGCATGATAAGACTCACAGATGGTGATGGGCATGATAAGACTCACAGATGGTGATGGGCATGATAAGACTCACAGATGATGATGGGCATGATAAGACTCACAGATGGTGATGGGCATGATAAGACTCACAGGTGATGATGGGCATGATAAGACTCACAGATGGTGATGGGCATGATAAGACTCACAGATGGTGATGGGCATGATAAGACTCACAGATGATGATGGGCATGATAAGACTCACAGATGGTGATGGGCATGATAAGACTCACAGGTGATGATGGGCATGATAAGACTCACAGATGATGATGGGCATAAGCCTCACAGATGATGATGGGCATGATAAGACTCACAGATGGTGATGGGCATAATAAGACTCACAGGTGATGATGGGCATGATAAGACTCACAGATGATGATGGGCATGATAAGACTCACAGATGGTGATGGGCATGATAAGACTCACAGATGATGATGGGCATGATAAGACCCACAGATGATGATGGGCATGATAAGACTCACAGATGATAATGGGCATGATAAGACTCACAGATGGTGATGGGCATGATAAGACTCACAGATGGTGATGGGCATGATAAGACTCACAGGTGATGATGGGCATGATAAGACTCACAGATGATGATGGGCATAAGACTCACAGATGATGATGGGCATGATAAAGACTCACAGATGGTGATGGGCATGATAAGACTCACAGATGATGATGGGCATGATAAGACTCACAGATGGTGATGGGCATGATAAGACTCACAGATGATGATGGGCATGATAAGACTCACAGGTGATGATGGGCATGATAAGACTCACAGATGGTGATGGGCATGATAAGACCCACAGATGATGATGGGCATGATAAGACTCGCAGATGATGATGGGCATGATAAGACTCACAGATGGTGATGGGCATGATAAGACTCACAGGTGATGATGGGCATGATAAGACTCACAGATGATGATGGGCATAAGACTCACAGATGATGATGGGCATGATAAGACTCACAGATGGTAATGGGCATTATAAGACTCACAGGTGATGATGGGCATGATAAGACTCACAGATGATGATGGGCATGATAAGACTCACAGATGGTGATGGGCATGATAAGACTCACAGATGATGATGGGCATGATAAGGCTCACACGTGGTTATGGGCATGATAAGACTCACAGATGATAATGGGCATGATAAGACTCACAGATGATGATGGGCATGATAAGACTCACAGATGATGATGGGCATGATAAGACTCACAGATGGTGATGGGCCAGGGCCGTCTTTAACGCGGGGCAAACGGGCAGCTGCCCCGGGCCCACTTACTCCTGGGGGCCCAAGGCAGCTGCCTGGTGGTCCCGCTGCCCCTCCGTATGCACCTGCACTATGCGATCAGCACTGATCACATAGTACAGGTGCGCCCAGCGTACTCTGCTCTCCCCAGCTCCCTCAGCGGGGAGACGCAGGCAGCATGTGCTCAGTGTGTGTTAAACACACTGAGCGCTCAATCCATGCTGCTCGCGCTCCCCGCGCGTAGTGCTGGTTTAGAGCATCAGAAATACGATGCTCTGCGTCATTACTACGTGCGGGGAGCGCGAGCAGCATGGTTGGAGCTGTGTGTGTTTAACACACGCTGAGCACATGCTGCCTGCGTCTCCCCGCTGAGGGAGGTGGGGAGAAGAGAGAACACTAGGGTAAGGAGGGCAGTGGAGGGGGATAGAGAGAACGTTATGGGTGGGGAGGGGGATAGAGAGAACACAGAGGAGCTGGGTTAGAAAGAACACTGGGGAGGGGGTGATAGAAATAACACTGGGGAGGGTGTGACTGTGTGTAAGGCTGGCTAAGAGTGTGTCTGTAAGTGTGGGCATGCATTTATGTGTGTAAGTGTGACTATGTGTAAGGGTGTATGTATATGTATAAGGGTGAGTGTGTGTTTAAGAGTGTGAATTTCTGTGTAAGGGTGACTGTGTATAACTGTGGGTGTGTATTTCTGTGTGTGGATGTAAGTGTGACTGTGTGTGTAAGGGTGTATTTGTAAGTGTGACTGTTAGTCTTACAAAAGCATACGTTTATTTTCTTTCGGTAAAAAAAATGTAAGTGTGTGAGTGTGTGTGTGTCTAAGTGTGGGTGTGTATGTAAGTGTGACTGTGTGTAAGGGTGTCTGTGTATGTATATGTGTAAGGGTGATTGTGTGTTTAAGAGTGTGTGTATTTCTGTGTAAGTGTGACTGTGTGTAAGGGTGTGTATAACAGTGTGTGTATGTGTGTGTATGTAAGTGTGACTGTGTAAAATTGTAAGTGTGACTGTTAGTGTCACACAAGCATATATATTTTTCCGGTAAAAATAAATAAAATGTAAGTGTGTGACTGTGTGTAAGGCTGTCTAAGAGTGTGTGTGTGTGTAAGTGTATCTGTAAGTGTGACTGTGTATGTCTAAGAGTGTTTGTGTATTTTTGTGTTTTTGTGTAAGTGTGACTGTGTGTAAGGGTGTGTATAACTGTGTGTATGTAAGGGTGACTGTGTGTGTAAGGGTGTCTGTGTAAGTGAATATATATGTGTAAGTGTGTCACATGAGGGGAAAATCTCCGCCCCCTTATAGAGCATGTTAGAGCACCGGATGTCCGTGACATACTGGTGCTCAGAACACATGGAGCCACGCACAGAAGAAACAGCCCCTTCCCTGCAAATGTAAGGTAAGTGAGCAAGGAGGGGGACAAACTAGTGTGTGTAAGTTTGACTGTGTGTGTAAGTGTGTCTATCTGACTGTGTAAGTCTGTTTGTGTAAGTGTGTCTACCTGATTGTGTAAGTATGTGTGTGTGTCTATCTGACTGTGTAAGTCTGTGTGTGTAAGTGTGTCTACCTGATTGTGTAAGTTTGTGTGTGTAAGTGTGTCTATCTAACTGTGTAAGGTTGTCTGTGTGTGTCTGTCTGACTGTGTAAGTTTGTCTGTGTAAGTCTGTGTGTGTAAGTGTGTCTATCTGACTGTGTAAGGTTGTCTGTGTGTTAGTGTGTCTATCTGACTGTGTAAGGTTTTCTGTGTAAGTTTATATATATATATATATATATATATATATATATATATATATATATATATATTACACACAAACACACACACACAAAGCAAGCGTGTGTGTTTATTTTTTTGTAGGGAGGTATTAGGGTGGAGGGTGTGATTTCATGCCGGGAATGAGGGGTGGGGTCCAGGGGCCCCAAACAAATGTTTGCCCCGGGTCCAGTCAATGTTAAAGACGGCCCTGTGATGGGCATGATAAGACTCACAGATGGTGATGGGCATGATAAGGCTCACAGACTGTGATGGGCATGATAAGGCTCACAGATGATGATGGGCATGATAAGACTCACAGATGGTGATGGGCATGATAAGACTCACAGATGGTGATGGGCATGATAAGACTGACAAATGATGGGCATGAGAAGACTGACAAATGATGGGCATGATAAGACTGACAAATGATGTGCATGATAACAGTGACAAATGATGGCCAAAATAACATGACAAATGAATGGATGTAAGAAATATAAGGTCCTTTAATTTCTTACATGAGCAAAATAATGTAATTAATATGTAATGATGGTCTGTGCCTTTGTAAGAGGCACAGACAAACCTGGGAAGGAAATGCCCCCCTTCCTTGCAATAAGATATAACAGCAGGGAAGGGGGACATATTGATCTACATTTTTTTTGTTTTGTTTTTAAGATAAAAAAAAACAAAGCTCACTTGTATGTGTGTATGTATGTATGTATGTATGTATGTATGAGTGTATGTGACAGACTGTATGTATGAGTGTATGTGTCTATGTGACTGACTATATGTATGAGTGTGTATGTGATTGTGTGTATGTGCTGTTGCCTAGATTTTTTTGCTGGCTCCTAAAAATTAATTAAGTCTTTCAAGCCCTGGTATAAATGCAACTAGTTATAAACATATATTTGGGGTCCTCCTCAAGCTTTTGAAAAGGCTGGAAATATTTAATATTTGACAGTTTTTTTGTGGTCAGAAACTTAATATTTGTTTGCTGAGAGGGTGGTGGGTGCGTGGATTTGTTTTCCAGTAGAAGTTGTAGAGGTTAATACAGTGAAGGAGTATAAGCATAAGGCTATTCTAGATATAAGATGTGGCCAGGGAGTATTGGAGGTATTACTTTCTGAGAGGGTAGTTGATGCATGGAATAGCCTTCCAGCAGAAATGGTAGAGGTTAATATAGTGGAGGTCAGAAACTTAGTATTACTTTACTGAGAGGGTAATGGGTGCATGGAACAACCTTCCAGCCGAAGTGGTAGTGAAGGACTTTAAGCATGCATGGGATAAGCATAAGACTATCCTAGATACAAGATAAGGACAGGAACTAAAGAAAGTATTAATTTACTGAGAGGGTAGTGGTTGCATGGAATAGTCTTCCAGTAGAAGTGGTAGAGGTTAATACAGTAAATGAGTTTAAGCATGCATGGGATAAGCATAAGGCAATCCTAGATATAAGATAACATCAGGAACTAATGAATGTATTACTTTACTGAGACAGTAGTGGATGCATGGAATAGTCTTCCAGTAGAAGTGGTAGAGGTTAATACAGTGAAGGAGTTTAAGCATGCATGGGATAGATATAAGGCTGTCCTAGATATAAGATAAGGCCAGGGACTAATGAAAGTATTATTTTACTGATAGGGTAATGGATACATGGAATGGCCTTCCAGCAGAAGTGGTAGGTTCATACTAATGTATGTTTTATGGTGTACACACAGCTCTCTGACTGAATTATAAACCAGGTCTTACTATATTTCATGTAAAAGTGATAAAAATGCACCTGCCTGATGTAAATGTTGTGCTGTGAATGTATCTGTTGTATACCAAGGATGCTGGTAATGCTGGTGGGAACTTGGTGATATAATTTACACTGTGACAATAAGGTGGAGTCACATTATGCTAATTTTGTGTAGTGGGTGGAGCTTTGGGCAGTGGGTGTGGTCAATATTACAGTAAGTAATTGGAAGCTGAGCTGCAAAATGTCCCTGGAAATTTTTTTCAAATATTGCCAACTATGCTTGTGTATATATATCATAATTTCTGATAGTCCTGTTTTTTTATCCAATCGGCAGGTAAGCTCTTATAACAGGAGAAGCTCAGAAAGTTTGGTCCTGAACAATTTATAATTGACTGGATGGCATGAAATTTTCATATCACCTCAACTGACCTACATAACACTCTCCTTTTAGTGAATATATTCCATTATACATGTGCTAAAGAACATTGCACCCTTATTGCTTAAACAAGACTTGCCCTTTCACTCTCATTTCCCAATCAAGACATGATGCTGCACACTGTTTTCTCAAACAGGACTTGCCCTTACATCCTTATGGCTTAAACAAGACCCTCATTGCTCAAAAAGTTAATATCACTTTGCCCGACAGAACATACCACAGTGTCTCTTTGCCCCACACACTTGCCACTGCAGAACATGCCACAGTGTCACTTTGCCCACCGATCATGTCAGTTTTCCACACAGAACATGCCACAACATCACTTTGCCCATTAACATATGCAGTGCTGTACTTAGCATGAGTCAAGCAAGGCAAGTGCCTAGAGTGGCACTTGCCTTGTCTGCCTCTGGGGGGGCGGCACAAATCTTTTTTTTAAAAAAAGCCACCCCCTATAAGATAAAAAAAAACCTTCCTTGCTGGAAGAGATGGTGGCTGGGGAGATCAAAAAATCTTCCCTCACCACTGCTCTGCCTGATATTGATGCCAAAACTATTTTTATCTGTCTTCATATATTTTGATTATTTTTTTTAAAACAAATATTTTTTTGATTTTTTTTAAGCTGTCTGAGCATGTATAACAGTGAATTAGTGGCAAAGATTGTTTGGTGATTGCTCAGATGAGCATCACCATTTGCCTGGTCAGATCAATATTTGATCTATTGATCTGACCAATTTGGATCTGCCTCCCTCTCCTCACTTACATTTTTGTGAAGGAAAGAGACAGATCAGTATTAATGTTAAAATAACATTTTATAAAATTGTCTGGTTTTATGAAACCCATTACCTGTGTATTAACCCCTTCCCTGCCATTGATCCCTGTATAAGCAGTAATCTAGGACAGCAACACTTTTTATGCTGTCTGCATTTTTTTAGGGATTCATTTTTTGTACTGTAATGTATTACAGTACTACATAGGCTTGTATAAGAGTTATCAACCCCTTATTTGCCGTAGATCACTGCTTAGGTACTGATTCTGTGGCCGCTGACACAGGATTCGATTTTGACCCTAGTCAGCTTTCTGATACATCATCTAGTGATGTATCAGTGGCTGCTGAGCCCTTGCCACAAGGAGTCATGGATGTCTACTTTAAAAAATATATATGGTTTGGTGGGGGTAAATTACATTGGCTGGCTTTGACAAATGCTGGTGGTAGAATTAGTGCGTGTTAAAATACCACCATTTGAAATACCCTAGGGTGTATATAGTTTTGTGGGTAAAATACACTGTCTGGCTTCAAATATGTCCGATATGGGACATGGGCCCAGGTTGAGAGCATGTCAAAATTCCAAGTCTGAAATCAAACATGTGCACCTCCAATCAACCTATGCATGGGTGGTATCCCTGTACTCAGGAGATGTTGCTGAATACAAATTGAGGTGTTGTTTGGCAGTGACACATCACAGGATCTGTAAATTCATGTAATTACTAACCAAAAATTACTAACCAAAATTTTGACAAAGGCTAGTGATAGAATTAGTACATGTAAAGTGTTAAAATACTACCATTTGAAATACCTTATGATGTCTAGTTTCCAAAAATATATGGTTTGATGGGGTAGAATACATTGTCTAAATTCAAATATGTCCCAAATGGAACATGGGCACAGGCTTAGTGCATGTCAAAATTTTAGGTTGGTAATGCGCACCTCCCAATTGTGATGTTTTAGCTCCAAAACAAAACAACAAACCTATGCATGGGTGGTATCCCTGTACTCAGGAGATGTTGCTGGACACATACTGAGCTGTTGTTTGACAGTGACACATCACAGGATCTGTAAATTCATGCCTAAATTACAATGTATGGGAACAAAACAAATTACTAACCAAAACTATATATCCCAAATAGGACATGGAGGCCAAGTTCCAAGTTGGAACACTGATATGCGCACCTTACAAATGTGGCCTTTTACCCCCCCCCCCCCAAAAAAACAAAAAAACAAAACCTATATATGAATGGTATCGCTGTACTTAGGAGATGTTGCTGAACACATATTGGGGGGGTGTTTGGCAGTGACATACCAGAATCTGTGAATTCATGCCTGTATGTGGAAACAAAACTCAAAAAAATATTACTAACTAAATGTTTGACAAAGGCTGGTGGTAGAATTAGTGCATGGAAAGTGTTAAAATACCACCATTTGAAATACCCTAGGGTGTATATGGTATTGTGGGGTAAAATACACTGGCCGGTTTCAAAAATGTCCCAAATGGAACATGGGCCCAAGTTGAGAGCATGTCATAACTCCATGTCGGAAATCCAACATGTGCACCTCCCATCAACCTATGCATTGGTGGTATCCCTATACTCAGGAGATGTTGCTGAACACATATTGAGGTCACTATTTTTTGTTTTGCTGCAAAGTTTTACAAAGGTTGGTGGTAAAATGGCTACATGAAAAGTGTCAAAATACCCTAAGTTAAATGCCCTGAGTTGCCTAGTTTTGAAAAATATGTACATGTTCATTCATGGATTTAGTACAGATATCAGTGTTACAATGTCACTATTGCTAATTTTATATATATATATATATATATATATATATATATATATATATATATATATATATAAAAAGGATTTTGATATAGCTTTGCACTTCTTATATAGATCTTGCCCTGTAACTAGAATAAAAAAAAGCACAAAAACATAAAGCACAGGCTATTTCTGATAAATTCCGATATAAAAACAATATATAGTGTGGGTACACTAAATGAGAAATAAATTACAGCAAAACACAAACACGCCTAAAATGTTAAAACAGCCCAGGCATCAGACAAGCCAAAAAAAATCATGTCACTAAGGGGTTAGTCCAATTTGAGGATTTTCCGTTTACAACAACTCTCTGAATTGTATCTGTAACCATGCACCCTTGTGCAGGCTTATCCAAGCTGTATCCAGGCTTTTCTGTATCCTTCTTGCATTGATTTCTTGTTTATTATTTATGCTTATTCCTTGCCTTGTAGTCCTGTCCTTTGCTTGTAGTCCTGTCATTGCCCTGTAGCCCTGTCCTTATGTTTCATTCCAGGATTTCTGATTCCCTCTGCCTTGTCAGTTTACTTCTATGTAATCCACACCCCTTTCTGTTCGGTCCTTAGTAGTGCAGTCTAGTATTTCCTCTGTGTCAAAATGTCTATTCCATGTATGTCTTTTAGATTTTATTATTTGTTTTTTGCTTTGCTAATATTATGTCTTATGGACACATTATGGACTTGCCTAATGTGGGGTACCTTGACGTTGTTGGCAAGCTAACAACTAATTAGCCAATTGGTGAACCAAACCCCCACCTTTACCATATGTAGTGTTAGGCTAGTTCCTGTATTTATGTTTGTTCCTTTGTATGTGTCTCTTGTGTTCCTTAACCCTGTGTCTTGTATTATTTACCCTTAGTTTGGTTTCTGCTTTCTTTTGTCTTGCCTCTGTCCTGTAGCCCTGCACTCTATTTTTCAGTTCTGCTCTACCTCAGTTACTTTTCTGTTTTAGCTCTGCTTGGCTGTCATTTAGTTCATTTTCTCTCCAGCCCTGGGACCTGGATATAGCAGCTGCTTCACAGGGCCTGGTTGTGGCTGCAAAAACCTGGGGTCCCAAACCTCCAAGAGATTTCAGTTACCCAGGACCAGGTCCTGTGTCTCCACCCTGCAACGTAGCTCCTGATCTCGGGTGCTCAGGGTCCCTTACCACCTGGACCCCGTGCATTACAGTATCTTTTAGTCAATTTCCAATCCAAATACATACATTTGCCCCCAGGCCTATTTCACTCAATTTGTACAGTAACCTTCAGTGTGGAACTGTATCAAATGCTTTAGCAAAGTCTAAATAGATCACATCAACTGCCACACCTAGATCTATATTTTTACTAAGTTCTTCATAGAATGTTATTAAGTTTGTTTGACAAGAATTGTCTTTCACAAAACCATGTTGACTTTTACTAATTACCGTATTTGCTCGATTATAAGACGACCCTGATTATAAGACGACCCCCCAAACTTTGGATATTCCTTTAGGAAAAAAACTAAAAGCCTGAATATAAGACTACCCTATAGGAAAAAAGTTAAACTTGTATATATTCACATGTAAATTGCTTTTTTAATAAAAAATTATGATATCAAAAAATGTATTTCTAGTTTTTATTTCTTTTTATGTGCCAATGCTGCCTTTCTCTTTCCCTTGCCCCCATTTTCTCTCTCTCCCCCTCCCCTTGCCTGTCTCTTAACCCCCTCACTCCCCTTGTCTCTGTCTCTTAACCCCTTCCCTCCCCTTGTCTCTGTCTCTTAACCCCTTCCCTCCCCTTGTCTGTCTCTTAACCCCTTCCCTCCCCTTGTCTCTGTCTCTTAACCCCTTCCCTCCCCTTGTCTGTCTCTTAACCCCTTCCCTCCCCTTGTCTCTGTCTCTTAACCCCCTCCCTCCCCTTGACTCTGTCTCTGCCCCCCTCCCTCCCCCTGTCTCTCTGTCCCCCCTGTCTCTCTGTCCCCCTCCCTCCCTCCCCCTGTCTCTCTGTCCCCCTCCCTCCCCCTGTCTCTCTGCCCCCCTCCCTCCCTCCCCCTGTCTCTCTGCCCCCCCTCCCTCCCTTCCAGGGGAGGGCTGGCAGCCTTAGGCCTGGGGGGCAAATCCAGTCAAGTGGCCCATTGCACCATCGAATCGCCTCCCCATCCACGGCCATCTTTTCCTTGTTTTATAACGAATATTGCCAGGATTTTCCCCCACAATATGCCAGGATTTGCCATTTAATATGCTAGAATTTTCCCTTACAAAATGCCAGGATTATGCCCCTCAGTATGCCAGGATTATGCCCCTCAATATGCCAGGATTATGCCCCTCAATATGCCTGGATTATGCCCCTCAATATGCCAGGATTTTCTCCTCAATATGCCAAGATGATGCCCCCTCAATATGCCAGGATTTTCCCCTCAATATGCCAGGATTATGCCCCTCAATATGCCAGGATTATGCCCCTCAATATGCCAGGATTTAGACACCCAATATGCCAGGATTTTCCCCTCAATATGCCAAGATGATGCCCCCTCAATATGTCAGGATTTTCCCCTCAATATGCCAGGATTATGCCCCTCAATATGCCAGGATTTAGACACCCAATATCCCAAAATTTGGGCATGTAATATGCCCTAGCCAATTTGCCCAATAATATGCCAGTCTTATTTGCCATGTAATATGCCCCAGCCAATTTGCCCAATAATATGCCAGTGTTATTTGCCATGTAATATGCCCCAGCCAATTTGCCCAATAATATGCCAGTGTTATTTGCCATGTAATATGCCCCAGCCAATTTGCCCAATAATAAGCCGGTCTTATTTGCCATGTAATATTCCCCAGCCAATTTGCCCAATAATATGCCAGTCTTATTTGCCATGTAATATGCCCCAGCCAATTTGCCCAATAATATGCCAGTCTTATTTGCCATGTAATATGCCCCAGCCAATTTGCCCAATAATATGCCAGTGTTTTTTGCCCCCCCCCCCTTACCTTTTTCCCTGGTGGCTAGTGGCAGGACTTCCCTGGTGGCTAGTGGCAGGAGGACTTCCCTGGTGGCAGGCAGCATGGTCCCTCCATGCTGCCTGTTCGGCCTGCCGGCGGTTGTGCCGACAGGTCACGTGATCGGCGCGCGTCTGACGTCAGAGCGCCGATCACGTGACTGTCGGCACTTCCGTGTCGGCACACTGCACGGGGAGCCGAACAGGCAGCACGGAGGTTTCTCTGTGCTGCCTGTTCGGCTCCCCGTGCAGCTTTGCAGGCAGAGCGGAGGTGAGAGGGGATCTTCCGATCCCTTCTCAGTCTCTGCCTGCAAGCGCGTTTTTTTTTTTAAACACTGGCCCAGCGGCCGATGAGCGCAGACCTCCCCTGCTGCCGCCCGGCATGCTCGCCGGGACTTCTGTGACGAAAGCGGAAGTATCCGGCTTCTTCACAGAAGCCCCGGCGGTCGTGCCGGGCGGAAGCAGGGGAGTCTGCGCTCGTTGCGCAGACTTCCCCTGCTGCTAGAGAGGGGGATCCAGGTCCCCTGCAGCTCTGCTGGGGACCTGGATCCATGTCTTATAATCTGACCTCAATTTGAGGTCAGATTATAAGAGACCTCGATTATAAGACGAGGGGGATTTTTCAGAGCATTTGCTCTGAAAAAAACCTCGTCTTATAATCGAGCAAATACGGTATATCCAAAATGTTCAAATATGTGGACCAAACTCTGCATCTCAGGGCATTTGACTGTAGACAGCCATAATGTTTCACACCTGTAGAACTAAAGGTTTGGTGAAGAGACCAGGTATACGAGATTACTAAATGTCCATGCGGAAAAATAGACTAAATAAATTGAATTGTGATTGATTCATGTTCATTTAACTCATATCAGTTAGATTGTACTTTGTATTTATTATTAAGAAAATTATATTTTCTGTTTAATGTTTCCTCTTTATCATTATTATTTATACAGGATGCATATAGCCTGTATTCAATTCAAATCAAGTTTCTCTCCTAGAAATAACTAAATTCCGGCCTAATTTCCAAGCATGGCCCACCCAATTTCCCTCCAATTTGATAAAAAAAACATTTGCTTGTAACTTTCCTCAGTTTCAATGCTCGCTGCAGGACTTCTTTTGGGTGCTTAACATTTTACAATGTTTTGCTGAACCAAAACTCGTCTTAAGATCAACAAAATTTCCTAGAATCCCAACTATTTTATTAACCTCTTCCAATCAGCAGTCTAAACCTAGCATTATACCCTTCCATTAACTGGTATTACCTGACCAGACCTTCTATATCTATACTGTATATGTGTAGTTATATACAACTGGATAATTTATTTAACTAAGGTGCTTAACTGGATACTAGCGCACAACCTTCCTCCTTTTTTATTACACAAGGAAGAAGGCACCACCTGCCTTAATCAATCTACATTTACCATTTTATAACATTGTCTACCAAACTCTCAGGCCTATACCAAGCCAGTAAATAGAACACAGTGCTATTGAACATGGTAATCTTGGTGACAGGAAGCTTTGTATAAACAGTTTTATAAATTATACAAGTAAATAATGAAAAAAAAACATTTGCATAGTGAATGGTACAACAAGTATTTTTTTTTTTTATCAATATCAACTTCACTTAAAACAATATAATTACACAAACGAATGAGTGGTGTGGGTGGTGTATAACCTCTCACTGTAATTATTTACTTTATGTGATCACATACTGTTTGCCACTCAGGTCAGAGAGAAAATAAATAAAAGAGGGAATAAATGCTAACATTAGTCTGCTTTTGATGGATGCTCTGTTTGTGCACCATTGAAAAGTCTTCCCCTTTTTGTCTTTAACGCAGGGCAAATGGGGCAGTCGCCCAGGGCTCAGTTATTTCTAGTGGGTAGGGTTGCCACCTGGCCGATATTTTACCAGCAGGCTGGTAAAAAAAAATTCTTGACGACAAAGTTGAGTCTATGGAGGCACCAGCAAGGCCGGTGTTTTTTTTAAAGAAAAGGTGACAACCGTATTGGTGGGCCCAAAGCAGCTGGCCACAACATTTTCTTTTAGATTGAAATCTCACATGGAGACTCCCGCAATACCAACTTCCGTGACTTTAATTAGCCGGCCCGTAACTAGCCGGTGCTGTCCTTAGCTTGCTCTCATTGCCATTGCCCTCCTTCTGTATACTGCATGCAAACTAACAGTGTCATATTTTAATGCGCACCTGGCTGGGACATATGTTAATGGCCAAACTTTGATATAATTAATGGGCAAACTAACTGTGACATATTTAATGGGCACACTAACTGGCATATTTTAATGGGCACCTAGCAGTGGCATAGGCTAATGGGCAAAATGTGGCATATTTAATGGGCAAGCAGTGCCATATTTTAATGGGCACCTTGCTGGGCAATACATTAATTGGCAAACTGTGGTATATTTAATGGGAAAAGTAACAGTGCCATATTTTAATGGGCAACTGGGTGGGCAATATATTAATGAGCAAACTGTGGCATATTTAATGGGCAAACTAAGTGGCATATTTTAATGGGAAAACTGTCTGTGGTATATTTTAATTGATGCCTCACAATGGTTCTATACACCAACATTAGTGCATTCAGTGGGTAAAGCATTCAGTGTTTCCCATTTCTGTGAGTGAGTAATATCTGGTAGTTCACTATCATGCTAGCCCTCTAAGCTGAATATATTACCAAGACAGCTTTTCCATTATATAGGCTATATGGCTGCATACTGAATTGGGGACAGTTCTTTCACTTGTTATAAATTTGAAAACTATATTTAATATATATTATTAAAAAGTGAAGCTATCCTCGGTATATCCTACAGATCATGTGACAGTTCTGCTTACTACAGGCTTAACATAGCACACATTGCAGTGAATGAACCTGCTTTCCCAATACTCCGCCAGCATAGTCGATTACATAATTTAACCTCTACATACAGCATTAACCCTTCATTTAGGTCTCTTAACAACTGGAGTAACAGAGATAAATTTGATCAGAGATCTACATTAAATATAGGTACTCCTTTTGTTTTCTTACAGCCCCTCTGAACTTGGATGGTTACTCATAGCACAGATTAGATATAGAATATGCTTCTATTTTTTTTATTGTGTGTTCACTGCACTTCAAACACTTATTGTTCTTCCCAGTTCATTTTTTTCCACATCATAATTATGTTCATATATATATAATTTTTTTTTTCATTATTATGATTTTTTTTAAACAAAATATTACTAAAAGTTAGGTATTAACTTTTTTTATGTTCCTATATTTAGCTACATATCTTTCCTCTCTTTTTATATCTACATACCAGTGACCTCCTAATTTTATCCCACCCCATGTAGTTGAGAACATTTCCATCCTGAATTTCTAGTATGCATTGTGTCTACCTTTCATGTTAAATATTAATATACTTAAATGTGTCGCTGTTATCATCTTAGCATCAGATTACATAGAATTGTCAATAATATTAATAATAAAAGGGCATTTTAATGAATCCTCCCTATCTCACCCTTTAGACATTACTTATTTATTACTCATGTTTTATTAATTATTAATACATTAAATATAAAAGACAGAGAATTGCACATTTGCAAGCAGACAAATACTGTAGTATTTAAAAGTATTTTAGTTATTGGGGTTTTTAACCCCTTTCATCTATCCTAACAAAGAATTAACATAATAAAATAATATGCAGTCAAGCATGTTATGGATGTAACATGTGCAATGCACAAAATGTGCTGCTTTGTAAGAACATGTGATACATGTGATATAACTATGATATATATATATATATATATATATATATATATATATATATATATATATATATATATATATAATATTGAATTACAAGGGACAGTGTTCCTCTCCCAGTGATCTTGCCTTGTGTCAAAATTAAGCTAAAGGTATATTTTCATTTCAAATTATGATTGCTTTTTTTCCATGATACATTGTAATTCTTTACTACCACTTTGACGCTGTTAAATAGCAGCGGTGGTCTTAATCTAAAGTTTAATGCACAGAAATTTATAAAGTCATTAAAGATCAGTATAAAATATCATTAGGTAAAACTGGAGGGAAGACAGAGCTGACTTGTACAATAACAACACTGACTAGCAAGCTTAAGGAGTCTGTAACCAATGAATGAAAACTGGGCCAGAAGGAAGTTACCAAAGGAACATCTAAAATACAATGTCAGACAGGCAAGAAGTCAGGAATGAGGGAGTAAGGTTTTTCAGGTTTACTGTGCTATAGTGGCTTGTCTGTGGTGCTCCTTTTGATGCTCTGGGTTACTGAAGGCTCTCTAATGGCTTGACGCAAAACCTGTGCATCAGTTGTGTATGCACTATTCTTTTGGTAGCTTAGTTGCTTGGTGTTTCTTCTCAGTTGATCTCTGAAATTTGACCCTTGCTGTTTTACCTGCATTTGAACATCATCATGTCTAAGGTTATCTGTTTCTAACCTTCCAATAATCTGACCTGGCCTCCTAATTATCCTTCTGTATCACGCTGTGGTTCCCAGTAAAGAGGACCACTTTCTCAATGCAGATTTGGATAGACAAATGTAATACATTAAAATTACCTTTATCAAGTTAAATGACCATTAAAATGTATAATATTTGGAGAAATATACAAGTCAGGAGACATAATTGACTGTGATTATCCTCAATCTTCAATATATATTCTGTTTTTCTTAATTAAACTAAGGAAGCAGCTGATCAAGTTTAGTTAAACCTTTCATACACAGAATGTTAAATTTGGAGTTGCCTATTTTTTAATGCTTGTGATGACCAACTGAAATGGCAGAAATATGTTCTTCTGTGGTCTATAGTCTTTAAGTAGCTTCCCTCAACCAAAATGATCCCTGCATGTTCACGATTGGTTTCATCTGATTGGCTTCATATGTTCATTATTCATTGACCATTATTTTAAAGGACAACTGTAGCAAAAAATAAGTTGTGTTTAATTGAAAGATTGCATCAAGTGTAGACATTTTATATAGAAGTGTTTTAATGAAAGAATACAAATAAAGTACCTCATTGAGCAATCTTTACTCCTTATAGCTCCACCAGGAGGCAGACATTTTGTTTAGAATCTTTGGTCAACTGGGTCTTTCTTCATCTGAACCAAGGTGAGTGAAGATCTGACCCAAGATTCTAAACAACATGTCTGCCCTCTGAGAGAACTATATGGAGTAAAGAAGACTCAATAAGGTACTTTATTTCTATTCTTTCATTAAAAACTTTCTTTATAAATCATCGATACTTGATACAATCTTTTTATAAAATATAAGTTATGCTTTTTCTACAGTTTAACGCTTTAAAGCTCTGCTTATACCCCTTCTCTAAGTTAATGTTTCTTTTATTGGACATAGTCATTGTGTAAAATGACCCATGACCCTCATTCAGTTTATGCTATCACCAATACAATAACATAGGTTTTGGGAGATAATGCTGAAGACAGCTACAATATTTCTGATGATGTGCTACTGAAAGGTTAATATTTTGATGAAAGTTCCCAGATATTATCCTTCCATCTGAATCTGCATCAAACCCACGAGTACAGTAGCTCTATGTGATAGTGATAGTAATCAGGGGATGTTCCGTACCGTATCTGGTGTTGGATGCCAGGTATCCATTAGTAATGCTTTATTTCCTTTTCCTGTTGTGGTTACACAGTATCTTATCCTTGTGTAAATAATAGGATATTAGAAGCAGTGAAAGTCTGTTCTTGCACATACGCCAAGGACGAGCTTGCCAACTTCAGCATCCAAATGGTGTGGACATCTGTAGAGAATCTCCTTACTTGTTTCCTGTCGGAATAGAGACTTATCATGCTTATGTTTACATCTGTGATTGGGAGAACTATGCCTTTTATTTGAATTTGTATATTGAATATGCACCTCATACAATTAAAGAGATAATTAAAAGCAAGCTTAAATAGGCAGTGTCTGTACAACTGTCCATGCAAAGGTCTGTTAATATCCATAGAACATCATTAAATTGTCCGCTGATATGCTCTGAACTGATGTTTCTATTGTGTATCATCGGTCTGTGCTGTGGTGTCCCAACCAGCATGTGATTACTGAATACCTATGACTTTATTGCACCATTATTGCAAATATGTTCTGGATAAGTGTATTTCATTTCTATTTGTTTTCTGTGTGGTAGCTATACTAAGGATTGCCTCGTGGTGAAATTCCACAATATCAGAATGTAAAGGTTGGATTACTTTCTCTATATCTGCCAGATCTCTCTTAGCAGGTAGGAGGTGAAACGCCTCTCTCCAGTCCTCTGTAAAAGCTCAGAGAGCTGTTGTGTCAAGTGAGACACTCTGTGAGCAAAAGTTTCCTGATGGGCCAGTGTCCATCTTGGATAGGCCTACGGCACTGCCAGCGCTCAGTGAATAGTCAAAGAAATCACTTGGAGATGGATGTTTGGCTGCCAATTTTGTCCCCTTAGGTTTGGGCTGTGTGTGTTGGGTTGTTTTGCTGTCCCATGTCAGCGTCTTGTGAGTGTTTCAGGCCGTTTGTTGGCTTGTGTTACGGAGCATCAAAAAATCATGACATTTTACTATCCATCAGGAGTAATGTGCAGTGAGCATAGGTGTACTACATAGTTACGCAGCAACAGAATGTACAGGGATGTGCTGTGAGTATGAGTGTACCACAACGCTCCACAGAAATAAAACTCACAGCACTGTGTGGGGTGTGAGTGTATAAGCAGTCTAAGACAATAAATATTTATAATAAAGCTTGCACACTAATGTAATTCAGTTAGCCAATAATGGTTGCACTCTAATATAATTCAGTTTGAGATTAAAGCTTAAACTGTTTTCCAGTTAGCTAAAACGTTTGCACTCTAAAGTCATTCAGCTAACCAATAAATTTGCACTCTAATGTCATTCAGCTAACCAATAAATTTGCACTCTAATGTCATTTAGTTAGCCAATAAAGCGTACATGCTAATGTAGCTCAGTTTGATAATAATGTGTGCACCCTGTGATTCAATTTGGTAAAGCTTGCCCTCTAATCCAGGTAGTAAATAAAGCATGCACTCTAACATTATTCAGTTTGATAATACATTTTGTATGCTAATCAATTTAGCTAATGAAGCTTTCACTCTATTGCAATTAAGTTTGATAATAAAATGCCCAAAAGGCTTGCACTCTAATGTAATTTAGTTAGACAATAACGCTTGTACTCTAATCCAGTTAGCCAATAAAGTGTTCACTGGGCTGGGACAGGTAGATTGTCCCTGGGGGCCCATAATTTTGTTTATTAAGGGGCCACGGGCATAGCACCGGATCAGGGGGGCCATGATTTATTTAATTAGGTAGCCATGGTCATTGTGGCAGCCTGTGGCCTCATGGGGGCCATTATTTACTTTATTTGGGGGCTGCCTGCATACGTCTGCTAGCCCTACCTACTGACGCCCCTGAGTCTATCACAGAGCTCTGCAGCAATCAAACTCACAGGGGAGTGTATCACAGAGCTCAGTGTGTAAACACAAGCTGTAAACTTCATTACTGTGCAATTATCACTTTTGACATGTGCCCACATCTTTTGGAAATGTAGTAAAACACCTGTCATTGGGAAAGAGGATCTGGCTCTAAACTAAGAGCTATGTAAATAATATGTTACAATTCTACACCTGAAATTTCCAACTGGCAGATCCGTTGTGATGCCTGTGGTCCTTTATCAATTAAATACTGTTCAGCCCATCAGTATGTTGATCTAAACTAAAACGGATTACCCAACCTGCTTAACAGCTCTGGAATATATGATATGCTGTTTTTAACTGTTTGAGATCACTAGAGCTTTTTATATGTGCAATCTAATGCAGTGCTCTACCACCACCTGCTGCCCAATTCTAGGTACTAGCATAGAATGTATGCTTGTTATAACCCTGGCTTAAGTATTGCATAGTTTCCAACATCTGCCATATTTCCAGGGACACATATTTGTTCCACATGCTGCAGAAAGACCATGCACAGTGCAGCCCGACAATATGTAGGATGGATATATGCGCAGACACAATCCAATTAATAAATCATGGTGGAGATCTCATAGGACCTACCATGATCGATTTATTGGATTGCACTTTGCATGGTCTTTCTGCAGCATGTGGAACAAACATGTGTCCCTGGAAACATGGCCGATGTTGGCAACTATGGTATTACAACCACAAATTTTATATTTTAAGTTAAAAAGCTATATATTTAATTAACATAAATAGCAAGATAAGGCCGTGCATGCTATGCCAAAGGTTATTTGAAGGCACATCTTTTTACACTTTGTAACTGCAGTCCATTTCATGTGTGACTAGGGTTGCCACCTCATTTTGTGGCATGTAGAAGTCATTTGTGACCAGAAATAAATCAATTAACCAATCAAGTAGTGGATCCCACAGAACCATGTTGACTAGTTAATTAATTTCTTTATGATCAAAAATGATTTCTACATACTGCAAGGCATCATGTAGCCAGTAAAAAACGGCAACCCTATTTGTAAGCAACGTTTAAAGGAAAAGAGTATTTTTAAAAGAAGAAAAACTACCACAACTAGAGGACATAGTCTAAAATTAGAGGGGCAACAATTTAAAAGTAACATTGGGAAGTATTACTTTACGGAGAGAGTAGTGGATGTATGGAATAGCCTTCCACCGGAAGTGGTAGAGGTAAACACAGTCAAGGAGTTTAAGCATGCGTGGGGCAGGAACAAGGCTAGCCTAGATATAAGATAGGGAACTGGGGATTAATAAAAGTATTTAGGAAATTGGGCAGACTAGATGGACCGAATGTTTCTCATCTGCTGACACATTCTGTGGACATCCTTCTTGCATGCCGTTTTTATATGATAAAAGGCACATAAGATATATATTATTTAGACAATTTTATTTATTAAAAACTATTACAAATATATTGGCTTTCTTCGTAAAACTAAAATGGGAATACAGCTCATATTAAGCATATGCTTCAATTATCGCCGAACGGGATTCTCACCCTCTTGTATCATCGTTCATACACCCTATATTTGGTTATAATAATGATTAAACAAGAAACGGAGCTCTAAAACAAAGGTCTCCTTGGGATCCATGAGATGTACAGGTCATCCTCATTAGCAATCTAAATGTCCAAAACAGTTGACAAATGGACATTCTTCAGGATCTATCTGTACTGATGCATGGGTTCTTGGTGCTCCACATCTTCATGATCATCTACTCTTTATTTGTTAAGGAAGGATAGAGGTAGATATCAGTCAACCCCAAGCTAGGAGACTGCATACCTTTGTAGGTCCATTCACTAAAATTTGAATTTTAGCTTGAGATGTTCCACTCTGGAGGTCGCTTGTAAGACTAAGTCAAATTTGGCACCCGAGTTTGACTTAGAAGAAAACCCAGATTAAAATTTTCCCCACTGAAAGTAATGGGAGGCAAAATGTTAGAAGCTATTTTTGAGAAGATGTGAAACTCAGTGGCAGCGTAACTGACAGTTCAGTGGTGAAAGGGCTATTAATTGTATTTTATTTTTTTTAATCTTATTTCCAAACTGTGGAGGGGTGGGGTCAAAATAGACATTATGCAACAGTGATTGTTTTTAGGGAGTTCCCTTTTGGGAACTAGGGTATTCGGCAAAAATGGCATGGTATTTTCCGCAAGAAAATACTGGTCAAGCTTTTGCTACTATAGACTTGGCCTCAAGCCAATTTATTTACCGGCCTGCCAATAATATAGCAGCTTGGTGTAACCCAAGATGTTATTATACAGAATGGGTTTAGTATATGTCTGAGTATATTACACACACACACACACACACACATATATATATATATATAAATCTATATATGCCTATGTTAAACAATATTCTTAAAATACCCGCTACTGAACATATAAAAGGATTAAAGGATTGCAGACATTCAGCAGAAATATCATGCTCCCATCGCCTTCCAGAGTGAGAATATACAGCTGCCATATACACTTGCAGACAGCTGGTGACAGCATCTCTACTATAAGATATGTAGCTTCCTATTAGTGAGACTGGGCAGTAGCCAGAATGTGTCTTTACAGCGTGAACCTCACGGCTCCCTTGTAAGACAGGCTGCAGATCACTCACATGTCAGCAGCTGTAGTATACACCATTACAGTGCTCGCCTTGTTAGCATGCTGAGTAAAACATCCATCTGGCAAGAGCCTTAAAGGAGCACAGGACATTTTATAAGAGACTTTTAAAGAGGAATACTTTCAGTTGTCACTGTTTTCAACAGGGGGCACCGCCCGACTCTCTTTACCATAGAAACAATAATGTATTTGTTTATTTTATGGTATATTGGTTTTATTATAGATATTTTTGGGGGGTCCAGACCCAGTTAAGTTGCTGGTTGTTTAGAAATGTTGGTTAAGATTATTTAAAGGTCCACTCCTGGCAGAAAGCTTAATTTCTGAATCTGCTGTATTATGCACAGAGCATGCATATTTTTCTTGCTCCAAAATTTTGCCGTAAATTACTGCTAAACCTTTTTATTCACTTCAAAGATGGAAACACAAGTTAAATAGCCGTTGGCTCTAGTATGAGATTAAACTGGCAGGACTCCCATCTCAAACTCCTCTTCATGAGAAGGAAATAAAAATTGCTATTCACTAAAAAATGAAGAATGTTCAATTCGGGAGGCAAGTTGGATTTTGAAGTGGAAGCTCGTCACCTCTGAAAAGCTGAGATTTCAAAAGGCAAAATGGAGCACAGTCAGCCAATCAGATGCTTATTTTCCACATTTGAAATATTTCACTATGCAAATGTCCTCCACCGTGGACGGATGGTTAAAAGTAGCTCAGTCAGGGTTTTGTTTTTTGCTGATGAGATTTTTTCAGGATTGATGAATACATTTGTTTTTTTACATTTCTGGATGGCTCCTTTCCCTGGGCCAAAGCTGAGGATCCAGGGCATCAGGGATCATCGCAGGACATTTGTTAACGGTATAATTGCACGGCCTATTTTCTTAATAATGTTTGTTTTACTATTACTTTATTTTTACCTCGTGGGTGAACTCTTTTATTTTTATATTCCCACTAAAGTCCTTCTCATATACATAATAAAATCATCATCCCTAGAGTTGAGCGAACCCAAACTCCACAGTTCGGGTTCGTAGCGAACATTGCGGTTTTTGGACCCCGAACACGGACATTTCACTGTACAGGGAGTGGAGAATTATTAGGCAAGTTGTATTTTTGAGGATTAATTTTATTATTGAACAACAACCATGTTGTTGCTGAATACTTTTGGAAGTAGTTTTTAGTTTGTTTTTAGTTTTAGCTATTTTAGGGGGATATCTGTGTGTGCAGGTGACTATTACTGTGCATAATTATTAGGCAACTTAACAAAAAACAAATATATACCCATTTCAATTATTTATTTTTACCAGTGAAACCAATATTACATCTCAACATTCATAAATATACATTTCTGACATTCAAAAACAAAACAAAAACAAATCAGTGACCAATATAGCCACTTTTCTTTGCAAGGACACTCAAAAGCCTGCCATCCATGGATTCTGTCAGTGTTTTGATCTGTTCACCATCAACATTGCGTGCAGCAGCAACCACAGCCTCCCAGACACTGTTCAGAGAGGTGTACTGTTTTCCCTCCTTGTAAATCTCACATTTGATGATGGACCACAGGTTCTCAATGGGGTTCAGATCAGGTGAACAAGGAGGCCATGTCATTAGATTTTCTTCTTTTATACCCTTTCTTGCCAGCCACGCTGTGGAGTACTTGGACGCGTGTGATGGAGCATTGTCCTGCATGAAAATCATGTTTTTCTTGAAGGATGCAGACTTCTTCCTGTACCACTGCTTGAAGAAGGTGTCTTCCAGGAACTGGCAGTAGGACTGGGAGTTGAGCTTGACTCCATCCTCAACCCGAAAAGGCCCCACAAGCTCATCTTTGATGATACCAGCCCAAACCAGTACTCCACCTCCACCTTTATGGCGTCTGAGTCGGACTGGAGCTCTCTGCCCTTTACCAATCCAGCCACGGGCCCATCCATCTGGCCCATCAAGACTCACTCTCATTTCATCAGTCCATAAAACCTTAGAAAAATCAGTCTTGAGATATTTCTTGGCCCAGTCTTGACGTTTCAGCTTGTGTGTCTTGTTCAGTGGTGGTCGTCTTTCAGCCTTTCTTACCTTGGCCATGTCTCTGAGTATTGCACACCTTGTGCTTTTGGGCACTCCAGTGATGTTGCAGCTCTGAAATATGGCCAAACTGGTGGCAAGTGGCATCGTGGCAGCTGCACGCTTGACTTTTCTCAGTTCATGGGCAGTTATTTTGCGCCTTGGTGTTTCCACACGCTTCTTGCGACCCTGTTGACTATTTTGAATGAAACGCTTGATTGTTCGATGATCACGCTTCAGAAGCTTTGCAATTTTAAGAGTGCTGCATCCCTCTGCAAGATATCTCACTATTTTTGAGTTTTCTGAGCCTGTCAAGTCCTTCTTTTGACCCATTTTGCCAAAGGAAAGGAAGTTGCCTAATAATTATGCACACCTGATATAGGGTGTTGATGTCATTAGACCACACCCCTTCTCATTACAGAGATGCACATCACCTAATATGCTTAATTGGTAGTAGGCTTTCGAGCCTATACAGCTTGGAGTAAGACAACATGCATAAAGAGGATGATGTGGTCAAAATACTAATTTGCCTAATAATTCTGCACTCCCTGTATGTTCGGGTTGGAGTTCGGGGTTCGGCGATTTAATGGCACGTTTTGAAAGGCTGCAGGGCAGCCAATCAACAAGCGTTTGACTCGTTTGTCCTTAGAAGCCATCACAGCCATGCCTACTAATGGCATGGCTGGGATTGGCCAGTGCAGCATGTGACCCAGCCCCTACATATAAGCTGGAGTCACCGCACATCACATGAGCTATTCTTAGTGTAGGGAGAGGATGCTGCAGCTGTGAGGGACAGATTAGTAAAGAATTCTGGTGTTGAATCTTCAAACTACTGTGATTATTCAAACTACAGCGATTATTTTAGTGGGTGCTATACTACATTTTTGTACTCTGCCCTGAGCCCAGTGCCACAGAGAGTGCAACTGCATGTGTGCCAGGCACATGACTTTAATCCTGTTCTGGTAGCTCAGTGGGCAACATCTAGGCATTTTTAAATACTGCAATTTTTGGGGTGCTAAATAGTACATTTGCATCCTGCACTTCATATCTGAGAGTCAAATAGAACCGTCAAATACTGTGCTTACAGCGCACTTTGAAAAATTCTAATTGTTTTGGGTGTTAAATAGTACATTTGCAGTCTGCACTTCATATCTGAGAGTCAAATAGAACCGTCAAATACTGTGCTTACAGCGCACTTTGAAATTATTATTTTTTTTTCATCCAGAAAATATGTATTAAACCAGTTAAAGGTACAGGTCACTTTAAAAACAAAAAATGAAACCAGATTGTTTAAACAGTTCTAATAAAAACGTGCACATTAGCCAACCAGTGGCTTCGAAAAGAAGTATTAAGTGTTCCATTCATGATTTCACTCCAACTAACAATCTATTCTGTGATTATGTGTTCTAATTCACACAAACCCTTTTATCCATCGCATCCATCGCATCCATCCCTTGCTTTAACAATGAAATTTATTGTTAATTGGCTTTATTATGGAGCATTGTGCCTACATATAATAAGTGATCTACAGTAGCATAATCATTTTAGTGTAAAATACCACTAGAAAATAAAAAAAATATACAGTGGGGCAAAAAAGTATTTAGTCAGCCACCAATTATGCAAGTTCTCCCACTTAAAAAGATGAGGCCTGTAATTTTCATCATAGGTATACCTCAACTATGAGAGACAAAATGAGAAAAAAAAATCCAGAAAATCACATTGTCTGATTTTTTAAAGAATTTATTTGCAAATTATGGTGGAAAATAAGTATTTGGTCAATAATAAAAGTTCATCTCAATACTTTGTTATATACCCTTTGTTGGCAATGACAGAGGTCAAATGTTTTCTGTAAGTCTTCACAAGGTTTTCACACACTGTTGCTGGTATTTTGGCCCATTCCTCCATGCAGATCTCCTCTAGAGTAGTGATGTTTTGGGGCTGTCGCTGGGCAACACGGACTTTCAACTCCCTCCAAAGATTTTCTATTGGGTTGAGATCTGGAGACTGGCTAGGCCACTGCAGGACCTTGAAATGCTTCTTACAAAGCCACTACTTCGTTGCCCGGGCGGTGTGTTTGGGATCATTGTCATGCTGAAAGACCCAGCCACGTTTCATCTTCAATGCCCTTGCTGATGGAAAGAGGTTTTCACTCAAAATCTCACGATACATGGCCCCATTCATTCTTTCCTTTACACGGATCAGTCGTCCTGGTCCCTTTGCAGAAAAACAGCCCCAAAACATGATGTTTCCACCCCCATGCTTCACAGTAGGTATGGTTTTCTTTGGATGCAACTCAGCATTCTTTCTCCTCCAAACACGACGAGTTGAGTTTTTACCAAAAAGTTCTACTTTGGTTACATCTGACCATATGACATTCTCCCAATCCTCTTCTGGATCATCCAAATGCTCTCTAGCAAACTTCAGATGGGCTCGGACATGTACTGGTTTAAGCAGGGGGACACGTCTGGCACTGCAGGATTTGAGTCCCAGGCGGCATAGTGTGTTACTGTTGGTAGCCTTTGTTACTTTGGTCCCAGCTCTCTGCAGGTCATTCACTATGTCCCCCCGTGTGTTCTGGGATTTTGGCTCACCGTTCTTGTAAACATTTTGCGTGGAGCTCCAGATCAAGGGAGATTATCAGTGGTCTTGTATGTCTTCCATTTTCTAATAATTGCTCCCACAGTTGATTTCTTCACACCAATCTGCTTGCCTATTGCAGATTCAGTCTTCCCAGCCTGGTGCAGGTCTACAATTTTGTTTCTGGTGTCCTAAGACAGCTCTTTGGTCTTGGCCATAGTGGAGTTTGGAGTGTGACTGTTTGAGGTTGTGGACAGGTGTCTTTTATACTGATAACAAGTTCAAACAGTGCCATTAATACAGGTAACGAGTGGAGGACAGAGAAATCTTGCTTGTTTGTAGGTGACCAAATACTTATTTTACTGAGGAATTTACCAATTAATTCATTAAAAGTCCTACAATGTGATTTTATGGATTCTTTCATTCTGTCTCTCATAGTTGAAGTGTACCTATTATGAAAATTACAGGCCTCTCTCATCTTTTTAAGTGGGAGAACTTGCACAATTGGTGGCTGACTAAATACTTTTTTGCTCCACTGTATATGATTTCAATCATCTGTTCAAACCATTAATGCAGTGTTGGAAGCCATCATCTGTTACTATAGGTAACCACACATTCTACAAAATGCCAGAATTTCCATAATAGATGGGTCTACTGGGAGCAGAAAGCCATACATTGGAATTTGGAAGTTTTACTAGGTCTAGTGCAGAATACATCCTGACACTGCAGTCATATCCAGATTCTAGATCAGTTTACATCAAATATAAATGGTGCTCCTGCACTAAACCTATTCAAGAGATCTTGCAATATAGATGCGTGTAGCATTCTCATATTCTTGGTATTTTTCTGCAACGGTGAGAAATTGCATCACTTCCTTTTGGTCTAGAACTTCCATATTCTGGTCAGGAGTATACGAGATTTAATCCATCGGCAGCCAGAGGGCCAAAGTTGGATACATGCTGGTGTTTTGGGGTGCTGGGACCCTTAACTCATGAAACCAAGTGGTAGGTTAGCAGATTACAGGGCCACTATTTTGTGCCAAAGTTTTGATACCCAATTTGTTCGTCCTTTGTAGGCAATATTCATGATTTACATTTTCTACAGTGATTGTATCAAAAGTGTACAAAAATACAACAAGTGCCAAAACTGTAGTGAAAATATAAAAAATATAAAGTTTTGTATACAGTGGTATTAAAAAAATCAAAAAAACTTGCAGCAGTACAATCTTCATTCATTCTGGGTGTCCAGTCTAGTTGGCCTCTTTAAATTGGCACCGCCAGCACCTCAGAAGGCAGGGTTAGCATGGCCGAAATGTGGAACAGCTTTGTCAGCACGCCACAACAACCAGCACCACCATCTGATATGGAACGTCTTAGCAGGAGGCAGCATTTCAGCATTTCTACATGGTGGAACAGTACGTGTGCACACGCCTACACTTACTGACTGATGGGTCTGCCCCATTCAACTTCTGGGTCTCCAAATTGGGCACATGACCTGAGCTTGCCCTTTATGCCTTGGAGGTGCTGGCCTGCCCTGCAGCCAGTGTATTGTCTGAACGTGTGTTTAGCACGGCAGGGGGCTTTATGAAGGCTTGTGAAGGCCTTTTCTCCATGCATCAGGCGTTGAGCTCAGTTTGAACAATGAAAGAGAATACCCTGCACTCCAACCCTCTCTCAAATGGATAATTCTGTTGATCCTCCTGACAGCCATGGTTTAGATTTTGATTTATGTTCTTCCAAACCTAAAATCAAAGATTCCATCTAGTGCTATTTTATGGCTCAGTTGTATTTTTAATTTGTATGTATTTTATGTTATTTTAAGTTATTTCCCTATCCACATTTGTTTGCAGGGCAACTCCTACTCTTACCCCCATTTTACTTCCTTTTGCAGCCCTCTAGCCCTTTCCAGGACCTTTTTAGAGGCATTTTAGTGCCCAAAAGTTCGAGTCCACATTGACTTCAATGGGGTTCGGGTTCGGGGTCAAGTTCGGGGTCAAGTTCGAGCCCGAACCTGGACTTTTTTCCGAAGTTCGGCCGAACCCGCCGAACCCGAACATCCAGGTGTCCGCTCAACTCTAATCATCACCCATAAGGTGAAAAGAAAGTAATGGTAAAACATTATTATGGTAATAGTCTGCGCAATTCCCTAAAATATGATATGTGATCAGTGACCTATTACGAAATCCAGATAGATGAAGACAGTGTCAGAGGTGTTAACCCCTGGGTGGCTGGACAGATATAGGCAGTGTCAGAGGAGTAAACCCCTGGATGGCTGGACAGATATAGTTACTGTCAGAGGAGTAAACCCCTGGATGGCTGGACAGATATAGGTAGTGTTAGAGGAGTTAACCCCTCGGTGGTTAGACAAATAAAGGCAGTGTTAGAGGAGTTAACCCCTGGGTGGCTAGACAGATATAGGCAGTGTCAGAGGAGTTAATCTCTTTATCCATTACACACACACACTCACTCACTCACTCACTCACACACTCAGTCACATAAACAGTCTCTCACTCACATATACACAGTCACACACATACAGAGACACACTCACTCACTCACTGACACACACAGAGAGACACACACACTCTCACTCACACTGACACACACACAGCTTTTACCTTATCTGGTGCAGGCATCTCTTGCTTAGAGCTCTGTGTGAAGGATGGTCTGAGTCAATCAGTAGAGGCTTCTGAACTCTCAGCCAGTCAGGAGAGGTGAGAGGTATCATCTGATTGTCTGAGACCTCCTTCTATCATAGCTCTCACTCCGGTACTTCGCATTATTATGAGGCTGCCAACACAGGAAGAAAAAAAAAAAGTCACCCCTGCCAAAGTGCCACCAGGGGCAGTTTCCCCAGTCTGCCCCATGGAATGGTCTAGGGTACCTCTCTGATTGCCAGGGTAAGCATGTCTTAAACAGACATTGTCATCTTCAAACATGTTTATATTGTGCATGTAGAGTATAAGAAATTATAAAAAATGATCTATACATTATATTAGCAAGATTGCAACCAAATGCATCACTTACGAGAAAATGTGCTTTACCCCCTTAGTGACATAACCATTTGACCTTGTCTTTCCCTTGGTGACGTGGGCTGTTTTGACATTTCTAGGGTGTTTGTGTTTAGCTGTAATTTTCTTTTTTCTACTTTACTGTACCCACACCAATTTTTCTATATTTGACCTACAACATAATTTACACAATTACAATCAGTAAATAAGACCACATATAAATAGTTTCTAAATTTTGTCCCGAGTTTAGAAATATGCTTGTTTCCATGTTGTTATGTTGTTTTTTGCAAGATATAGGGCAATAACCAAAAATAGTGTTTTTTGGTTTTCTAACTATTTTCATCTATAATGACCTTTTGACCCTCATCCTAAATTTAACCATAACCCTGAACCTTATGCTAACATTAATGTATTGTAATTGTAATTTAATTTTAACCCTAACCCTTGTGCAGGTTTGTGGTCCTGAGTCCTGCTGTCCCTCTCAGCTCTACCTAGGTAGAGTGCAACGGGACATACCTCCAAAATTGGCAATGTCCTGTGCAAAGCTGTTCTGGTTGCTCCCACCAACCCCACACCATTTCTCCTCCTGCACTGCTTTAGTTACTCCCATCCATATAACCTTGCACATCCAGGACATTGCCCAGCATCCACATTGGACACCCAGGACTTAACCCTGCCAGCACCCACTTTGCATCGACAGGACATTCCCCAGCACCCACATTGCACACCCTGGACCTACCCCAGCACTGGAGGACATGCCCCATCACTTACATTGCACACCCAGGACATGCTCCAGCACCCGCATTGCACACCCAGGACATGCTTCAGCACCCACATTGCACACACAAGTCTTAACCCAGCCAACATGCACAAATGTTCTTATACTCCCTGGTGCCTGCCCAGATGCACAGACATCCTACCATGCTGCCTCTCGCATTCCTCTGTTTATCGCCTGTCACCCCCTGAAAACATTGGCACAACTGATCCAATTGTGGTGTTTATGTCACCTGTGTAAGATTATTTTTGCCATTTTCTTGCTCATATATAGAATAGGGGTTTTAGTACTAACTCCTTACTGTTTTCCAGATCTGTGGCTGAAGCAGGAAGGATGTGCTGTATACAGTGCCTCCACAAAACATTTAAGGATGTATTCCACTGCATGGTGATTGCACAGATGCACCCAGTGGCTTGAGCTATAGCTCAGAAAAACTGGAAGAATAAAAAAAATCTTAATTTTATAAAATCTGTGCCATCTTAGTCCAAAAACAGCTTTCCTGTACCATTGTTGTCCCCAAACTACTTTCCTGGGCCTTCTTAGCCCACAAACGGCTGTAATGCCTCACCTTGGAGCCCAATTAATTATGCCATACACACAGCGTCTAGGACAGTTTAGCACGGCTGATTCACCGCCGACAGTTCAGCGCGGCAGTTTGAACTCTGAACTGTCAGCGGTGAAGATGAACGCGGCCGCTTCATCGTGGCAATGTAAGCGCTGAACTGTCAGCGCTTACAAACGTACACCCCAAATAAATTAAACCCCCTAATAAACGAACCTACCCAAAAGTGACCCCCCCAACTCTAATACTAAAATTAACCCTAATACTAATGCTACCCCCAAAACCTAATATTAAAATTAACCCCCGAACTCTAATACTAAAATTAACCCTAATATTAAAATTATCCCCCAAACCCTAATACTAAAATTAACCCCCGAACTCTAATACTAAAATTAACCCTAATACTAATGCTACCCCCCAAACCCTAATACTAAAATGAACTAAAAATGAATAATACTTAACTTTAGCGATGAAATGTCCCGCGATGACATCTCACGCGATGAAGTGGCCATCGCACGAGGGGGGGAGGGGGCGGTGAAGCGGCTGCGTTATGCCACACACAAGCACTCCTTAACTATGCCACACAAAAGAGCCCCTTAATTATGACACACATGGGGCCCAGTAAATATGCCACACAGGAGCCCCACGAGGTGATAATTGTATAATTCTAAAACAATGCATATCTATACACACAGACATCTCTCTATCTCTCTACAACTAGTTGCATTTATACTTACCGTATAAATTATTATAAGACGACCCTGGTTATAAGACGACCCCCCAAACCTTGGATATTCCTTTAGGAAAAAAACTAAAAGCCTGAATAGAAAACCCTATAGAAAAAAAGTTAAACTTGTATATATTCACATGTAAATTGCTTTTTTAATAAAAAATTATATCAAAAAAATGCATTTGTTTTTATTTCCTTTTATGTGCCAATTCTGCCTCTCTTTCCCTTGCCCCCAGCTTTGTCTCTCTCCCCCTCCCTTTAATTCCCCCCTCTCCTCTGTCTCTTCCCCCCCCTTGTTTCTCTCTGCCCCCCCTCCCTCTGTCTCTGCCCCCCTCCCTCTCCTGTCTCTGTTTCTGCCCCCTCCCTCCCCTGTCTCTGTCTCTTCCCCCTCCCTCCCCCTGTCTCTCTGCACCCCCTCCCCCTGTCTCTCTGCCCCCCCTCCCCCTGTCTCTCTGCCCCCTCCCTCCCCCTCACCTTGAAGTCGATCCCTGGTGGCTAGTGGGGGCAGCCGGGGGATGTCTGCACGATACGTGCACACATCCTCCATGCTGCTCGACATGGCAGTCTATTATGACGGACAGCTGGTCCATCATAATAGTCTGCCGTGTCGGGCAGCATGGAGGATGTCTGCACGTATCGTGCAGACATCCCCCAGCTGCCCGATTTACCCTGGTGGCTAGTGGGGCAGCAGGGGATATCTGCGCGATGAGCGCAGACCTCCCCTGCTGCCGCCCGGCACGCTCGCCGGGACTTCTGTGACGAAAGCGGAAGTACTCGGATCGCGCAGACTTCCCCTGCTGTCAGAGAGGGGGATCCAGGTCCCCTGCAGCTCTGCTGGGGACCTGGATCCATGTCTTATAATCTGACCTCAATTTGAGGTCAGATTATAAGAAGACCTCGATTATAAGACGAGGGGTAGTTTTCAGAAAAAAAAATCTGAAAAAAACCTCGTCTTATAATCGAGCAAATACGGTATTTTAATTTTTTAATATTATATTAAACTATTATCATATGTAATAAAAATGTTATTGAAAAATTGCATTCCTTGTTTTTATTCCCTTCCTCTGCACCCACATAGCACCTAAAGGACTTAACACAGCACCATACAATACCCACAAAACTTGGCTTGCTCTCATATTGCACCTACATGATTTGGCATGCCACAGTGTCACTTTACCCCACATAACTAGCCAGTGTCACTTTCCTCATAGTACATGTTATTTTGCCCCACAGACCATGCCACAGCATCACTTTGCAATTAAAATAAACCAGTTTTCCCATTAATATGCCAGTGTTTGTCCATAAATATGGCAAAGCCAATTTGCCCAATAATATGCTAGTATTATTTTGCCACTCAATATGCCAGCATTTAACCCCTCAATATGACAGGCTTTTGCCATTAAATATGCCAGGATTTTGTCACTCAATATTCTAGCATTTAACCCCTCAATATGCCCAAATTGTGCCACTCAGTATGACAGTATTTAGCCATTTAATATGCCATGATTTTGCCATTCAATATGCCATGATTTAGCCATTCAATATGCCAGGATTTAACCCCTCAATATGCCAGTATTAGTTTGCCATCCAGTATTCCATCATTTACCTCCTCAATATGCCAGAATTTTGACACTCCATATGCTAGTATTATTTTGTCACTCAATATGCCAGTATTATTTTGCCACTCAATATGCCAGCATTTAACCCCTCAATATGCCATAATTTAACACCTCAATATGCCAGCATTTAACCCTTCAATATGCCAGTATGTTGCCATTAAAAATGCCAGTATTATTTAGCCACTCAATATGCCAATATTTAGCCACTCAATATTCCAGCATTTAACCCCTCAATATGCCAGAATTGTGCCACTCAATATGCCAGAATTTAACCCCTCAATATGCTAGTATTATTTTGTCCCTTAATATGCCAGAATTTTGTCACTCAATATGCCAATATTTAGTCACTCAATATTCCAGCATTTAACCCCTCAATATGCTAGTATTATTTTGTCACTTTATATGCCAGAATTTTGCCATTTAATATGCCCGGATTTAACCCCTCAATATGCCAGGATTTTGCCCTTCAATATGCCAGGATTTAACACCTCTATATGCCAGAATTTAACCCCTCAATATGCCAGGATTTTGCTAATTTTATTCCACCCTCCTCCCCCTTCTCCAGTACTTACCTTATTTGCTGCTCCATGTCTCCGGCGGTCTTCCCTCCCTCACGGAGAAGGGAAACACAGACACCGCATATGACGTAATGTCACATCCGGTCGCATTGATTTTTTTTTTCTGGCAGCTGAATCCATTACTCCATTTTCTGTTTAGTTGACAAACACTTAATACCCACAGGTTTAATTGATGATAACCCCATCACTTGGCAGTTCTTTCCTTCAGCTTATTTCCTAATTCCCTAAAAACATTTTAAGGACCTCCACGTACCATTAACTTTGTCATTTGTACCAACGTGTACTAAGACCACTGGATCAGTCTGCAACATGCCGAACCCGAGCACCCTGGAGACAACATATTATTCAGCATTAAGGGTCCTGGCAACAGATTACCCTATCTACCATCCTAATAATAGAATCCCCTACCACCAGTACCTGTCGAGCCTTCCTACTGTCCTGGCTCCCAACTGTGCTGGGGAGGCTACTCACCTGGTTGCTAGGAGAGTCCGACTGCCCCAGGCTGTGTGGGGTATAATTAAAGGGCTCTTGTATCATTGATGGGGCTCCTGTGTGAGGCATATCTAACAGGGCTTTTGTGTCTGTGGCATTATTTAAGGGGCTTCTGAGTCTTGGGCAAGGTCTAAGAGATATCAGCAGTGAAGATTTCAGCAGGACAAATCGGTGTTCCTACATAAACTGTGCCAACATTACAACTAGCAGCAGCTAAGATGACAATCCAGAGGAGGAAGAACAAATTCTGGCAACAGCTTGTCAACACTGTAAACACAGTGGGTGGGCAGATCAGGTCCGAGGAGGTGGGGAAGAAAAGGTAAGTTCATTTAAAATACTTACACACCATAGGCAGAATGTTGTATCACCCTGAACACATAACTGTACTTCATGCAACACATGTTATAGCCATGTCAAATATAGCCATGAAGGTACACTTATGGGAGTGGTGCATATGGTCGAACATGTTAAATGCCTGCAACACAGAAAGAGGTGTGGCTGCTTTATTCCTGCAGCTCCGCATCTCCAGAGCCTATACCAGTGATTTATAGCCTCCTTACCAGACTATTTCCCCTAATTGTGATTTCTGCGAGCACCCTAATGGGTCCCCCTCGCACACTTGAAGCGCCAAGAAGAAGGACTCTCCAATCTTCCGCAAACAAAACCTGCCCGCTGAGCGCGACTTTATGTGCGAAATGGCATTTCCATCTTTGCCTCCTCCTCTGTCCACGAAGCAAGACCTGGAGGACATCTTCACACAGTTATAGACCTGCATATGTGAAGAAATCGGTAATGCTCTCACCACCATAAGAAAGGATGTTTAGGACACCCGCTCCCTCGTTGACACCCATAAGAGCAAATTTGCGCCATTTCCTCTGATTATGACCATCTGGCAGATGACTCAGTGGACTTAAGTTCCAGTGCAGAGACTCTGTTATGCAACATGGAGGACCAGGGTGACCGCTTCCGGTGCAACAACAAGGACATGGTGGGTCCAGAATCTCTACCAGTGGCGTTATTTCAAATGCTTCATGAACTCCTCTGGATTTACAACCCATAGGGCTCCTACTGGACAGGGCCCATGGGGCCTTACGTGCTCCGGGCCCAGCTGGATCACAACCCCGCAATATCATCAACAGGTTTCACTAAGACCAAACTGCGTGCTGCCACTGACTTAGTAAGCATGCAGCTCTTTCTCTCCTCTCCTCTCTTTCTGAGTGACTGGCCATTACAGTAAGCCCAGCGCACCTTTCCAAAGCTTAGTAGAACTTACCTCCTCTGTAGCCATTTGTTTCTTATTTTGGGCCATCGATAAAGTAAAAAGGCACTAGAGGGGAGGCAACAATATAAAAGAGAGGTGTAAAATAGAAATGAAGTGGGTATTTGATGCAGACACCTTGCTGCCCAAGGGGTTAAATGCAGATTTTGATCTGTTCAATTTTTTTTTATAGGAGATCTTACATATTATCACCTACTACTGAAGATTGTACACATAATTTTTAAGTGCTAATATGGTCTGCTTACTTCAAATAATCATAAGCCCAGCAGTTAAACAAGAACTTTTTCTTTTACTCAAAGAAAGGTTTTTTCTATATGCACTTTATAATAATATATGTTCCTTTTTTCCCCCTTACATATATTCTTGTCTACACTATTTAGTTAAAATTAAACCTTAATACAGCATATATATATATATATATATATATATATATATATATATATATATATACTTGATAGATATGCATGTTATTACATTTTTTAATATTTATTTTAATGTCCCTTCCTTTGCAGTATAAGCCTTAAAATATATAAAATACTCTTGGGTTTAAAGCAGAAACATATGTGCACTTTGGTTAAATGCTTCGTTTTTATTGTAATGAAAGATACATTTATAATATCTTATTTTCAATAGCTGATAAAAACGGATACTAATACTCTGCTCCTTGTTTCTCGTTTTGTAATATCCCTCTCATGTATATGCTGCCATCCATGCCAATCACATGGCTGAATCTCACGAGATTTCCAGTAATCACTCGGTCGCGATGACGTCACCAAGGCGACGAACCCGGAAGTAGACACACATTTCTCCAGCATGGATGGATATTTAAAGACTACCGAGAAGCACTTCAGTCACACACCAGAGGAAGACTTCTTAAAGGCAAAACGCGTCCGTGAGACCTGTACTTCACCACACCAGCCACCTTTGGCATTACTCTTGGATTTTAAGGACTTTTTAATAATTTTATTATTTTATTGCTGTTTTATTGTTCCTGCACAGATCATTAGATGTACACTGCTGAGCCTGCTGTTTGGAGCACTATTTGTAAGCTACTATTTGTTTTATTCAAATTTTGCATACTGATCCACTTATTCCATCTTCTGCATTTTCTCCTACATACATCTCTGGATTATTGAGGAACAAAGAAACAAACATCTGCAATAGATAAGTCCTACATTCATGCAAGTTTGTGAGTGCAATTGTCCACACCTACTACTCTGTCTAGTATATTGTGGCTGTACTACTCTATGCTTTTTTGCTTTGTTTCTTTTTTTGCATATGCCCATCTGATATTCGTGACCATCTGTTCTGTTCAAGAGCAAACTCTATTTAAGGCAAATATCAGCATTTCCTATTGCCATTAGTTTTGGTGGGGGTTATGGTGCGCACCCTCCACTTTCTTTGTATATATCTTTGTCCTTGTTTTTTGTGTGATCACAGAGAACCACACAGGCGGGTGCAGCCCAGTTATAAATTAAGCTCTAGGATATATCTCCAAACACGCATTTATTATTTTACTGTTGTGTTTGCATTTTAGTGTTCGTTTCTCTGCCCCAGAACCTTACCTGTTTTATATACCTGCCTTTTCTGCTGTTCCACCACCCTCCCCATCTCTTTTACCCCACTCTTTCCCCCGCAGGTTACCTCCCTGGGCCTACTCCTACAATGCCGTCTCCGTTTACCCTAATCTCTACGCCAACTGCCTTAATTCACCTCAAAAACGAAGATCCCTGCTTTGCCACTTTAAAAAACAAAACGCTGACATTGGATTTGTCCAAGAGACTCATTTCGCCCAAGGTTCTCCACATATGTTCTGGGATTTTACCTATAATACCTGTCATACTGCCAACAATTTAGTTAAAAAGTCTGGAGTTTGTCCACTCTGACACATCAGGCTGTTTCCTTTTTCTCACCGTGCAGCTGGGTACCTTTCCAGTTGCCTTATTGAACATTTATGCGCCAGCAGCCCCAGACGTGGCTTTTTGGTCCTTTCTCTCTGACTTTTTGACCACACATCCAACGGACAGATTGATCATCGGAGGTGACTTCAATGCTACCACTTGCCCTACACTTGATAGGACATCACCCTCCCTGGACTCTTCTACTTACCCATTGGATAAACACCTCACTGATTTCCTTGCTAACCATGGCCATTTGGATATTTGGAGACTTCAACATCCCACGAAAAAGGACTACACTTCTCCCATTTTCACCTAAGCTATTCACGAATCGACTTGTTCGGTATTTCTAAGTAATGCTAGCCTATGTTTTTTTTCTCTGCAATCCATCCCATTGCTATCTTGGACCAAGAGGATATTACAATCACTATCAACCTACCTCATAATTCCAATCATTGGTCATGGAAGCTGAACGACTCTATCCTACATAAACCTCACATTGTCTCCTCACTTAAAGCCTCCATCCTAGAATACTTTACTCTAACCAAAGACTCTGTCTCTGATCACTCTACTTTATGGGCGGAGGCCTCCTTATTGCCACATGTACCAGTCTGAAAAGAGAGAGAGCTCACATCACAATAGTTGCAAGCTGACCTATTTCGACTGGAAACAAACAAATCACAACCTACTCCCCTCACAACAGTGGATCTAAACAAAGTCTAAACAAAATTAAACTTGAACTCCGCAAGCTCACAGTGGCTGACACTGCAAATCCCTAAAATTTACCAAACATACCTATTACCAAAAATCTAACAAAGCGGACAAGAAACATCCTCCATTATCATTCCGAGCATTCAAACACCTACAGGTACTACTGTCAACCACCCACAGGACATAGCGACTGAATTCGCACCATTTTATTCCTCCCTATATAATTACTCCCCGACTCACACTGAACCGTTGCTACTTCACCGATGACATGCAGACTGCTAACTTATCCCTCATTCACAAAACTGGCAAACCTAATATAGAAACACCAATGGAATATAAGTTCTTCCTGTTATGAAGATGAACTGGCGTGTACTTTTGATAGTACACACCAGATTATCCTCTGACCGACAGCTGTCATGTTTCCATAGGAAGCAGACAGCCATCTGGTTGGTGACCTGCTCTCTCTGCTAGTGCAGAGAGAGCTCCTTGTTTTTGCATGGGATCAGCAGGAAGGACCTTAACTAGGTCCTCCCTGCTGATCCAATGAAAAAACTAGGGTCTCTCTCTGCGCTAGCAGCAAGAGACCCTTACAGAGACCCTTCCTTGAAGGAAGCAAGGGTTAAACAAGTTGGAATGTCCCTTTAAGTCCATCATAAGATTTTTGAGAAGGAAGCAACTATGTTTTTTAGAAGTGATGTGGTTCACTGGGGTGTTGTGGTAGGGGGGTGTCCTTGCCAGTCTGGGGAGGTGGTTAAAAATAAGAGTGAGTTACCACCTTCCCTTTCCCAAAATGCTTTGCTTGCCAAAATGGACGTGCCCATTAAATTTCTTTGGCCGGCTGATGGCGAGCATTTATCTGGACTTAGCCTCCAAGAGAGGGAAACTTCATGCTTAAAATGATTATACAGGAAATGGGGGTGTCCAGGATAATAATAAGAACCATAATTATACCCAAAAATAGATGGGGGAGTGCCAAAGCAAAGGCATGATCAAGATCAGGTTCTGTTTCTGCAAATTTATGCAGAGTCAGGCAGGAAGGTACAGAGCTAAACAGTGTTCTCACCACCTGAGAGCAAGTTGGTTACATGGAGGACTTGCACGCGCTACTAATGCAGTAGAGCCTTGGTAAAATATGACAAGCCCCCCAAGTCTGTTTCAACTTGTTTGCTGCATATGAGAATTCAGACTGAATTAAGCTCACTCTTGCGGGGTCTTACTATATTTTGTGATTCATGTCATGTAAATCCTGCCCCTTCAGGGTCTGCCCCCTCTCTTCCTGGGAACCTGTCACATAAACCTGGAAGGTATGGTTTAATGTGTGCTTTCATACTACAGAGGCTAGAATGCTCTGTGCAACTCAGCATACCGTATTTGCTCGATTATAAGACAAGGTTTTTTTCAGACATTTTTTTCTGAAAAATCCCCCTCATCTTATAATCAAGGTCTTTTTATAATCTGACCTCAAATTGAGAGCTGCAGGAGACCTGGATCCCCCTCTCTAACAGCAGGGGATGTCTGCGCGATGCACATGAAGGCTGTTTGCGGGTACACATGCCATAGTCATGCTGTTCTGGGACACAGGCAGGCAGTTTGAGGGCATTGCTAGGCTGCTTAATGCAAAGATGGCACAGGCAGGGTATTTGGGGTCCACTGACAAGCTGTTTGGGAAAAAAATTAGCATAGACATGTTTGCGGACTTATATGAGGCATGTAGGCTGTTTATGTGCACAGATGGCACAGGCAGGGTATTTGGGGTCCACTGACAAGCTGTTTGGGAAAAAAATTAGCATAGACATGTTTGCGGACTTATATGAGGCATGTAGGCTGTTTATGTGCACAGATGGCACAGCCAAGCAGTTTGGGGACATCGACAAGCTGTTTGTGGAAAAGATGGCACAGGTAGGCTGGTCTAGGGGCAAATGTGGCACAGTCATGGTTCTTGGGGGCACTTACAAGCTGTTGGTGGTATGGATCGTACATGCAGGCTGCTTGGGAGTAAAAATGGCACAGGTTGTTCAAGGGCACTGGTAAGCTGGTGTGAAAGATTTTTGACACAGACAGGCAGGCTGTTTGAGGTCAAATATGACACAGACTGGCCATTTGTGGGGCAATGATGGCACAGGCAGGCTGTTTAGGGGCAAGGATTGCACGTACAAGATATTTGGGGCACTGCCAAACTGGCGGCAAAGATGACAAGGGTGGCTGTTTTGAGGCACTAACAAACTATTTTTTGGGCAAAGATGGCACAGTCAGACTGCTTTGGGCAAAGATGGCATAAGCATGCTGTTTGTGAGCAAATATAGTTCATTTGGGATGTTTCTGGGCACCGCTGGCAGGCTGTTTGAGCACACTAGAAAGTTGTGTGTGGTAATTATGATTTATAAATGTGTGTGTCTATCAGGGGTGGACTGACCAATTGGTCAGTGTCGCATCTTTAAAAACATATCTCCCCTCAGTCGGCGAGCAGGTAGCAAGGTGTCTGTGCACTGCCCAGGCACACAGACAACCCACCATGCTGCCTCTCATACTCCACTCAGGTCACATGTCCCCCAGTGCTCTGACTTCAAAACCCTGCCTGGAGGCAGTATGAGAGGCAGCATGGTGGGTTGTCTGTATGCCTGGGCAGTGCTGCATCAGCAAAAGGGTTGTATGATGCTGGCTGTGCATAATAAAAATGCTAGTCCACAGCAGCAGTAAATAAGGATGGAAGTTTATCTATGCCTAGGCTAGCAAAAGATCTTGCATTGTCCTTGGTCAGCTAGCTCAGTATCTGTACGCTGCTTAGGCATATGAATATAATTTTATAATGCCCCATACTCCCCACGGAAGTCAGAGCATCCCATACATCCTAACACTCACTCTTCCGCAGATGAACATGCTGAAAGGATGTCTGTTCAGTGCATCTGGGCAGTGCAAAGACAACAATCTGCCACCCACCAGGCACCCACAAAGTACCATAAGATTAGCTGACAAGGTAGATTCCGTGGCATTTCTTGTGTGTTCTGGGTCAAGTCCTGTGTGTGTTTTGTGGGTGCAGTCGGATGCTGTGGTGCACTGGCAAGTAATGTTGGAGCAATAATGAAAGGAGGAGAGGACATCTGGAAGGAAGGGGGCAGAGGAAGGAAATATAAACAAGGAATGCATTTTTTCAAAAACATTTGTATTATCTGATAACTATACCTTACCACCGCCTCTTACTGTCAGACTATGTTTCAATGGGAGTTATGCATAAGGAGCAAATATACAGCCCAATGTCCGATCAATAAACAGCGTATTTTTCTAATGTGATTTAAACATGCAATTTACCTAATCTAAACAAAAAAATACTGGTGCAATGCTATAGGGCTGGTGTAATGATGCCTACTGTCCCATCAAAATAGGGTCTGTCATGGCTTGCCTGCTGCCTGTACACTGGCAGCATTATGTTTAAACTGTGAATGTACATTAGACAGCCTAAACTCTGAAGAAAATATGCTCTGTAGTTGTACTGGGGAGACTAGAATTCTTGTGGGGTTATGGAGTGTTGCATGAAGTTACATGGTGCCAAATGTCCCCACCCCTTTTGGCTCCACCCTTTGCGTTAAAGGACCTTCCCAGGACCTTTAATGTGCAGTGAGAATATTACTTGTACACAAACTACTAAAATGAAGCATATACAACATCCTGGTAAAACAGTTTGTTATGCACCAGACTAAATGAAGCATTTTAATTTTTATGACAATTCTCCTTTAAAAAAATCCACAAACAACTTTTTTTCTGCATTAGCTGCTGAGTCATTATGAGTGTGAAATAAGCCTTAACTTCCCTGTACAGCTGTCACGCACGTAGATTGTAAAGCAAAAGGAAAAAAAACAACACTATAATTTTTTTTGTGTGAAATCCTTTTGGCCTATTTTCAACAAAGACTGGGTTTATGCAGTACAATATTTTCCTCAAACAAGAAGTATATAAAGGATAACCTCAAGAGAATTTTTTTTAAACCCCTTAATATTTATTTTGTGATTTATTCGCTCCATACAATTTTAATTTTTATAGATGCTCAAGGCAATGAGTGGTACCTGCATGAATGTATACAATTTAGGGTATGGAACGTGAAGGCCAAAGTGGTCCAATGGTGATAGGAGCACTTGGATCGGCTGTGGCATCTTAATGGCACAATACCGGCATCAGAATGGCACAATAATACTGGCATCTTAATGGTCAAATTGGCTGTGGCAACTTAATGGCACAATAATACTGCCATATTGATGGGCAAAATGGCTGTGGTATACTAAAGGGGAAATTGGCTGTGGCATATTAATGGGAAAACTGGCATATTTAATGGACAAACTGTGGCATATTTTAATAGACAAACTGGCTGTTGCATATGTTAATGATCAGTGACTGTGGCATGTTAATTGGTACCTGACAGTGGCTTATTTTAATTGGCAAAGTGATGCTGTGGCATGTTCTGTGGGGCAAAATAACATGTACTATGGGAGAAAGGGACACTGTGGCTTGTCCTGCAGGGGCAGTTCTGTGGGAAAAAGTGACACTGCGTTATGTTCTGTGGGGCAAATTGACAGTGAGACACTGGGACACTGTGTGCAATATGAATGCAAGCCAAGTGCTGTGGGTGCAATATAGGTGCATGACAAGTGCTGTCCAATTGTGTGTGTGCTTATTTTTTAATTTTTTTTGGTGGGGGACTATTGCGATGGCGGGCGTGATTGCATGCCGGGGAGGGAGACAGGGTCCAGGGGCCCAAGCAAATGCTTGCCCAGGATCCAATCAATATTAAAGACGACCATGACGTGCATAGGTTTTACAGGGTATATGGGTGTAGTTATAGATATATATACACACACACACACACACTATATACTTTATAAACCCTTACACATATATATCCATGCACAAACACACATTGTATATACCCTTCCCCTCCTTATGCCAGTTCCCTATATAACAAATCACACTGATATGTTGCTGAGACTCTCCTGAATCTGCAATATGTTGTGCATTTAAAGGAACAGACTGTGCATGAGTTACTGATTATAAACAGAAATCTAAATGCAATTTTTATTTTTTTATATTATTTTAAAGAGTCAGCTCAATAAAGAGAGAACATGCCCCCAGCCCTCTAATAAATACATGGGGCCTGTATTTGTATTTATTGTTTGAATAAAAGGTGATTTGCTTTTAAAAGATGTTTTGGGATCCCTGAAGTCAAAGTCCCTGTTGCAAACTCATTGCTGGTCCTTGTAAGATGACTTGCACTGGACATGAATCTGTATCCGTGGTTACATTAATTGAATATTTGTAAATATAGCCAGCTTACATCTCAGCTTCTTATCACACAAAGCATACTCACCAACCATAAGCTTAACTCTTGTTATCTTAACTGGTTAAAATCGAGGGCTAGTGTATACCACATGTACAAAATATTATAAGTCCCATGCTTTCCATAACATTAATTATTAGAAGAATTTACACCAACACATGATCCTTTTTAATAAACCAGCGTTCATGAAAATAATTATTTTAAGCCGACACATAGAAGCAGTTTTCTAGAGCAAAGGGGGTTCAAGGGAGGCAGAAGTAATGAGCATATGTTTGACTATACCCAATATTTCCCACCATGCCTTGGGGTGAGATTCATGTAGATGGGAAGTTCACAGACCTTGGAAAATCCATCACCCTTACAACGAGGAATGGGTTATTATAGTCTAAGAAATGTTGAACTTAGAACTCAGTCCATGAAAACGTGTATACAAAATGCTTTACAATGAGTCACAGCAGTATCATGATTTGGAATTATGAACTTGTTAAACTGTGGAACATGCTAACAATTTACAAAACTACACCATTAAATAATTTCAAAGATTTTAATGTAAGGTTCATAATTTACAATGCAATACATATTTACATTATAGATAAATATACATTAATTACAGTTATATATAGTGAACAATATTTTTCCTTATTGATACTTTACACACATATATATATATATCCTATGCTAAATCCTGTTTATATATATATATATATATATATATATATATATATATATATAAACAGGATTTAGCATAGGATTTGCTAAATTGTAGAATTGTAGCATTTTAGCAGCACATATGGCACAGGTATACATGTTGAAGAATGTAGGAATGAGTTACCTAAAACCTGTCAGATGGTACCACAACTCTTAAATATCAACCAAGCAAAATGCATCGGGGCAATGCTACATTATTTGGGTTGATTCAAGTAAAAGACAGCCTCCATAGCTCAGTTGAGCTATGTTAAGACATTTTATGAACACAATACTGCACATCCATCAATGACTTCAAATGACAGGTCAGTGAATTGGTAGTTTCAACTGTAATGTTGCCACAGGGAGCTTCCCAGCACTCAAGGCAGGTGAAATCAGATTAGAGTGTAAAGAAATAATAAACCATGTATTTTCCTAAAATCACCAATTTTTCAAAAGTTGTGACAAACCATTTGTGGAAAAGGTGAAAGAACAATTACTACTCAACATCTAAATTATATCTAAGAATTGTTTAAAAGTACTGGCCAAACACCTATGCTGCATCACTTTCTATAGAAAGGTAACTACTTCAGTGGATAATCATACATTTTCATATACAGTGAGATTCATGTAGATGGAATGTACTCCATCACCCTTACAGACACTATGAGGAATGGGTCAACTGGTTATGGCAAAAGGGTCTATTCCCTAGAGTCTGAACTTGGAGTAAGTCGAGAACTCAAAACTTGGACAAATTCAACCTCTCGCACATGCCCTTATCACCACCTCACAAAATGCTATTCACTATGTGGGGAAGGCATGAGAGATGGAGGGGAGTAAGTTTAAACTTCCTCCCATTCATTTCACTGGTGGAAGGAATTAAGCTGGTTTTCAGACTAAGTCTAACTAACGAGTTAGACTTCTTCCCAGGAACCTACCATCATTGAAATATATTTAATGAGTGCTGTAAAATCATTACTGCACCTGTTAAATAAAAAATGTTATGCTGTAAGTTAACAGGTGTAGTAAAACCACACCCAGTAAAAAAAAAAAAAAAAAAATGATAAAAGCCAAAAAATTATTTTTGTCACGGTGGAATTTAATTTTTTATTTTTTAAAACGTCATATCCTGTCTGGGTAGTTTGGAGGTGAGGGTACAAAACAATTTTAATTTATTTTTAATTAGGGGGCTAGGGGGCAATCACAAATTACATTTTAAACAAAGTGAAATTTGACCTCCCAAGGAGAATAATTAGAATTTTAATGAATCACCCCCAGAGTGGAAAGGAAGCAATGAACTATACCACATGTATCTTGACCTTTACCATAGGGCATGTAATTCTGCTAGCTCGGAAAACTCTTAAATATGGGACACTGCCCATAAATTTTGCTGAAACTGTTTGCAGTTGTCAAATAAATTAATAATGCCCCCCCCCCCCCCCAAAAAAAAAACAAAAAACCCAACAACGCATTAATGGCCTCCTTAAAAGGGTACAACTTAAATCGACTACAATGGTTTTGGGATAAGTTTGATCAGAAGGATAATTAATATGATTATAAAAAACTGATCCTATCTGTACCAGGGGGAAGGGGTTACAAGTTAGCATCAGCTTTCTAAGTAAATAAGTTATGATAGGGATAAAAAAAAGTAGAGGATCAGACATAAATAAAAAGGTAGACATAATGAGAATACAACATATATTTTTTCCTTTTTCCATTTGCTTTCCCTGCTCACACAGGAATGCTGCCCAGAAAACGGATACATATGATGAACCCTTCCCCACTGTTACTCAAATTTTATATATAGATGTATATAAATGTTCTGGAGTTTTAAGGTATAAAACATGTATTTTAATATTACCGGTATTTAGCTCCTGTAGTTTATACTTTATTTTTTTTTAGAAAAGGAGTTCAATGGAATAAAGCTACATTACCCAGTGTCCATAGCTCTGGTAAATTATATTATTAGATTCTACTGGGTGCAGATATATTGTATTACTTAGTAAACCGACTACAGTTTTAAAGAAAGTATAGAACAGCCATTAGATAACAGGAAACATATACACAAGGTATACAAAGTCATTGAACAACAAGTTTTTGCTGGGCAATGAAAAGTTAAGGATCTTTATTGTTAAAAGCCAACAGAATTTGAATATCTAAATGTTGGCTGCACTAAGTATATAGTAAATTACCTGGAATTGCATCAATTTACTTTTACACTGTAAGCCACGCTTACCTTTTTTAATGGTTTTATGTCACTAAACACTTGCATATTGTTTTTGAGTTTGTATAGTGCTACAGAATATCTTGGCACGTCATATGTAGACTGATAGTAGTAATAATAATAATAATAAAACAAAAATAGGTCTCAATTCAAAACAATCACCATGGCACACAAAAAAAAAAAAACTATTGTGGCTGTGTTTTGGCACAGAGACCATTTACAATACTACAGCATTGGCTATAGTATGTACACTTCATCCTCAAACTCTTGTCTGTAGAAAATACTCCAACCAGAGAGTTAATGTCATGAAGACATATTAAAGTTTTATAATTAAAATATATTACCTACACCTGGCTATTTTGATGTATGAACAAGAATCCAAATTATTCAGAAGAGATAATAATATAGTGATAACGAAAAATTAAATAGCAGAACTGAATATTAATACAATAAACATATATACACACAAACAAAAACAGTTTCCCAGGGCTAAAAAAATCTGTTTCTAATCTAGTTTTATTTCTCCTACACAGCTGTACCTGTTTTAGTTAATGATTGTGGTTCAACCAACTTATTAAATTAATGATCGTTAGCACTTGTTTAGTAGAATTGTTTAGTCATACAACTCACTGTACCTAGAGAAATTGATGCTGTTTGAAGGCAAAGGGCGGTCACTCCAAATGGTGACTTAATTTTGGATGTTTTCTATTCACTCACTTTGCATTTGATTAAACGATTAATACCATTATTGAAATCTTTCTTACTTCACAGCATTTTTTCACACCTGCCTAAAACGTTTGCACAATACTGTATGTATATTTGTTGATTCAAAATGCAAAAACAGCCATTTTTCCCGCTCCTCCCCAAACATGCTTTTCTGTACTAAATAGTTAAAATTTTGTCAGTTTTCCGAAAAAAATTATCCAACATTTTTGAAGCTGAAAGTAGTAAGCAACTCACATGGAAATGAGAAACTGCTCTGACTTTAAAATACAATGTTTCTATGCTTAAAGGGACACTCCCACCAAGAAAAGGTTTTATTTTGTATAGTTGATTTCAGATGTCTTTTGTTATGTGACTGTATTTAATAAAATATGTAACTAAACAGGTTTGACTGGGCGCCGCCATTTTGTGAAATAAAGTGCTTTTGGGAGGCACCCCATAGTGACTTTTTCAGCACAAATTTCTCACTTTGGGGCCGGGGACACAGAATGCAGTCGATAAGTCAGAATTCTGATCATAGACTTGCATTGAATGGGAGGGTAATTTAACGATTACATCATAAGGGGGCATAGTTATGACCCTGTTTGACCAGGTTAGTCCCCTCTCTTAGTGTTGGAAGGCAGGTAAAAAAAAAAAAAAGTTGTACACAGCCACCTAGTACTGCCCACTATGATACACAGGATCCAGTAAGAGAGCAGGAGAGTATCTTATGACATCATACAGGCTTTGGTCACAGTTGTAAAGTGAGACTGGCTGGAAGATTTTGGACGATGTTGCATCATAGGAAATATTCACAAAATGGAGCCAGAAGATATGCAATTAATTCAGTCATATAAAAAAAAACGCAGTGGCATATTATTTATATATGTGTTTGTTTTAAATTACCAGGTTATCTAGTGAAATCTTATAGAAGTGGCAGTGTCCCTTTAACCTGAAACACAACTTTCCCTAACTAATTATTTTGTCATATCAACAAATCTACCGAAAATGTCACATCAGGACATATATTTGCATATACCTCAACTTATTGTTGCTAAACTTGTTGTGTATTCCCCATGTTGTATAGTTTTTGTCTAATGAAACAATAACAAGAGAACTTGCTATGTACAATTGCGGACAATCAAAACCAGACCGAATCATATATGCAATTCTGTTTATAGGAGATTCCTTCTACTTTTACAGTAAGCAAATTCTCCAAAGGAAACAATAAAACTATTTCAAGTTGTGTTCAGACCAAATAATTTTGTGTGGTTGAGAGACATTTTCCTATTCCCCATGATTCTTGCATAGCATTTTCTTGATGGCTGTATTGTTGAGGATCACAGGGGTTATATAGTTCAAAAACAGTACTAGAAGTTGGATAGCCTTCAAATTAGTCTATGTTTAGCTTCCCAATAATTATTTGGTGCTACTATCAATGTGACACATTTAAAAATTAAACAAAAAAAAGGGAAATATTAAAGAGTGAATATCCGTAAAATATTTTTTTAATGTAGCAAAAGAACACAGCGGGGGAGGAGACAACCATCTCTGGAGGTACAGGCATGTCTAGCATCACAGACCAATGAGAGCTACCAGGGCACACAGCTGCAGCTCAGAAGAAATGGTTATCGGTTCAGAATGGTTCTCCCCAAGAGCATCAATCAAAGGCTATTTCAATTGGACTGAAGTGGCCGTCCATTTGATTAATAGCTGCTCTTTTTCTTCTTTATTCTCGGTGTGTTGCGTATGTGAACTGGGTGAACATGGGTGGGGCACAGTCATAACAAAATTGCTCTTATGGGGTCCACTAACTAAACACTGAACTGTGGTGAATTAACGACTTAAATTAAAAATTCGTTGAAAATATAGATAAGTTGTAAAATCTGTATCTGACATGTACTTGTCCCTTGTACATTTTACAGTAGAGATTACAATCAATTGTGGAGCATTGTCGAGGTTTCGGCTTTTAACATAGCCAGCTTGTTAAAACACGTGATCCACTTGGTTCCTCCTTCCCAGTTGAACAGAGAGTTTGATATGTGGACATTGGCCTTGCCAATCAGCTCTCTTCAGGCTCGTAAATACTGTTTGGACATGGCTCCATTGTCACAGCCACACCCATCCCGCTGCATCCTACAGGCATCTCCGTCACCTCAGTCCACTCATTACTTTCAGGGCAGTAACATTCAACAGAGGAGAGAAAACCTTCAGCATTATAGCCACCTGCCGTGGGAGCAAAGGCAAGTTAATGAAGATGCACTCAGTAGATGTATCAAAAGGGTATACAATGCTACACAATATGAACTGACATGTGAACTCAAAGTATCAGGCAATATAGGAGAGTTGGAGAAAGTTTCCAATGAAGCAATCTTTTGAACTTTGTAATCAATAACAGATTTTTGCAGTTCACCTTTTAGTGCATGGAACCCACACAGTCTTTGTAGCCCCTATATACAATTCTTTTATTTTAAGTTTTGTTCAGATAAAATGAAAACTGCATTCAGTGGTAAGGTAGAGCTATCATTTCAAAGAAAGAAAGAAAGAAAAAAAATTGCGTATGTGTATTTTAAATAGGTTTCATTTATTCTCAGTATTTGGCTAGAGCCTTGGAGAAATATAACTCTCACGCCAACATTTTAAAGTGTTTTTCTGAAACAAAGTATCCCAAAAGATAACTATACTAATATGTACACACATTTATCGCACTAGTGATAATTTTGTCGTCAAACATTTTTGTCATAGTTTCCGTGAACTCCATTGTCCCTCATTCCTGGGGTCTCTAAATTTTTACTTTTTGAGTGTATTACAGAGCTCCAGAGCAATAAAATGCTCAATAACGTTCTTGTTCTAAATGACTTCTCAAATGACATAGTTATCAATTGACCATAAAGTCATTGAAAAAGTTCTGGTAAAGCCCCATCCACAGCCGTACCTTAAGCCACTCCAACAAAAATAAAACAGGTGTCCCTCTCAGGACATTTGAAATGTTGGGAGGTATGTTGATATTAAAAAAAACAAACCAAGCATTTTGATCACTCATCTGTTTTTCCTCTCCATTGAAAAGATTTAAATAATAAAAAAAAAAGCTACAAAAAATGAGAAGCTTATAACAAAGAAGATGTGGCGAAATATCATTAGCCTTATGTTCACCTTTTTCAAATTTTGTAGATTTCTTTTCAAATTTGATTTGAGCATCAAAAACAAAACAAAAAATCTCAAGACTTACCAAGAGCATATATTTTCCCTTGATGCAGGGTCAGTCCATGTGCGCTCCGACTGTGTTTCATAGGACTGACTGTTTCCCAGGCATTTTGGTCAATGTTGTATCGCTCTACACTGTTCAGCTGATTGCTACCATCGTAACCTCCAACTATAAATAAGTAGTTGTCTAGGGTGACCACACCTATTTGTACGGAAAAAAGAAATATATATATATATATATATATATACATACATACACACACACTTTATTAAATATTCTTTTTTTAAAGGGACATTAAAGTTTTTAAACTTTGTGCCACTTAGGCTGCGGGACAGCAGATAAAATATCATGTGCCTTAAAAGTACATACCATTTATCCACTTACTAGGCACATTGGGAGAAAAAAAAAAAAAGTTAGTGTGCTGGTTTTGAAAATTGAAATGTAGTGTGTCTAGCGCAACTGAGGAGTTTTGGAGAGACTATATGCAATCTCTAATTTTCTAGTTACTTTGATTTAAGCATTAAAATAAACCCTTCTAAAAAAAAAAAAAAAAAAAAAAAAAAAAGGCATAAATGAAAATTTTCTAAATTTGTACAGGTTATATATTTTTAAATATGGCTTTTAAATGCAACCATAATATCTGCAATGAAGAAAAATGGTGTCATCCCCCTCCCCCCAATTTGGGATCTGGAAGAACCCAAACCCAGCAGTATGTCATTTAGCTGGGGAGTATATTAGTTTCCCACACAGAGGTGTTATATGCATCCAATTATCTGCAAACCTTTACATTTTTTGTAATGGTTTCCCCCGACGATGGAGAAAGACCATGTTTTGGGATGGGATTGGTTTGGCTTCTAGTAATAAACTATTCCATTCACCACTAGGGAATGGTTTTAAAATACCTTCAAAACTATAAGTGACTTCAAAATACAGCATATTGGAGAATTTTTGTGTTGTGGCAAAATTAAACTAAACTAGAAAGCCCAAAAGTTATCGTTCAGAGCCTAGGAAGGCAGTATGGTGTCTGTGTGCAATGTGGGTGACGGGCCATGTCCTGGGGTGATGTGGCATGTAATCGGTGTGAAATTTGGGTAATGCATGTCCTGGGTGTGCAATGTGGGTAGGGGGTGTACGATTTTAGTCTACCTACGGCAGCACAAAACCAAGATACACCACTGCTGGCAGGCGTTTTATAACTGATGGCTGGCCACTTCCTTTGTTGTTAACTTGCATTAGTCTGTTGACAAGTACCTGCCCCGCTTCGAACGGTCTCCATGGGTGCCAACTGATGCCATTCATTCTCATCGGGATGATAACAGTCCACAGTGTTCAAACGGGTTTCCCCATCAAATCCACCAACTGCATACAAAAGTCCTCGACATTCAGCAACCCCGGCCCCAATACGTGCCACTGACGTAGGGGCAACAAAAGTCCATTCATTTGTGTCTGGATCATATCTACAATTACATAGTAAATATCAGCAAAAAAATATCACTTCTGAGTTACACTGACGGTGCTGGAGCCCGTTAATTGTCTTCTGTGCTGTGGCAAGTCCTGTGAGTGCAATCTAATAGCTGGGGTACGTCCTGGGTGCTAAGGCAAGTCCTGTCAGTGCATTCTAAATGCTGGAGCATGTCATCCAAGTGCAATCGGCATTCTGGGGAATGTTTTGTGAGTGTAATCCATGTGCTTTGGCAAGTCCTGTGAGTGCAATCTATGTGCTAGGGTAAGTCCTGCCTCGGGCAAGTCCTGTGAGTTCACTCTATGTTCTAAGGTAAGTTCTCCCTGGGGCAAGTCCTAAATGCAATCTAATGCTAAGCTAAGTGCTTGCTGGGTGCTGAGGTAAGTTACGCAAGTTCTATGTGCTGGTGGAAGTATTTAAAGTGCAATCTGAGTGTTGGGGTAAGTTCTGTGAGTGCAATATGCATGCTCGGGTACGTTCTGTGGGTGCAACATGTCTATAGGGGTAATTCCTGGGAGCTAGGGCAAATCCTGTAAGTGCAACCTGCATGCTTGTCTAAGTACTGGGTGCTGGGGCAAGTCCTATGAGTGCAATCTGGATGCTGGGAGAGACAAACTTTTACAAACTAAGAGTTTGTGAGAGTTTTCAGACTGGTAGCCAATAGAGGGTGTCATGAATTAATTAGCTCATCATATTGTTCCTTTCAGGTGCAGTACAATTTAGTACAGCCGATACTTGATTTAAAATAGAGTCCATATGCTCAGACACCAGAGAGTGTCCTTTTTCAATGACCTGGCACCCGAAAATCATATCGCTTTTACCAGGTCCTCTTCATCCATCTCTCATGGTGGAGACTATGGATGAACAATAAACTTCACGAGTCATCTTCTCAAAGAAAGTAATAAACAGATACAACAGGAGTTGCAACCCTTAACAAACTTAATCAGACCGTTACTTATCTATGTAAACTAGCGAATTCCAACCGACAGGTTAATGAAAAAAAAGATACAAAATTCCTTACAAGTACAAGGAAAGATCACATATTTTTGTACTTGCTCTTGTGAAAAGAACTTAGCTCTTTTCCCACTGCTTCCAAATGGAGCAGGGACTAGGCAAGATCATAAATCCTAATAGCCAGAGGTTACAGTGGAATAAAAATAAAAAACAGTTGAAGAAAAAAAAAAACCTCAGTCTGATGATAATACCAGTAACTTTAAAGATAAAGAAAACTTTCTAAGGAAGATAAGAGAAGCATTTACCCAAGACGATCTGTGGGTAGGCACTTGTTACAGTACAATTTGTTTTTAAATGTCATGCCAACCTCGGTACTGTGTTTCAATTTCTAAGAGGCTAATCTCCACACCTCAGACAGGATTGCCTATTTTACCTGGCAATCATGCAGAGAGTGGCACTGCTGCCACTCACTGGCCATACATAGGGATTGCATTAATGTGTAATTATAATGCATAGACAGTGCTCCTTCACATCTTGACGGATTAAATCTTCACTGGAATGCTGTGCTTTACTCAAGATGACAACAATAAAACATAAAAAAACTCTGGATTTATTGCGGAGATCAGTATGTGCCTGACACTGGGGCGGTATGTTAAACTTGATTTCTTTAGTGTCAGTAATGACATTTAGAGTTGAACACTTCCTGTTCCTGTAAACGCCACTTTCTATGATTAGGTCACTTGTTTAAGGCCAGCACCCTTTCTACTCTCCAAACATTGGCTATATTTTTAACTCTGAGGTCCTTCTTTCTCACTCAGATCATGTGTTACAGTGTCCTGTAGATTCTGAGAAGTTGTACAATATTACAATTATTATTTAAAAATGTACATTTTTGATGATTTAAAGGACTGGACTGTACTCCTATTTATATGTCACAAGTGTTTATTTTTTGACGGCTTGACTAACTTCAGTAGCTCAACACACCAAGTGAGATGGTTTCATAGCAATTTGCACTGTATTCTTTTACATGTTTGGGAAGGAGTCATTTAGGATCTAATGGAAATGACAAGTAGATTTGAGAAAGAACAAAAACAGGCTGCTCAGGACATATTAATGCAAAATAATGAATGTATTGTGCATCATAGTGGAGAAAAGAACACAACTCCACAGTGCAACACAGACTCCACCTAAAGCGTTTCGCTACAGGTATTTAATCGTAGATTTGGCAGTATACTGAAAAACCGGTCACACTGAGTAAAAAAACCAAAAGTAAACTAGTGGTTTCTGATCAGTTAAACACCTAAACTCCACAATATTTTGCCCCCCCTTACGATATCATGGTTAACAACTTACCTTTCAACACTTTTATGGTGTTCGGACCCACAGGAGCCCCCAACTGCATAAATAGCACCATCTACAACAGCTACCCCAACTCGGTTCCTAGCGACATTCATTGGCGCTCTTGTAGTCCACTGGTTGGTCACAGGATTGAAACAAGCTAAGGAGTTTGAGTCCGTGTTTTCAATGGAAGTATGGTTCCTCCCACCCACTGTGTAAAAAAGTCCAAAAGCAATACAGGCTCCAAGACCACTTCTTGGTTCCAGCATATTGGCCAGTCTGATCCATTCACCTGTCTGTGGGTTATAAGCATTCATAGAGCTGAGAGAAATCTGAAGGTATCCACCTGCCACATAAATAAGCTGGTTACCTCGCAGTTTGGTGCGTGGCAGAGGTCTGTGCAAGGACATTTCCTGGAAAATCTTGGACAGGTAGACTCTACACGAAATCTCTTTATGGAGTATGGGACAATGCTGAAGCTGGACTGCCAGGAATTTAGGTGGAAGTGCATAGATATGAACAGCGTTTAGTAAGACATGGAAGTATTGTGCTCTGTTACTCAAGTCCCACTGCATCCACCTCAAACAAGCATTGTAAACCTCCGTCTCACAGAGAACATTGAGGCTCTCTTGGCTCACCAGATTCAGCAATTGGCAGTGTGTTAGATTGAGAAACTCTTCCTCCTTTGTTACCTGTGAATTTGAGAAAATAAAAGAGAAGTGTTTTAATAGAGGATTGCATTAAATTATATCCTGTATATTTTGTCTTGTTTCAAAGTCAAATGCATTAAAGGAGCAAAGTTTTCTATAACTGAATTTATGACCCAGATAACAGATGGTATTATTTGGTGTGCGCGCACACTCACACACACACACACACAGGCGCCTTGTGATCATTCTTATGATGTGTGTGAGATACACAGTAATGCAGTGTGTATACATGTGATACTGACATGCATTGTGGGTGTTAAATAGGGATGTAGTGTGTGGATTATTAGAACATGTTTAGGTCCTGGTGGTTGTCACAATCAAAGATTTGGTTACTATACTAAGGAAGCTTAGTTGTCCTTGGGCAGACATTGGCTTTGAGAGTAATCAATTGGCACAGTTGCAAAAAAGAACCAAGCTAAATTCCCAATCTCTACATATAGGGGAGAAATTGACAACTTCGTTTTGGTAAATCGCATTAATATTTGGTTTTGTTTTAGATTGCATTTTCCCCACTTTGAAATGAGTAGCTTGTGATTTAGTAAATAGTGTCAGGTATGGTAATGTACATAACGTAAGGGACACTCCAGGCACCAGATTAAAGTTTACTGCATCTGATAGTGTTAAACCTCTACATTGTACAGGTGTTTTTGGCATACAATGGCACTGAGTGGGTGCAGTAACAGCTCATTCAGTAGTTTGTTACTGCCTCCCTTTTTTGACAGTGGTTGCTAACGGGGCAGGACAGATATAAGATATCACTGGTAACATCAACAATATCTTGCACATATGCAGTTGGCATCCCAAATGATCTCAACGGGAGCCATCAGACTGACTCCCAAGACATATTAGGAGAAAGCCTGTGTTGTAGTGTTAATTCTATAATTCAGAATGGGGAAACAGAAGGGTTTCACACATCAGTCATAACCATGCAGATTTCCTTAATACACATGCTCTTCCATAAATTTAAGTCCTTGTAGTAGATATTTTTATTCATGGGTTATATTAAAAATATAAAAATTATGGAGATATGTTGGAGGTTGAAGCATGTGAAGTTCTATAAGTAGCACCAAACCAACACAAATACATTTTGTATGCATAAAAATAAACATGCAAACCATAAACATTTCCAAACTGATACATTGTATTCCAAGGACAAGATGTACAAGAATAATACTTAAAGAGGTCATTCTATGGCCCCCATGCAGGTATTGCTTCCTTCTCTGATGGCAAATTACATGAATCAACCTTCAGATGCTGGAGGTTAGACCTCCACTCCTGAAAAATGAGGAACAGAGAAAAAAGGAACCTAAAAAGAATTCTATATATTGTATTAAGAGAATTGCAAAGATTAAAATGAATCAGTTATGTTTTGTAACTGTTGCTTATTGCAATATACTGGAGAATTTAAACCTAATGAGTAAATATCTATATTTTGTACTTAACCCTGACCCTGTAAAGCTATTGAGAGGTCACATTTCTTGTACTTTATAGCTCTGATACCTGGGCACTTGTTTGTTCCTTCTTACTTGTATGTAAATACAGCTGCCATTTTATGTATTGGTAGACATTCAGGAATTCGGTATTTGGCATTTGGTTTACATGCAATATGTGTGAAATGCAGGAATGTAACGCGCATACATGCAATATGTGTGAGATGTGGGAATGTAACGCACATATGCAATACGTGTGAGATGCGGGACGGTAACAAGCATACATGCAATATGTGTGCGATGCGGGAAGATAATGCGCATACAAGCAATGTGTGCGAGATGCAGAAATGAAACGTGCATTAATGCAATATGTGTGAGACACAGGAATGTAACGTGCATTAATGCAATATGTGTGAGATGTGGGAATGCAACGCACATATGCAAAACGTGTGAGATGCAGGAGGGTAACACGCATACATGCAATATGTGTGCGCTGTGGGAAGGTAATGTGCATACATGCAATACATGTGAGATGCGGGAATGTAACACGCATACATGCAATATGGGTGAGATGCAGAAATGCAACATGTGTGAGATGCGAGAATGTAATGCGCATACATGTAGTATGTAACATGCAATATGGGTGAGATGCGGAAAGGTAACGTGCATATGTGTGCGATGCGGGAAGATAATGCGCATACAAGCAATGTGTGTGAGATGCAGAAATTAAACGTGCATTAATGCAATATGTGTGAGACGCAGGAATGTAACGTGCATTAATGCAATATGTGTGAGATATGGGAATGCAACGCACATATGCAATACGTGTGAGATGAAGGGTAACACAAACATGCAATATGTGTGCGCTGTGGGAAGGTAATGTGCATACATGCAATACATGTGAGATGCGGGAATGTAACACGCATACATGCAATATGGGTGAGATGCAGAAATGCAACATGCATACATGTAGTATGTAACATGCAATATGGGTGAGATGCAGAAAGGTAACGTGCATACATGCAATGTAATTGAGATGCGGGAATGTAATGCGCCTACATGCAATATGTGTGAGATGCAGAAATGTAACGCGCCTACATTCAATATGTGTGAGATGCAGAAATGTAACGCGCCTACATTCAATATGTGTGAGATGCAGAAATGTAACGCGCCTACATTCAATATGTGTGAGATGCAGGAATGTAGCATGTATACATGTGAGTGCGATACACAGTTATGCAGTGTGTAAACATGATACTGACATGCATTGTGGGTGTTAAATAGGTATGTAGTGTGTGGATTATTAGAACATGTTTAGGTACAAAATAGCATGAGGCACGGAGGAATTCAATTTGCTCATGATATTAGTACCTGTTGAGCCGTGTGACACGTGCTCTACATTTTGCTCACTTTTATGACTGTCAGAAATTGATGAATGATTGACTGGTGCCATTTCCTCATCCAATATCAGGAACTAAACTAGCAAAGATGGGGATATGGGGAACCCCTCCCCCCCCCCCGTACCCGCAAACGCCTGACATTTGTCAAGAGTTAGTGTTATACAAAAGCATAAGAGATACATTTCTGCATGAGCATTTTTTAAATAAATCTTCCCCAATCTATAAATCAAGGAGACCTTTTACCCATGACAGGTATACTTTAACAGTAAAATGGGTTTTCAAATTTGTGTTTGCAGTCTCCTGCGTATGACATTGCCTTGTGGTATGAAATGTAAATGATGTGTTCTCTAATGTAGAGGTTTGCTTATGAAACACGGCCAATAACAAGAGCAGACACATTTGAAACATGTGTTCCATGCATTTGCTTGCAAATGTGCTACACACACTGTATTAAATAGTTGCTAAAAAGGCAATATTTGGCAAATAAACCAAACACAGAAGACTTTGCTAATTTAAACATTGGCACCTACAATGTGCATAAAAGTCTCAAACGTGAGATCAATACACACAATTTTTGTTGCTAAATATTAATGGTCAACACTCCTGTGTCCATAATAATCTCAAATTGTTATTTTTATTACACAGTGAAGACTTTAGCAGTAGCCAAGTGGAACAGATGCCCTGTTTATTCAGTAAAAATTAAACTGTAGTAAACAGACGTAAAAATCAGACATTAAAAGGGTCTACTCAAAAAGAGAATTGCAGGGAATTGAAAAGGGAATTTCAAACTTAAGGCCATTCAGCTGCATTGGAGAATTTTTCCAACTCTAGTATTTGGCCTTAAGATTGAAATTCCCATCTCAATTCCAGGTAATTCTCTTTATGGAGTAGACCTTTATGTGTCAGTTGGATACATTCTGCAACTTGCTTATCATTCTAGTTATTAATGCCTGCTTTCTGTTATTTGGCTGGCAGTTCGCCATTTAGTGAACTGCCCTCGGGAACCCTTGATGCGGATAACCTTTTTTGTTTAGCACCGTCTGTCCCACGGGAAGAAGAACACCAAGTTAAAAATAAAATAAAAAATAAAAAAAATCGGGAGCAGAGTTTAAGATGTCAACTTGAAAATCAAATGGTGATTACATTTACATGAAAAACAGCATATCTGTTGGGAATACTGTTCTAAAGCAATGTATGTAAAGATAGATATTTAATTGCCCCAATGTGCCACAAGCCAAAAATTCTTTCCTGATTTTACTTAGACAAAAAAGGTAACACAGCTAGAATGGGGTTCAACAAGGGTTGTATACAGTTTTAGGAGTAGATGGATAAGAAAACCAACATAAACACTATAAAAATTGTTTTTTTTGTGACAGAACCCACCATCACTGGGGTTCTTGGAGAGAACTAATGGCTGTCCTCCTCTCTATGGATTATGGGCCCTGGCTTATGTGCTATGTTTAATATGGTTATATATTCAGATTGTTTTGTATGTTGGTTGTATGTCCAGTGCATAATTCTGTGAGTAGACAACTCTGATTACAATATGTCACTGGGGAGTAAAGGACAATGGTTGATAGTTTACCCCGTGTGCTGCTTAGGTGTGATTTTCCATCTTTAGCTGATGCTGATATGCACACTTCTACTATGTACTCAGCCGTGGTTCTGTGTTAATTATATTTACGGTTTAAACTAATTGTGATGTATTCTTGTATATTTGTGTCATGTCTGGTTCATTGCTGTTTAGTTTCTGTTTGATTATATGTTAATATGTGGGTTGAGTTTTATGCTAACTGAATTAAGTCTTAATATAGACTCTGTTACTGTTCAGTAAATGTGATTCCTGTTTCAAAGATATACTGGTCCTGTCTGGTGATTTGGAAGCTCCATCTACAACACTGGTTCTGCCTGGTGGCTTGGGGTGGCTGACACAAGGAAGCAGAGTTCTGATGGAGGTACCCAGACAGGATACCAGGGGTTCTGTCACAGTTTTCTAACACAGATCACGAAGCATTTAATATCAAATAAGTGAACACCAGTGACTTACCTCACAGAAATGCATATTGATGTACTCTCTTCCTTTATTGTACAACTCAGTGCAGCCAATCTGCTCTGCAAAATTGGCAATTCCAATAACGTTGCTAGCATCTAAGTGCTTAACGATGAAGTCACTGCAAGCATTGGCTACATCTTCCATATGATACCTCATGGCAGCTAAAAGAACATGTAAAACACACTTCTCGCCAACGGTTATCCTTGACGTATATGCAAACTCAATCAAGCGCTGCATGATTATGGGGCAAATGTCTTTGACTGTGACTTCCCGGGCGTGGCACTCACGAAAGTTATTGGTGAACATGGCCCTGAAGAAGGAACTGCAGGAAGCGAGTACAACCTTATGTGCATGAAAATCTTCTACTTGACCATTATAACTAACTCTTACAAGAACGTCACAGAGCTGGTTATTCCTTCTGAACTCATCCATTTTTTCGAATGACTTTGAGGGATGGGTTTCAATGGTATAGTCCAAGTAGCCATGTCCTTTCATAGATGGGACAGCAATGGTTGTAAAGTCATTAATATTGGCTTGCTTTTTCTTCCTTGAACATAACATTCTTGAGCTTATAAATTCAGTTAACTGGCATATGAAATAGGTAATTATGGCTCATCCTGCCTGTGTGGTAAACAATATGGACCAGGTCTCAATTTTCATTGTGTTGAATAAAACACACAAAATATTACAATTTTAGCAGCTGGAATATTCTTCGTTTGTAAGGCCAACTCCTTGGATTTAAAAAAGTTTGTTCCTGGTTTGAATACTGTGGGTAATGCCAAAAACAGAAAAGGTAACTTGCTAAGGGTTGTTATTCGCTGTAAGCTGTATTCCATTTACAGAACAAACATGTCTCAATGTATATTGTTTTGCAAGTTCTGGAAAAGAAATAAGAAATATATTAAATGAGTAGCAATAACAGTCAAACTTCACCAATATTAAACAAAAAAATAAAATTCAGCAGCACTCCAGGCATAATGGTTTATAAAAATTAAAAAAAGTAGCAAAAATATTTATTTAGGCCATGGTCATTTTAAAAAAATGGACATGAAAAAATATTGACAAAAAAACAAAAAAAATAGAACCAAAAGAGAACACAAATAAATTATGCAGTGGTAATGACAGGTGCTTGATTTGTTTCGCACACAGGTACTGTCTAAAAATCACCAATATTAAAACAAATATTTCAAAAGTACTTTCTAGGCAAACTTCTGCTCTCCCTATGTGAGAGATATGGCAATATAAATACAGACACAGATATACATCAGGGTTTATATTATTTAGGCTGCTCCTTCCGAGGGAAAATTTAGAATGACCGATAGGGGTTAGGGCTATAGCAATGTCATAGTGACCATGCACTTTATGGAAAGCATGCAGAGCTATGTTTTATTTACCTAAAGGAAGGAATGTGAGAGTCGTAGTGAGATTACAGATATCAAACATGTACATGAGGTTTAAATAGACATTTGGTGGTGCTGAAAAGTATTGAGATGATTCACTAAACATTGAATGTGTCTGAATTGATAAATGAGCTGGACAATGTCCAACATGGATGTGTACTAAAAGCAACTTGGTTATCAACTATGGAATATGCTAATTAACAAACAAGCTGCAATAAAAAAATAAAAATAAAAACACTCAATAGCAAAAACAACAAACAGCATCAAAACGAAAAGTAACCTGTAGGCACGATATTAATTTGTTGCAGAGTGGTTATTTACCAACCTAGCAGCCATGTTACCACATTTGTAGACAAATTGAATGCACTTTCCAACCTGGAGACTTCAGCTTCCTACCCAAGGGCATCCATGAGCTTGATTTGATACACACACACACACACACACACACACACACTATAAATATTCTATAGAAAGGCTAAATCAGCAGCTTTGGAATTGCATCAAAGGTCACCTCATACATACCCTGCAGCCAAAAATGTGCAATAAAATGTTATATATATATATATATATATATATATATTACACACACACACACACCTCTCTTCAATACTTACGATCAAAACTTCAGGGCATTTGATAAAACAATTTACTGCGACCAAGTCTGACAAAGAAACACAATGCTGACGTTGTGTGCGGAATAATTTTGGAGAGATACTAATATATACATATTAACTTAAAGGTTTACTCAAAGAGAGAGAGAACTGAGACAAGAATTTTAAACTTAAAGCAGAAGGCCATTCAGCTGTACTGGAGAATTTTTCCAACTCGGCTACATTGGCCTAAAGTTTGAATTTTCCAACTCAATTCCATGCAAGTCTCTCTTTATTGAGTAGACCCTTGCAGCTCCCTGGTTGTGTTCATTTGTTTTATCGAATGACTTGAAGTTGTGTGAGCAAGTGTTTTTAAAATAAACAATTTGATGCTGAAGTAGCTCTGGGAATACTTTTTAATACTTTTGTACTGGAAAATTTGAAAAATAAAGATTTAAAAAGGAAAAGAAAAAAAAAAAAAAAAGTAGCTCTGGGAACACAGTATTTATGTTCAATACTTCGTATTCTCGCCCCAGCTTCTCACATTCTAGAACTTCCCAGACTTTACTTTGGAGAAGGTTAATATGGGTTCCATTATGGCCTACACACTACGCATTCTGGAACCCCAACTTACGACTCATGCCTTCAGTAGTTCCCTTTTCTCTAACCTTCTCCAGCTGTGATGGTTAACCATTGACCATTAGTCTGCGGAACCTAAGCTTCCTTTGACAGTGAACTATCGTGAGTTCTAGACCTTTAGCACACCAACTTCTACAAGTTAAGCTTCCATGATACTCAGCCAGAACTTCATGATATAGTTCATAGCAAAGGCAATGCCAAATATTAGTAGTGGACTATGCCTCCAATGATGCTCAGCAGGTGTTTCTCTTACCAATACTTTCACTGTTTTTTTATATGGCATAAAAAAAAAAATTGTATACACATTCAAAAATCTTCTATACATTGAATACATATTGGATACATACTGCCAAATACCTGGCTTTCCAGACTTCATTGGATTAAAAAACAAACAAACAATCTCAAATAGTTTCACCTACAATCAGTAGACAATCCTTCCTAAACAACTCCCCCTCCCCAAACAGGCATGTACTTTAAATTAGTCATCAATAATTTATGTTGCTCCATGTACATGGCTATGTGTTTGTCCAAAAATAAAAACATAAAATATGAATATAAACCGAATAATGAACCCAAATGCCATGTACTATTTGGAAGGGCAAAAATTACTTTACTAATATATGTATGCAAAATCTAAAAAATGTTACATTTACAACAATTTTCACTATAAAAACTGTAATGTAATATAATAACAATACAAAAAGTATATCAGAAAAGAGAATGGCACAAGTGTGTTTTTGAAGTAAAAAACAAACAAACAAACAATTGACCTATAATGGATATCTATCCAACAGTAAATCATTAATCTATAGATGTATTTATTTAGTGTGAGGTTATTTTCAGATTAATATTAACCAAATTATTTTAGAAATCTTATATAAATACAACAAATTGCATATATTTCTTTGGAGAATGAAGCCTTTGGTTATTCAATTAATAAACATCAATACATTAGAGAGAAGACATAGCAAATAGTCTAGTAAGAATTAAACACACAACAGGGGACAAAAACCAAACTCAACACTTACAGGCAAATAGGACAAGATCCCAATGAATCATGCCTGCTTTTCCAGGTCCCCACTATGCATGTAGGAAATAATCTCTGCTTCCCTTTGTTACTGTTTAACTCCAGCTCCCCCTCCATTTCTGTTGGCGTTTTCACTTTCCTCTATGTGTCATGATTGGAATCCTCTACAGCCAGGGCTTCAAACATATGCTGCTGCTGCTGTAACCTGTGACAATGGGATATTCAGTGACTCTTTCACATAGTGCACTGCAAAGCAGGTTGCACAATAACAGTATGAAGAAAAAAAAAACACGTCATTCACATTCATCCAAGGCTTAAATTCAGCAGAACTGTCAAATAAATCGGCATAATCACACGGACTTCCTTGTACCTACTGAACAAATGGTGACCTAGCAAAGCAAAAAGCCAAAGAGGTCACAATTACCCAGAGAACGCATCTTCTGGCTAATCGTCCATGAATGTGGTTTAGCAAAACCACACTCTTCCTTTAATTAGTACACCGTCATCCATACCGGGCTCAGCCTGCAAGTGAATCATTACATGTTCATATGCAAATCAGGAGTCCCCTTGACTTTAACCTCTTCCGTTTTAAAGAGATACGCTGCATGTATGGAAGCAACATTGAAAACCTAATTTGGGAAGTATGAAACAAAACGGAATGGAGAGGGCAGAGTATCCCCCTGACGTCATGTTTTCGTCTAGGTCGATCAGGCGCGAGCTTCGGATTGTTAATTGGCAAAGTGACGTAGGAGCCACTGTCAGTAAACATGCTCTTCCATAGAGAAACCATTACAGTCTACCATCTCTGCTGGGAGTCAACTCCATTTATACACCTCAATGCTTTAAAGTAAAACCCAGTAAAGTGCTTGTAATATTTACAAAACAAAAAATCCTTTCCTGAAATTCTAGCTAATGTAGCATATTTGGTAAATGATTTTTATATTATATTCTTTCTCACTCCTTAGCAGGAGTTGTGGTATTTAACTTCCTGAACAAGACACCAGTCGTTTAAATGGTATGGCTGCCAAAAACACTGTTTAGGGGACGGAGTAAAATAAATAAAACAGATCGTATTACCTTCCCTGAATGTGTGATCACCGGACTCACTCCTGTGTCAAACAGCACCAGCAAGATGGTAGAGAAACATCGCCCTGGTCTCAGGATGATCAGGGTTCACAGCTCTCCAGTGCACGGGTTACTTTCAGCACTGTCTGACGAGGGTTATTGCAGTGAGTGACTCAACAGTTTTCAGTGCAGCGAGTGCAAATGTTTCTCAAAATAGTGAATCTCCAGGCAACTGCCATGAGCAAAGCAAAAAAAAAAAAAAAAACCCGCTTATCAGTGCAATATAGGGACAGATTGCACATAATGTGAATGTAGAGAATAACACATGCTGAAAATTATTATACATTGTGTTTGCAGAAAGATAATTTTTTTTTTAAAAAACTGTGGCTTAATGTGCAAATGAACTATATTTCAATGGGGAATGTGTAATTTACACATCAAGCCATAAGGTGATGTTATAAGCAGGATAGAGATTTTCGCACCACGAAAATTTAGCACAATATATATACCGGTATATATATATATATATACACACACACACACTGTATTTGCTCAAATATAAGACAACCCTGATTACACCCCAAACTTTGGATATTCATTTAGGAAAAAAAGGAAAAGTCTGAATATAAGACCGCCACAGACTTAGCCACTGCATCCCCCCACAAAGCCATCTATCCCCCCACACTTAACCTATACTGCCCCCAACACTTAGCCAGTGCATCAGTTTTTAATGTGTTAATGTGTGGAGCTCTGTGATCCAATTATACAAAGCAAACATTCTGAGCTCCTAGAAAAGAAGGACCTTAGATGGGGAAAGAAGGGACAGAGATATTTTAGTACGAAAAAGGGGCTGACCATCCTACGTAGGGACACTTGGGAGATATGCACATACAATAACCCTATTCAAATGGGTCTCAATTCTGGTGGTTTGTGCACAGGGCAGTGCTGTATTTACCGCAAGGCATCCTAGGCGGTTGCCTTGGACGGCAAATTTTGGGGGGCGGCCCCCCACAGCACTGAAAAAAAAAAATTAAAAAAATTAAAAATGTTAAAAAAATCCGCCCCTTTAAAAAAAAAAAAAAAAGACCACGCTTGCAGGCAGAGACGGGGTGAGAGGGGGGTAAACCTCAGCCTGCCGGCAGGCTGCACAAGACACCAAACAGGCAGCACAGAGAAACATCCGTGCTGCCTGTTCGGCTTCCCGAGGTCACCGTGACCTGTCGGCAAAACTGCCTGGGAACCGAATAGGCAGCATGCTGCCTGCCACTAGCCACCAGGAAAGGTAAGTGCTGGGGAAAAAATGGGCAACTAACATTGGCATATTATTGGGCAAATTGGCTGGGGCATATTAAATGGCAAATAACACTAGCATATTATTGGGCAAATTGGCAGGGGCATATTAAATGGCAAGTAACACTGGCATATTATTGGGCAAATTGGCTGCGGGATATAAAATGGCAAATAACACTGGCATTTTATTGGGCAAATTAGCAGGGGCATATTAAATGGCAAATAACACTGGCATATTGTTGGGCAAATTGTCAGGCGTATTAAATGGCAAATAACACTGGTATATTATTGGGCAAATTGACTGGGGCATATTAAATAGCAAATAATACTGGCTTAATATTGGGCAAATTGGCTGGGGCATATTACCGGTAAATGGCAGAATAACACTGGGATATTATTGGGCAAATTGGCTGGGGAATATTAATGGCAAATTATACTGGCATATTATTGGGCAAATTAGCTGGGGAATATTATTGGCAAATAATATTGGCAATGTGTATGTAATGGGGTGATAGAGGCATGTAAATGGGGTGATGGGGCATGTCCTTGGTGTGCAACGTGGGTTATAGGTCATGTCGTGGGTGTGCATCGTGGGTAGGGGGGGTGTGCCCAAAATTTGTCTGCCTAGGGCAGCACAAAACCAAGATACACCACTGGCACAGGGGAATGAATATATGCATAGTTGCCAACTGTCCCGGATTTGCCGGGACAGTCCCGGCAACTATGCAAATGTCCCGCGTAGATTGCGATCGCGGGACACGGTTTTGCCGGGACAGTCCCGGCAACTATGCAAATGTCTCGCGTAGATTGGGACGGGGACACGGAGGTGAGTACTGGGGAAGGGGGTGGAGGGAGGGTGACTAATGGGAATGATAAGACTCACAGATGGTGATGGGCATGATAAGACTCACAGATAATGATGGGCATGATAAGGCTCACAGATGATGATGGGCATGATGAGACTCACAGCTGATGATGGGCATGATGAGACTCACAGATGATGATGGGCATGATAAGACTCACAGATGGTGATGGGCATGATAAGACTCACAGATGATGATGGGCATGATAAGACTCACAGATGGTGATGGGCATGATAAGACTCACAGATAATGATGGGCATGATAAGACTCACAGATGATGATGGGCATGATAAGACTCACAGATAATGATGGGCATGATAAGACTCACAAATGATGATGGGCATGATAAGACTCACAGATGATGATGGGTATGATAAGACTCACAGATAATGATGGGCATGATAAGACTCACAGATGATGATGGGCATGATAAGACTCACAGATAATGATGGGCATGATAAGACTCACAAATGATGATGGGCATGATAAGACTCACAGATGATGATGGGTATGTTAAGACTCACAGATGGTGATGGGAATGATAAGACTCACAAATGATGATGGGCATGATAAGACTGACAAATGATGAGCATGATAAGACTGACAAATGATGGGCATGGTAATACTGACAAATTATGGGCATGATAACACTGACACATGATAGGCATGATAAGACTGTCAAATGAGGGGCATGATAACACTGACAAATGAGGGGCATGATAACACTAACAAATGAGGGGCATGATAAGACTGACAAATGAGGGGCACAATAACATTGACAAATGATGGGCATGATAAGACTGACAAATGATGGGCATGATAACAGTGACAAATGAGAGGCATGATAACACTGACAAATGATGGGTATGATAACACTGACAAATGATGGCCAAAATAACATGACAAATGAATGGATGTAAGAAATATAAGGTCCTTTAATTTCTTACATGAGCAAAATAATGTAATTAATAAGTAATGATGGTCTGTGCCTTTGTAAGAGGCACAGACAAACCTGGAACGGAAATACCCCCCTTCCTTGCAATAAAATATAACAGCAGGGAAGGGGGACATATTGATCTACATTTTTTTGTTTTGTTTTTAAGATTAAAAAAAACAACGCTCACTTGTGTGTATGTATGAGTGTATGTGACAGACTGTATGTATGAGTGTATGTGACAGACTGTATTTATGCGTGTATGTGACTGACTATATGTATGAGTGTGTATGTGATTGTGTGTATGTGCTGTTGCCTAGCTTTTTTTGCTGGCTCCTAAAAATCAGTTAAGTTTTTCAAGCCCTGGTGTAAATGCAACTAGTTATAAACATATATTTGGGGTCCACCTCAAGCTTTTGAAAAGGCTGGAAATATTTAATATTTGACAGTTTTTTTTGTGGTCAGAAACTTAATATTTGTTTGCTGAGGGGGTGGTGGGTGCATGGATTTGTTTTCCAGTAGAAGTTGTAGAGGTCAATACAGTGAAGGAGTATAAGCATAAGGCTATTCTAGATATAAGTTGTGGCCAGGGAGTAATGGAGGTATTACTTTTTGAGAGGGTAGTGGATGCATGGAATAGCCTTCCAGCAGAAATGGTAGAGGTTAATATAGTGGAGGTCAGAAACTTAGTATTACTTTACTGAGAGGGTAATGGGAGCATGGAACAACCTTCCAGCCGAAGTGGTAGAGGTAAACACAGTGAAGGACTTTAAGCATGCATAGGATAAGCATAAGACTATCCTAGATACAAGATAAGGACAGGAACTAAAGAAAGTATTAATTTACTGAGAGGGTAGTGGATGCATGGAATAGTCTTCCAGTAGAAGTGGTAGAGGTTAATACAGTACATTAGTTTAAGCATGCATGGGATAAGCATAAGGCTACCCTAGATATAAGATAACGTCAGGAACTAATGAAAGTATAACTTTACTGAGACAGTAGTGGATGCATGGAATAGTCTTCCAGTAGAAGTGGTAGAGGTTAATACAGTGAAGGAGTTTAAGCATGCATGGGATAGGTATAAGGCTATCCTAGATATAAGATAAGGCCAGGGACTAGTGAAAGTATTACTTTACTGATAGGGTAGTGGATACATGGAATGGCCTTCCAGCAGAAGTGAAGTGGTAGAGGTTAATACAGTGAAGAAGTTTAAGCATGCATGGGATAGGTATAAGGCTATCCTAGATATAAGATAAGGCCAGGGACTAATGAAAGTATTACTTTACTGATAGGGTAGTGGATACATGGAATGGCCTTCCAGCAGAAGGGGTAGGTTCATACTAATGTATGTTTTATGGTGTACACACAGCTCTCTGACTGAATTATAAACCATGTCTTACTATATTTCATGTAAAGGTGATAATATCCATATGCCTGATGTAGATGTTGTGCTGTGAATGTGTCTGTTGTATACCAAGGATCCTGGTAATGCTGGTGGGAACTTGGTGATATAATCTACACTGTGACAATAAGGTGGAGTTACATTATGCTAATTTTGTGTAGTGGGCGGAGCTTTGGACACTGGGTGTGGTCAATATTAAAGTAAGTATTGGAAGCTGAGCTGCAAAATGTCCCTGGAAATTTTTTTCAAATGTTCGCAACTATGTATATGTGATATAAGTAATTAAATAAACTCTTAGTGTGTTAAAGGTAATTAACTCCACCCCTCAAAACAAGGTAAACTAAATATGTAGGCTTTCTATAAGCATGCTTTTTATTTATATACAGTAACTGCAATCTTTTGGTGTGTACTACAAACGTTCCCAGCACCAGTTTACACAGGTACAGCATTTTATTCCCAAAAACTTTACAAAAGGCAATATAACTTGAAAGTGGTTGGAACTTTAGACAAACTCTGACAGAGTTCCTTTAATGTGATTACAAATATTCCTATATAGTATTTCCAATTACAGATAATGCAAGCATATACTAGATCCCGAGAGAGGACAAGATGACAACATATCATGTAACAGGATCACAAATGCCAAATGAGCAGGCTTCTAACAATATTTCACTTCATATAAACGGATGCAAAATTGTATCACATAATTCTGAAAATGCAACTTTTATTAAGATTCTGACTACTATTGTCAATTTACAGCTTCTTATTTCTTTACTTCCTGTTTGAATGGTTTGCATATAGCTGGCTCACTAACTTTCTCTACTTCTCTTGCCAAAGTGACTGACATTTAGGCCATGGGTCTTTCTAATACCTCAACTTTCCTGCTGCTTTTATACTGTGGACCACCAGCTTTTGCTTCAAACACTGGCCTCGAAGATGCTCCCATCACGCTTTCCGTGTCCTCTTTTCTGGGAAGATGTCCAGAATTAATCTCTACATTGTCTCTCTTGGAAAATTAATTTCATCTTTAAGATTATAGTAGTACTGATGACGTGCCAAATATATGTTTCTTTGTATGATGTCTCACCTTTCCTTTTCTGTCAGGTCACTTATTGACTCTATTTTCTCTATTTCAATAACTATCTGGCTTCTTGAAACTCCAGTCTTAAATGTGACTTGTTCTATTTCTTCCGAGTTTCCTTTAATAGAAATACATCTTTGACAGTTTCCCTTTGGTCAATGGAGCAGCTGTTAATCCCAGTTCAAGGTATGACTGCCTTGTCACCATTTTAGGACTCCACTCTGTCATCTTACATGTAATTAATTTCTAGATTCAGCTACAACTTAAACATATAGTTTAAGTTTTGCTCCTAGTTTTGAAATTTGAAAGGTTCCCAAAACTCTAGTTTTTTAAGGATACCTAACTGATTAAAAGCCCTACTCCTAGCATTTGGTCTAAACCCACTGTCTTTTACTCTACTTATTTCTATATGTCTAGTTACATAGTTTATATTAATAGTCTATATTGTCAAATATGTTGACCTGGTTTCCTTTCTGTATACAATAGCATATCTAAACCACTGCTTTCTTTACAACTGAAGGTCTAGGTGAGCAGATATCCCAAGGCCTTATGTTTCAGTATGTTTTAACCACCAACTACTTATATGTTCTGCAAATATAAATCATATGACCTGCCTATGACCTGATATGTTTGGCGTCCATTTTGCTGTCACGACTATGGCAACATCTCATGCTCATGTACCCGGCCCATCATTGGATTTGTGCATAAGCATATTAAAAATAAAGGTTTCATCAGCCAAAAGACTACTTTTTCTGATTAAAATGACATTTGTACTTTAGATACATATTATGGTTTAGCTCAGTAACATGGTCAGGTGACTGGAATTCATACATGTTTTGTGTGTAGGTGTGTCAGTCATGTACTGATGCACTAGCTGCTGCTGTGTAGGAGATAAGCTCTCCCTTCTATTGTAAGAACTAACTGTACTTCTTTCCATGTTCCTTCTCTGTCCATATTATTTTCCCACTTAAAAAAAGAATTATGTGGCAATACATCCGTGCAGCCCCATTAGTAGCTGGCCAATATAGTCATTATGTCACAATTAATTTAATCAGATTAGGAATATCTTGATCTTTGTTCATAGACTGATGTTGATTCTACTAAGCCTCTAGTATAGTATCATGTGATTGTGGGTTTTTTTTTTTGCACAGGATATTCCATCAGGATTTTTCTGCAAAATAAATAAATGGGGGTTATGGATAAAGGTCAGTTGTTTAGGTCAAAGCTCTAACAGTGATCAAATGGAATATTACTACTCATTAGATAACTTTTAGAACTTTGCCCCATGAAATTATCTTCATACATAACTGTAAAGAGACGTCTACTCCAGGGGTTACTTTTCTCCTAGCCTGCAATGGATATCAGCCAGAGTCCCAAATAATTTACTGTCTCGCCTGCTCTTTGTCCCCAAGAATCACACACAACACAGTTGTAGGTACAGCAGTAAAACGAAGAACCTTTATTCCAGGGAATAGCAGGCTTTTTATACTGTAAAATATCAGATAATGTTTGATTGAATAATATATAAAGTTGACAGTAAACAGTTAGATTTTCGGATTGCATAACTTGTACTGGCTAGGCACCAATTGGAGTAGGACCTCTAAGACAGCCACCAATCAGGGGACGGGGGGGGGGGGGGGGGGGGGGGAGGGAGGGGGGGGGGAGATTGGTGACTTCGGCACCAGACACTTTTAATCCCTTTACCAAGGAGAGCCAATGGGTAACCTTCTGACGGAGGTGACCTAGAAGTGACCAATCAGAGCAGCGCCTACATTCCTAATGCTTCCCCAGGTTCTTCACAATAACAACCAAATATCTAGAAGGTTAGTGATAAGGAATTTAATAAACGTCTATGGATGCTGAATTATGTTTTCATTGTATAAGATATCATGTTCATCCATGGCTTCCATAGTTCTATGACGTTTACACTTTTCATATACCCGAGCGTGCTGATATTGAAAGTATAAAAAATAACAGATAAGATGCTCGGCACTAAAGTGAGCTGTAGTTTTATTCCAGAAAAAATGGCAACATTTCGACCCAGTAGATAACAGAAGCACGGCCAGCTCAGGATGTAGAAAAATAAAAAAATATTTATTATACAAATGTCAGAAAATGAGATCCAGAACATAGTCCCACAGTGCAAACACCTCCCCACTGCATTAAGCAGTCACCTGACGCGTTTCATACCTGAAAGATACATAGGGGTCATGTACTAAACAAGTGCAGTGGGGAAAAAAGTAGGTAAAACATGAGTAAGTAGCAATTTACGACTATTTGTAACATTTTGCATTTGTTTCCCCTGATTTGCGCCTCTTCCGTTTATTTTTATTTAGCGTGAATTTTTCAGGTTGCGCTAATAAATTGCGATTAGATTTGCGCATGCAAAAGAGTTTTGCGAATATTTTGTGAAAAATAATTCTTATTAGCATGTGAAAATTACACCAGCTTTTTGCAAGTGCTATCAAAAGAGGTAGAAAAAATATTCGCCTAATTGCCTGTTTTTATTCGCAATTATGCCTGGTTTTATTTGCAATTTGCTCGTATGTACTATTTGAGTGTTAAATGTTCAGTACATTGCAATAGGAGCAAAGCTCAAAAATAGTTTTGCACATAAAATATATTTGCGTTTTTTTTAGTACATGCCCCTCTGAGTCATTGTCAAGCTTGACAAAGACCCAGGAGAGTTGAGATGTTGCTGTGTTTACTTCATAAAACTACACCTCACTTAAGTGCTGAGCATCTTGTCTGTTATTTTTTGTGACTGGGGTTTGTGGAGCCCTGGCTCGTGAGTGCTGTTTTCCAATATCTTTTGAATATTGAAAGTGTAACTGAAGCGCAATGTTGGAGATACATAACGTTTCTTTGACAACTATTGTCAGTATTGTGGACTTTCATTTTACATTACTTTGCTAGCGCTGTACTGGCTATTTTATTAATTAATATTGTCAATCCTCCATTCTGAAGTCTCCGTTGTACATCGATATCAGCCGTTGGGATGTGAACCTCTACCTTGGAAGATTTGGCTAATATATGACCCATGTTTACATATGTTGCTCTATATTTCCTATTGGAGCTTCTCTTGTGAATATTATTTATTTATAAAGTGTTTGTCCTGATCACACTACATCATAGTAGTCTTTTTTGTTATAATTATTGGTCTCACAACCAAACCAGCAACTGCATGCACAAGGCAGATGGATTTAACATAAGACATTTTGGTTCTTGCAGCATAGACCTTTTACCTTCTTTGACCACTCATGTGACATTCTAAGTGCATGTGTCCGCTTAACTCTTTAAGTGCCAACATTACTTCCCTCCCTTGACATCTATATCTGGTTTGACTTTGACAGAAATTACTTATCCCTGACTCATGCTAGCAATGCAATTCTCAAAAGCCTTCCTACTTTCCACAGCGTAAGACACAACGTTTAAGTAATGATGGGATAATACAAGACATGAAAGACTCGCTGAATGCACAACAGAAATAGTTCAAGTTACAAAAAAAGTAACAAATCTTTTGTCAGTCTCACCAATTCCATGAAGAATGAAAGCACATTCCTTGAATAGATTATGGGCTCCAATGTGACCTATCCCCTGTAGATTACAAGATAGGTAAAACCAGAAAAAAAAAAACTTTTCAACTGTGCATGAGTTCAAACTCACAGCTGCCTGGAACCATTCCAATCAGAATGACTCATTGAAAATTCACTCAAAAAGGTAAACACACGAAAATAACAGCCCATCAGTGATCTACAGGGCAGTGTTCTCAGCAATGAGAAGTATGCAGGGCATTGAACACAATTTTCTGCTTTGAGCACAAATTCAACAAGCAAATATGAAAATCTTCAATTGAACATCAGACTCCATGCAATTAAAATTTTAATACAAGTTGATTAATAACCTAAACACAGATTGGAGTGGCCACAACAGTAAATAATCAGTGCATAACATAAAATATGAATAATAAACAAAATAGGTTAAATCACCCATACGATTTCTGCAAGGGATTTCTGCAAGTCCACCACTGGTTGCAGAGCTGTAGCTAGTTCTTTCTATGCGTATAGAATATTACACCCCAAGTTGATATCATTTTGTACCAGTTATTTTGTAGAAAAATTAAAACAGATAAATAAAAACCAATAGCTTTCCTTCTTTGGTTGTTTGTATAATTGAAGTGCTCATTTCATCCCTGTGGATCTTTGGGGACTCTCCCCTGGTTATTTGTGGTGTTAAAGGGACTGTATCATCTGAATATTGTTTATAATGTGCATGTAGAGCATAAAAAAAAAAAAAAATTTTTTTTATAAATGTGTCTGTGGAGTCGCCTGCTTATGACATCTTATGTGGCAACGTATGCAAGTGAAGTGCTTTTCAATGGGAAATGTGTACTTTGCTTGTGATGTCATAAGCAGGAGACTCCACAGACACATTTAAAACACATTTTTTCTTGCAGTTTTGCTAATACAATCTATAGATAATTTCCAGTAATTTTTATGCTCTACATGCACTTGAAAACAATGTTCAGATGATACAGTCCCTTTAAGGGAGCCGTTGGACTTTGTATTTTCCCACCAGAGATTTGTTCCTCTCTTTGTAGCCAGTCTGATTAGTGGACTGATTAGTGCTGTGTGACTGGCACCAAAGAGCAGGCCACACAAGGAAGAAACCTTCAGATCTATTGCATGAGACGTCATCACTCAGATCATGTAGCTACCACTGCTGTGTCCCTTCAACTGTGTGCCTCTGAGGCCAGTGGTGTATCTTGGTTTTGTGCTGCCCTAGGCAGACACAATTTGGGCACCCCCCACCCACGTTGCTCACCTACGACATGCCCCATTACCCACGTTGCACACCGACGACATGCCCCATCACCCCATTACATGCCCCATCACCCACATTACACACACACTAAATGCCCCATCACCCCGATGACATGCCCCCATCACCTCGATTAACTGGAAGGAGCTAAAGCTTTTTGAACTATGGGGGAGGGAGTGAAAATGTTTGAAGCGCCAGAAGTGTGATTTAACACGCTCTGGCAAAGTGCCGCCCTAGGCGAGTGCCTTGTTTGCCTTGTGGAAGATACACTACTGTCTGAGGCTAGTGCCAAATGTTCATGTAAGCTTCTTGAAAGCCTTCACCACAGGCAAAGACCTCAACTCCATAGCAAACTCATTTTAACATATGAAAGAACACCTTCAGCATGCCATGAGAAAGCTTATGTGCTTGACCTTATCCAACAAAAAGTGATGTCTTGCAGACCATTTACACCATTTCATTAAGTAAAGATGTAGTACCATGTTAGCCATGTAAAAACAGGAAACGTGTAGGGTTAAAATGATACCATTTACTGGCTAACTGAGAGTTTGGTTGCAAGCTTTCAAGACCAAGTTGCTAGGTCCCTTCCTCAGGCATAAATGAGATTAAAACCAAATTCCTAATTACAAAACATAGTTAACAGCTTTAAAAAAAAAAGGCAAGAAAAACATAGGGTATTGAAGAAGGTTCTCAGCAGTAAATCTGTTAGTTCTACAGAGATCCAGCAGATAAAATCAGTTTGGTGAGAGCATCTCTGATACCTCCGCTCCCTGGTTAGGGGAGCCATAAAATCATTAGACACATGCCAGATCCATGAAGGTGTCAAATGTTTGTAGTATAAGATAAGTTCACTGCAGAAATGCAGGGCTTGTAAAACGATTTTTGTGAGAGGAACTCAGTGTCAAGTCTATATTGGGATGGACGGCATTATAGTCTTCATGGAATCTGAGAAGTCCCTCTTCGCTGCCAGTCCATATGAGTAGAGTATCATCTATGTAGCAGAGATACTATTAATCAGAAAAAAACAAGGACACATTATACAGGATGTAAAAGCTTTGGTACTAATGGAATTTTTTGGCATATAGAGGGTGAGAAAAATATGGGAGGTCAAATTAATATGCCAGTTTAAGGCGTTAATCATTGGCCTTATTATTGGGCAAATTGGATGTGGCTTATTGATGGCAAAATAATAGTGGCAAATTCTTGGGCAAATTGGCTGTGGCTTATTAATGGCAAAATAATACTGTCATATTATTGGGCAAATTTTCTGTGGCTTATTAATGGCAAAATAACACTGGCATATCAATGGCAAAATAATACTGGCATATTAATGGCAAAATGGTGGTGGCATTTTAATGGCAAAATAACACTGGCATAATAATGACAAAATAATACTGGCATATTAATGTCAAAATGGCCATGGCATTTTAATGGCAAAATAACCTTGGCATATTAATGGGAAAGCCGTGTCATATATAATGGACTAAAAGTGGCATATTTTAAGAGGCCAACTGACTGTTGCATATGTTAATGACAAAGTGACACTGTGGCTTGTTCTGCAGGGGCAGTTCTGTGGGACAAATTGACACTGTGGTATGATCTGTGGGGCAAATTGTGTGGGTGCAATATGAGTGCATGGCAAGTGCTGTGGGTATTGTATGGTGCTTTGTTAAGTCTTGAAGGTGCAATGTGGGTGCAGAAAAAGAAAATTAAAACAAGAGATACAATTTTTAATAATTTTTTTATTACATATACAAATAGTTGAATGTGATATGAAAATAGTTGCATATAATATTATAAAGTTTACATTTACATACAGTTTTTTGCAATGTGACTTTAGAAAAATTGGGTTTGAGGGGGGCCCACTGCTAAAGACTTTCCCCAGGGCCCACTAGGGTCTTAAAACAACCCTGCTTGACATAACAAAATATGCAGCCCCCTCCCTCTCACCTCATATCACGGCTGTCAGTTTGCTGACGATTTTAATTGTTTCGGCTGCTTGCTGAGCAGAGCCAGTGTGCCTTACTTCATAGGCAGAGACACAGAGTCACACTTACACGCACACAGAGGCACATTTAAACAAAGACACAGAGTCCCATTTACACACACACAGAGGCACATTTACACAAAGACACAGAGTCTTTGTATGGAACCATTAGCTGAGTTGATAAGAACTAATAAAAATATAACAGGTCTAACTATTAATAACATACAAGAAAAAATAACTCTTTATGCGGATGATGTGATTTTTATAGTTTCTAATCCTATAATTAGCCTTACAAACTTGCATAAGTATTTAAAGTTTTTGAAAACATATCGGGCTATGCTAAAATGAAGACAAATCTGATTTTTTTAATCTTTTTTTAAATATTAACCTTAATGACAGTGAATATGAAAATATCAAAGACAATTTTAAATATAACTTAAATAATAAATACATTGCATAAGTAGGAATCAATTTTACCAATAGGTATAGCAGCCTATACAAATTCAATTATACAGATTTATTTAAAAGAGTCTTAATCTTTCATTCATAGAATAAACACAATTAAAATGACATTGCTTCCAAAATTATTAAAATATTTTAAAAGCTTACCAATAAATATTACAAAGTTGACCCTAGAAGATCTTCATAGAAACATAGAAATCATAAAGATTATATTGAATAATAAAAAAAGCACATTTGACAGGACATTTTGTTTAGAGAGAAAAAAACATGGTGGGCAGAACCTACCTAATTTCTATAATTACTACATGTCAAGCATAAAACCTATTGCATTTGTATTATATAGATAATACCGTATTTGCTCGAATATAAGACAAGGTTTTTTTCAGAGCAAATATTATATTCAAGGTCGTCTTCTAATCTGACCTCAAATCGAGGTCAGACTATAAGACTGGGATCCAGTCCCCCGCAGAGCTGCAGGGGACCTGGATCCCCCTCGCTAACAGCCATCAGCCGGGTCCTTCCAGCTTCATCATAAAAGTCCTGGCGAAAGTGCCGGGCAGCAGCAGAGGATGTCTGCAAGTATCGTCCTCTGGCTGCCTCCATTAGCCACCAGGAGATTTTCTGCCCTACACTTCCTATTATGATGGACCGTCTGTCACCAGGGAGCGAGAGACAAGTTGAGGGGGGGGGGGGGGGGGAGACAGAGATGGGTGGGAGAGAGAGACAAGGGGGGGGGGGCAGAGAGAGACAAGGGGAGGAGAGAGACAAGGGGAGGGGGGAGACAAGGGGAGGGGGGAGAGAGATACAAGAAGGGGAGAGAGACAAGGTGAGGGGGGGGAGAGACAGAGATGGGTGGGAGAGAGAGACAAGGGGGGGGGGCAGAGAGAGACAAGGGGAGGGGGGAGACAAGGGGAGGGGGGAGAGAGATACAAGAAGGGGAGAGAGACAAGGTGAGAGGGAGGGGGGGAGAGAGAGAAAAAGGAGGGAGGGAGGTGGAGAGAGGAAGAAAAGTTTGGGGGGAAGAAGAGACAACTTGGGAGGGAGGGGGAGAGAAATAACACTGGGGAGAGAGAGAGAGAGAGACAATGCTAGGGGGAAGGGGAAAGAGAGAGAGAGACAAAACTGGGGGAGGGGGAGAGAGAGGCAGCATTGGCACATAAAAGGAAATAAAAACAAGAAATGCATTTTTTTTAATATAATAATTTTTATTAAATTTAAAAAAGCAATTTACATGTGAATATATACAAGTTAAACTTTTTTCCTATAGGGTAGTCTTATATTCAGGCTTTTAGTTTTTTTCCTAAAGGAATATCCAAAGTTTGGGGGGTCGTCTTATAATCAGGGTCGTCTTATATTCGAGCAAATATGGTAATTATATAACTGTACTCATTCCAAAATGGAAAGAACACGAATATAACTTTTGTAATGGTAGCAGTTTTAGGTACACAGATTTTGAAAGATATCTTAAACACTGGAACTATGGACTCAGAGATGTGTCTTACTTATATAAAATGTTCAATATAAACAATAAGTAACTTTTGTGCAGGTATAGATGGCAGGAAGATAGAGGTGAACCGATAGATGATGAAAAATGGTCAGAAATATTAGAAGAGACAGCAAATGTTCTCTGTCAGTCACCTTCAACGAACAAGCAATTAAACTGTTACACAGGACATATCTAGTGCCAACATTATTAAACAAGATGTATGCTGACGCTAATTAAAATTGCTTTAGAGGCTGTGTAGAAAGAGGAGACAACATCCATATATGGTGGAAATCCCCCAAAATAAAAAGAATATGGACTAAATTAAATAATATTGTTAATGGGATCATTAACCTATCCCAGCGACATTAACACCTTGGAATGCTCTACTCAATCTAATAACCTAACAAAATAAAGAAATATATTAAATAGATAATTATGTATGGCTGTAAGAATATTTATAGCTAGTAGATGGAATATATTAGACCTATCCTGGTATGATGTAATTACAAGAATATATAAAATCTGTGTAAATTAAAAGCTATTGAGTATTGTGAACAACAAATATAAGAATTTTTGGAAAATATGGACACCGGGGCTTTCTAGCCCTTATGGTAGATCTGTTAATACTAATATCATCTAATTAATGATTAAGTTAAGCTAAGCTCTGTTTTATTTATTTGGGTTTTTTTTTCATCCTGTTATTAATATTACGTTGTATATCTGATATCATATACTTTGTAAATAATTCTGATAAATTCTATAATCTGTTAGACAATTTGATAAATAACACATTGACACAATGTAATAGTTAGAAGATCAGTTTATAACCTAATAAATCCAAATAAAGTTATATAGTATAAAAAAACAAAAAGAAACAACAAAGACTCAGAGTCACATTTACATGCACACAGAGGAAAATTTACACAAAGACACAGAGTCACATTTACACGCACACAGAGGCACATTTACATGCACACAGAGGCACATTTACATGCACACAGAGGCACAAAGACAGTCACACACAAAGAGTTACACAGACACACCACTTACACACAGTCACACATACAGAGTCATACTGACAGACACACTTAAATACAGTCACATATACAGAGTCACACTGACACACACTTACACTCACACATGCAGAGTCACACTGACACACACACTTATATACGGTCACACATACAGAGTCACACTGACACACACACTTACATACAGTCACACTTGCATACAGTCACACTGACACACACACTTACATACAATTACACTGACACACACACTTGCATACAGTCACACTTACATACAGTTACACTTACACACACAGAAACATAGAATGTGTTGGCAGATAAGAAACATTCGGTCTATCTAGTCTGCCCAATTACACAGTTACCACACACTTATCGCATACTTACATACTGTCACACGTACATACAGTCACACAATTACATACACACATTAACTGGCCAACCACACAGTTTTTAGTTTTTTTTTAATGGGGCTTCAGACTGCTCCTTCTCGGTTTGTTTCATTGCATGATATTCATGCTGCTGGTCCACTTCTACCCTCCCTCTGACCCAGTGGCGTAGCGTGGGTTGTCAGCACCCGGGGCAAGGCAAGTAATTTGCGCCCCCTAACCCGTGGATTTTAGCACTCGAGTCTCTTCTACTAGATTAGTTAAAGAAACCCTTACCCCCAAGCACATGTATTGTTTGTTATGAAAATACTTATGTAATTAAAGTAAAATGCATCTAAATACAAGTTTATTTTCCAACACTTTATTGAGTGCGAACATGCATTACACACATTCTCCACATTTTCAGCAGGTCTATGAATACAAATATACACATGTAGTAACCTAGCATGGGCCATGCTATTATATGTCGTCTCACAACCATCGTAAACGACAAACAATATCAAGAACAAAAACTAAACATCAAAATGGAACCATACCCTGGAGATGATCCAAGACTGGGCTAGATGGAGCCAACTTCCTCAATCCTGTACCTCTAATGTTACCCCCCCCCCCCCCACACACACACACACATATGCCATAATTGTTGTTCCATTCAGATGCCAGTAATATTGTAACTTTCGGATGCCAGTAATATTGTGCCAGTCAGAGCCCAGTAATATTGTGCCAGTCAGAGCCTAGTAATATTGTGCCAGTCAGATGCCTGCAATATTGTGCCAGTCAGATGCCTGCAATATTGTGCCAGTCAGAGCCCAGTAATAATGTGCCAGTCAGATACCAGTAATATTGTGCCAGTCAGATACCAATAATATTGTGCCAGTCACAGCCCAGGAATATTGTGCCTGTCAGAGCCCAGGAATATTGTGCCTGTCAGAGCCCAGGAATATGGTGCCTGTCAGATGCCTGTAATATTATGCCAGTCAGATGCCTGTAATAGTGTGCAGTCAGAGGCCAGGAATATTGTGCCAGTCAGATGCCTGTAATATTGTGCCAGTCAGATGCCTGTAATATTATGCCAGTCAGATGCCTGTAATATTATGCCAGTCAGATGCTTGTAATAGTGTGCCAGTCAGAGGCCAGGAATATTGTGCCAGTCAGAGGCCTGTAATATTGTGCCAGTCAGATGCCTGTAATATTATGCCAGTCAGATGCCTGTAATATTGTGCCAGTCAGAGCCCAGTAATATAGTGCCAGCCAGATGCCTGTAATATTATGCCAGCCAGATGCCCAGTATTATTGTGCCAGCCAGATGCCCAGTAATATAGTGCCAGTCAGATGCCCAGTATTATTGTGCCAGTCAGATGCCCAGTATTATTGTGCCAGCCAGATGCCCAGTAATATAGTGCCAGTCAGATGCCCAGTATTATTGTGCCAGCCAGATGCCCAGTAATATAGTGCCAGTCAGATGCCCAGTAATATAGTGCCAATCAGATGCCAAGTAATATAGTGCCAATCAGATACCCAGTAATATAGTGCCAATCAGATGCCAAGTAATATAGTGCCAATCAGATACCCAGTAATATAGTGCCAATCAGATGCCCAGTAATATAGTGCCAATCAGATGCCCAGTAATATAGTGCCAGCCAGATGCCCAGTAATATAGTGCCAGTCAGATGCCCAGTAATATAGTGCCAATCAGATACCCAGTAATATAGTGCCAATCAGATGCCAAGTAATATAGTGCCAATCAGATACCCAGTAATATAGTGCCAATCAGATGCCCAGTAATATAGTGCCAATCAGATGCCAAGTAATATAGTGCCAATCAGATGCCCAGTAATATAGTGCCAATCAGATGCCAAGTAATATAGTGCCAATCAGATGCCCAGTAATATAGTGCCAGTCAGATGCCCAGTATTATTGTGCCAGTCAGACGCCCAGTATTATTGTGCCAGCCAGATGCCCAGTAATATAGTGCCAGTCAGATGCCCAGTAATATAGTGCCAATCAGATGCCAAGTAATATAGTGCCAATCAGATACCCAGTAATATAGTGGCAATCAGATGCCAAGTAATATAGTGCCAATCAGATACCCAGTAATATAGTGCCAATCAGATGCCCAGTAATATAGTGCCAGTCAGATGCCCAGTAATATAGTGCCAATCAGATACCCAGTAATATAGTGCCAATCAGATGCCAAGTAATATAGTGCCAATCAGATACCCAGTAATATAGTGCCAATCAGATGCCAAGTAATATAGTGCCAATCAGATGCCCAGTAATATAGTGCCAATCAGATGCCCAGTAATATAGTGCCAATCAGATGCCAAGTAATATAGTGCCAATCAGATGCCCAGTAATATAGTGCCAGTCAGATGCCCAGTAATATTGTGCCATTCAGATACCCAGTAATATAGTGCCAATCAGATGCCAAGTAATATAGTGCCAATCAGATGCCCAGTAATATAGTGCCAATCAGATACCCAGTAATATAGTGCCAATCAGATGCCAAGTAATATAGTGCAATCAGATGCCCAGTAATATAGTGCCATTCAGATACCCAGTAATATAGTGCCAATCAGATACCCAGTAATATTGTGCCAATCAGATACCCAGTAATATAGTGCCAGTCAGATACCAGGAATATTGTGCCAGCCAGCCTCCCCCCCCCCCCGTACTTACATGAAGCGGCTCCGTGTCCCCCGCCGGATGTCTCCCCCGTGCAGTCTTCCCTCTTGCACGGAGGAGGGAAACAGACACCGGATGTGACGCGACGTCACATCCGGCGTCAGTTTTTTTTTTTTTTTTTTCGGCCGTCGCATCCATCAGATGCGGCTTGCCGGAAAAAAGCGTTCACAAGCGCAATGCGCTGTGAACGCGGCAGCAGGGGCTGGGGGCCCACGGTACAGCTGCCTTGGGGCCCCCCAGGAGTAAATGGGCCCAGGGCAGCTGCCCCGTTTGCCCCGCGTTAAAGACGGACCTGGCGGCCACGCGGCCGCATAGGGCTAGTGCGCCCCCCCAGATATTGCGCCCGGTGCGGCCGGCCCCCCCTGCACCCCCCACGCTACGCCACTGCTCTGACCCATGCGTTGACCTGTTAACTTATACATATTCTCCATTGTGGTGTGTGTACGTATATATATATATATATATACATACACATGTTTTATAATTCCCCCCCCCCACTTTTGTCACTGGCCCCCCATGTGCCCCCCTCTAAATATGAATGCTGGAGGTCCACTGCAAACAATGTGAACCAAAGCTGTCATGGGGGGTGAGGAGAACAAGACCCATAATTAGCTGATCATAAGTACTAAACATACATTCATGTGTTCTGTATGTGATCTCATATATATTAACACTGTTGTCTCACTTCTTCTGCTGTGTCCTCTCAACTCCCAACAAATATTGATGACTAGTCCCTGTACAAGCCACACAACAACTGGGCTTCCTCTTCACTAGAGTTGAGCGGACACCTGGATGTTTGGGTTCGGCAGGTTCGGCCGAACTTCGAAAAAATGTACGGGTCCGTGCTTGAACTTGACCCCGAACTTGACCCCAAACCCGAACCCCATTGAAGTCAATGGGGACACGAACTTTTGGCCACTAAAATGCCTCTAAAAAAGTCAGGGGAAGGGCTAGAGGGCTGCAAAAGGAAGTAAAATGTGGGTAAGGGTAGGACAAGTGCCCTGCAAGCAAATGTGGATAGGGAAATAACTTAAAATAACATAAAATACATACAAATTACAAATACAGCTGAGCCATAAAATAGCACTAGATGGAATCTTTGATTTTAGCTTTGGAAGAACATCTAAATCTAAAGCATGGCTGCCAGGAGGATCGACAGAATTATCCATTTGAGAGAGGGTTGGAGTGCAGGGTATTCCCTTTCAGTTTATACTAAGTGAAAAAACTGTGTTCACAGGAGAATCCACCGGGCTTCAACTGAGACCAGAGCAAAATAATCCAGCTCAGAAGGGGTGTTGTCCAGGTAGTGCTTCCAAACAGGTGCCTCCCAAATATGCCGATCCAGCACAGCACAAATAGGAAGATGAATGAAAAGGAAATGGGAATGGCACTCTGAATGAGTGTGAAAAACTAATTTAATGGCAGAAAAAATAATATAAAGTAAATACAGCAAAGTAGTGGGAAAAAGACTTGACGCGTTTCGCGTGACTAGCACGCTTAATCATAGACTTAATCAGACTTATGATTAAGCGTGCAAAGTCACGCGAAACGCGTCAAGTCTTTTTCCCACTACTTTGCTGTAGTGTAGTATTTCAAATTTAAACAGTGTATAGCTTTATAGCAGGCGTCGAGTGCACCATACCATTCTTTTTCATTCATCTTCTTATACTAAGTGACCCCTAGGTTGAGGAGGCGGTGACCGTGGCGGTGTAGGTGGAAGCGGCGCTGGAGGAGGAGGAGGAGGTAGCCAACACTGTTTTTTATTTGTTTTTGTTTTTTTAAATAGGGGTAGCCCCCAAAATATTGGGACATATAACAACAGAAAACAAAGAATAACTGCACTTGAGTATAACAATGACTGGGTGAGGCGGTATAAATGTCTATTCTGCACAAGGTACAGAGAAGTCTGGTGGGATCCATGCCTGGTTCATCTTAATAAACGTGAGCTTGTCCACGTTGGCTGTGGACAGGCGGCTGCGCTTGTCTGTGATAACGCCCCCTGCCGTGCTAAACACACGTTCAGACAATACCCTGGCTGCAGGGCAGGCCAGCAACTCCAAGGCATAAAGAGCAAGCTCAGGCCATGTGCCCAATTTGGAGACCCAGAAGTTGAATGGGGCAGACCCATCAGTCAGTACGTGTAGGCCTGTGCACACGTACTGTTCCACCATAATGCTGAAATGCTCCCTCCTGCTAAGACGTTGCATATCAGATGGTGGTGCTGCTTGTCGTGGCGTGCTGACAAAGCTTTTCCACATTTCGGCCATGCTAACCCTGCCTTATGAGGTGCTGGCGGTGCCCCAGCTGCGTTGGCGACCTCTTCCTCTGCCTTCGCCTTGTGCTTCCATTGAGCCCCTGGTGTAATTTTGGAATGCCCTCAGCAGCTCGTCTACCAGCGTGCGCTCGTAGTCGCGCATCTTATGATCACGCTCCAGTGATGGAATTAAGGACGACACGTTGTCCTTGTAACGGGGATCCAGCAGGGTGGCCACCCAGTAATCAGCACAAGTTAGAATGTGGGCAACTCGGCAGTCGTTGCGCAGGCACTGCAGCATGTAGTCGCTCATGTGTGCCAAGCTGCCCAGAGGCAAGGACAAGCTTTTCTCTGTGGGAGGTGTATCATCTGTGTCCTCCGTATCCCACCAGCCACGTTCCAGTGATGCCCACGAGCTGCGCTGGGTGCCACCCTGCTGTGAACACGGTTCCTCCTCCTCCTCATCATCCTCATCCTCCTCCAAAACTGTGCCCTGGGTTGACAGTTGTGTACCTAACCTATGCTGGTGCAGGAACCCACCCTCCAAGCCACTTGTGAATGACTGGCCTGATAACCGTGGAAATGACCCCTATTCTTCCTCCTCTTCTTCCTCCTGTGCCACATCCTCTTCCATCATCGCCCTAAGCGTTTTTTCAAGGAGACATACAAGCGGGATAGTAAGGCTGAGAAAGGCGTCATTGGAACTGGCCATGTTGGTGGAGTACTCAAAACAGTGCAAAATGGCACACAGGTCTTGCATGCAGCCCCACTCATTGGTGGTGAAGTGGTGCTGTTCCGCAGAGCGACTGACCCATGCGTGCTGCAGCTGATACTCCACTATCGCCTGCTGCTTGCACAATCTCTCCAGCATGTGCAAGGTGGAGTTCCACCTTTTGGGCACGTCGCATATGAGGCGGTGAGTGTGAAGGCCTAAGTTACGCTGCAGCACAGACAGGTGAGCAGCAGCATGGTGAGAATGCCTAAAGTGCACACATATGGCCCGCACTTTCTGCAGCAGCTCTGATATATCTGGGTAGTTTTTTCAGGAATTTCTGCACCACCAAATTCAGCACATGCGCCAGGCAAGGGATGTGCGTCAAACCGGCTAGGCCCAGAGCTGCTACAAGATTTCGCCCATTATCGCACACCACCAGGCCGGGCTTGAGGCTCAGTGGCAACAACCACTCATTGATCTGTTGTTCCATGCCTGTCCACAGCTACAGCGCGCTGTGGAGTTTTCCCTCCAAACATATGAGTTTTAAAAGAGTCTGCTGTCGTTTCCCCCTGGCTGTGCTGAAGTTGGTGGTGAAGGTGTTACGCTGACCGGATGAAGAAGTGGTAGAGGAGGTGGTAGAGGAGAAGGAAGAAGCTGAGTAGGAGGAGGAGGCAACAGGAGGCAAAGAGAAATGCCCTGCAATCCTCGGAAGGACATGCGCCAAACTGCTATCTGCCTCAGGCCCAGCCGACACTACTAATTTTATGAATGGAGACTCTGTCTCTGTATAGTTAAATGCCGACAGCCTATAAACCGAACGTTCGGTTTATAGGCTGTCGGCTTATGTAATACATGTAATCCTATGGCTATTCTATAAACCGAACGTTCGGTTTATAGAATAGCAATAGGATTACATGTATTCCATAAGCCGAAAGTCTATAAACCGAACGTTCCGTTTATAGACTTTCGGCTTATAGAAAACATGTAGTACTATTGCCTTTCTATGAACCGAACGAGAGCCCCATTCATAAGAATTTCTTATGAATGGGGCTCTCGTTCGGTTTATAGAAAGCCAATAGTATTACATGTATTCTATAAAACGAACTAATAAAAATTAACGAAACGAAAATAATGAACGAATTTCGTCTGAAACGAATGCAGTAATGAACGAAATTCGTTTTAGACGGAATAAATAAAATTTTCGTCCGAATGGATGAAAACGAAACGAAATTTTTAGTTTTGCACATGTCTAACTTCCACTAATGTCCTTGGCTGTCAGCAGTGCTGTGATCTCAGGACCCCTCAGTCATCCACATCAGCACACAAATCATATATCTATATTCCTTGTTATTGCACAGGTGATGGTTTGTGATTGTGAATAACAGTGACTATTGTATATATACATCTCAGTTCATCAGTACACCTACCCTTTCAGTGTGGTTACACATTGGTGTCTGTGCTGCATATTTATTTTACTGCATGACACTTTTTTATGTGTTTTTTGACATGGCCATAGTTTAATATATAGTTTATTTTCCACGTAATTACCATAGCAACAACTTGCAACTTAAATTTGTGGCCAACCAAGGCAGAAAAGCAGTGTCTGGTTAACTACATAACTGCAACAAGAGCTTGCGAGCTGCATGTAGAGTTTACAACATGTATTGTCTATTTTTGTTTTGGGTATTCACCTGTTTGATACAGTAGGGGAAATCTGGATGTCTCCCTCTTCTTTTTCTTCTTTTATAATATGGAGAGAAGAAAGGTGGTGGGAGCACAAACTCATCGATAACGGACAGCACTACAATAGCCTGTCCTATAGGATGGTACCTACTCGGGAGGGCATCACCATTTTTTGATAGCTTACACCATTACAGAGGAAATGTCAGACAAATCTACTGATCTCTAAGCTGCTGAACAGAGATATTTAATTCCTTAAAGGAGGCTATTCACTTAAAGTTGAGTTGCAGATGATTTGAAATGAAATGAGGGGATGTGAGGTGAGACAAACCTTCATGCTGGATTCTTAATTTGGCAGGGTACAAAAGCGAAAAACAGATGCCCAGATAAATTCCCTTCTGCTAGTAGTGACCTGGAGAGAATAATCCTGAAGAAGGAGGATTTTCTGGTTTTCATACACCAACTCTCCTTTTGATTTTGTACTTGTCAAAAGAAATTCTAAACTTTAAAGATAACCGCTCAAGGTTTGGAGCCATCACCTTCCTTTTCCTGGCCTAGCCCTTTCCAACTATAGATGGTAGTCTTCAGGATAACTCAAATCCAGCACCAGGGAATTCAATGCTGCATGGTTTTCAGCAACTGATATGGTTTAATATGTTCAAACAGTTCATCCTACTGCAATTTTCCAAATCATCTGCCTTGTCAACTAGAAACTGAATTTCTGTAGATTGGTTAACCACCTCCTTCTGCAATTGTGTTACCAAATCCTCCAGATCACTATGGTGTTATTTTAGTTCAGTAACCTTGGTAGCATTATTAGAAGTTTGGGCTAAGGCTGTGTCCACTGAAGTTTTAATTTCCAGTAATATGGCATTGAATGAAGGCCACAATGCTTTAAATGCTATAGCCTTTATGTCAATCTGAAAATCTTCAACCAAATCCTGATCACTATCAGGTAGAGGACGTGTTGTATCCATAGCCTTAGATTGCCGGCTTGAATTGTTAGAGTTATTTCTCTTTTTCTTCTTTTGCGGTTTCCATGGCAACGTTGGTGAAGGAGAGAGGTAGATAACCCCTGATATATGCCCACCAGAGAGTTTTGTTCGAAATGCCTTTAAAAGGGCCAGAATATTTTTTTTAATGAGCCAGAACATAGAGGACTATGCATGTTAGTATAATCATTAATATTTATTTAGTGCTTGTTGATCCAAGGAGAAATCTGTTTGCCTTTTGGAGTCAAGAACGATTTTTCCCCATTGAAAGCAGAATTAGAAATTGCTGGAATAAGGTTTTTTTCGTCATCTTTTGATCAACAGCAGTAAACAAGGATTATGAACAATGTTTGAATTCGATGGACGCAAGTCTTTTTTTCAACCTAACCGACTATTTAACTATGTAACTGGAAAAGTGTGAGTAATGTAATAAGTACGGGTACCTTGAGGATTATATGACACAGCAATGATGAATGAGGAGCCATGGAAGTAATCTTGTGTTTTCTGATCTATCACTCTCTGTACCTCACAATCAGTGTGTGAGGTACAGAGGATGACAGGGATGCAGTGTCAATGATTCTAAATATTGACTTAGCCATGTGATCGCTATAATTGCTCTGATTGGCTTCAGTTACCAAATGACCCAATTGGCCAATTCGGAGGCAAATTCCTTTGCATTGTGTAGCCATATTTCGGGGATTTGTTCCCTATGACTAAGCGTGGTGACACTTGAAACGCGTTAGGTGGCCTTCCCTTTTCACTTCATCATCCGTGGATTGTACCTTACCCTGTTTTTTTGGACTTTTGAAAATTTTTAAAGCACCTTTATTCACTCATTGTTTGGCAAGTGGAGTGCACACTTCTTTCTATTTGATGCTTAACTGTGGTGCCTAATCAGCGCTGTGGAGCACCCACCCACCTTCTGCATTTCTGTTCCCGTGATTGGAGCCGGTGTTGCTTTTATTTCATATTTATAAGTTGCAATAACCAAAAATGACCAGAAGATGGCAGTGATATATTGGGGAAAATTTTCATTTCCCAAATGAAGGAGACAAACAACACACTGGAAAAAATATACAACATGAAACATACAATACACCCTATTAAAAGGGTGCTTAGATCTGCAAGAAAAGGGTTAATAAGGACCAAAATGTGTCCGTAAAGACTGTGTAAAATGAGACCAGAGCAAAATATAAATAAAGCTCATGAAAAAACATGGAAAAAGCCCAAAATTGGCTGGTATGGTGAAAATGCGTAAGAACAAAAATGTTCAGTGCAGAAAATATCTTTAACGGCACAACATCAAAAAAGAGAAATGTAGTGAGAAAGTCAGATGATAAAAAAAGTTCAGTACAATAAAACAAGTGCAGGAGTGAAGACTGTTTATGTCTTTAAAAATCACTGAGGAGTTAGAGGTGCTGTTATCCATGGATAGGGAAGTACACCTTGCAGTCAATGTCTTGTTTTTAAAATCCAGGAGAAGTGGTTTAGCATAGCTTGTCCCAATTAGGGCCAATAGGGCATCTGTGCCTAAGACATACAAACAGAGGCCCAGGAGTTGTATTGGAGTCGTAGGGGTTAGTTGAGTATAGTGTGACAAGCTCGACTTTAAAAGTCATCCTCCTAAGTCAACCTTCTCGTACCATTCATTTACGTAAACTTGACCTCCATTACAAAGAGGCAAGTTGCATTAATTGAACTTGACCTAAGGAATGTTTCTGGAGAGCTGATCCGAGAAACACTACATGGGTTTGTCCAGATGCTTATCCTCGGTAGAAATGCTTGGGACTGTTTTGATGGGATCACAGTATTATGTACAAGAAGACAGCCTTGTTGGGTCCCATTTATCAATATGGAACGCCCTACTGTTCTTGCTGATGTTCACCATAATTCTTGAACTGCTTTAAGAAAAAGCCTTAAATTCCAAAGGAGTCCAACAAGACTATAACATAAAGTCCCAGCTTATTGGCATCTAAGCATAATATACTGCCCATCTCTCTCCACTGCATGCATTACATCTATTATCCTTCTTATGTTGTTATATGATGTTCTTTGTGGAATAAAACCAATTTGATCGTTATGTATTATCTTGGATATAACTTTTTTCAATATTTGCGCCAAAATATGAGCTAATAATTTAGCATCCGCATTGATTAACGATATAGGTCTATAGCTTGAAAATTCAGTCTAGTCTATATTCTCCATTGGTATTGGTATTATCTCTTCCAGGCATACACTATCATGGTATATTTAATTTAAAGTGGTGGTTAAAGGCTTTATAATGTTACTCTTGAAGGTTTTAAACAACATGCTTCTAAACCCATCAGACCTTGGAGGTGTTTCTTGAGTTCTTTTATCCCTTTCACTATCTTCAGTTTCCCTAAAATGTACTTTTGCTTTTCTGTAATTTTTGATCTAATCTGTGATTTGATCTATGTTTCCTCTTGGAATAATGTTATATAGTGAGCTATAATATTTATTGAAAATCTTCCCAATACCTTCAGGGTATTATTACCTTCAGGTTACCTTCAAGTTATCTTTTTATAAACTAGATTAGTTATCCGATTTGCTGATGGTTTCTTCTTAAGTTTATTTCATAACATCTTATCAGCACTGTTACTATTGAGATACTAATTTTGCCCCATATTTTCAGAATTTTGCTGGTTCTGTTCATTATCAGGTCATTAATCTTTTTCTTATATTCATGATTTTATTAGATCTTTCTTTGGAGTGGGACTCTTTTTTTATATTTTCAAGCTCATACAGGGATAAATAAATAAGACGGATGATGAAGTGAAGAGGGAAGGCCACCTAACGCGTTTCGCGTGTCACCAGGCTCAGTCATAGGTAAACTATGACTAAGCATGGTGACACGCGAAACGCGTTAGGTGGCCTTCCCTTTTCACTTCATCATCCGTGGATTGTACCTTACCCTGTTTGGACCTTTGAAACTATTATAGCACCTTTATTCACTCATTGTTTGGCGAGTGGAGTGCACACTTCTTTCTATTTGATGCTTAACTGTGGTGCCTAATCAGTGCTGTGGAGCACCCACCCACCTTCTGCATTTCTGTTCCTGTGGTTGGAGCCGGTGTTGCTTTTATTTCGTATTTATAAGTTGCAATAACCAAAAATGACCAGAAGACGGCAGTGATATATTTTATTTTCAAGCTCATACAGGGATAAATAAATAAGGTGGACAGTGCTAAAATAAATACTACTACAAACACAATATGTTATGAATGTAGAAAATCATTTAATACAGGAGTAAAATGTTCATACAAAAACAAGAATATGGTGATAATATGAAATAGGGCAATATACACTGTAGGATAACAAATTACACAATAAACAGTATATATCATGAAAATAAGATGAACAGTGTTTCCCTGAATAAGGGACTTTCTAAATAGTTAACATACAATAATAAACAACACGTTTCAGCATGTGTGTAAAATAGCCATTTTAAAGTAGTTGTGAATGGTAGATCACCCCAAAACATTTAATTCATCACCTGAAACACATATCCTATTTAATTTCACTTTAAGAAAAACTCTGTTATCTCTAAAACCATAATGTGTCAAATTTGTTTAACTGATCGTTTCATCACTTGAAAGCTGAAAGGAACAATTTAATGATGGGACACCAAGCCCAGTTGTTCTCTCTGTGAAACTCTATTCAGATCTCTCCTGTCACCTGCTAGTACACTAGGTATAAGGCACTGCTGTATAGTTATCCTGATCAATACAAGGCAGACGTCTGGAGAGTGATGGATGTGGAATACAAAATACAAAAGGCTTCTTTCCCCTCAGCTCTGAGCTGTGCTTATTAGTAGACAACAAGCAAAGGTGTGGGATCCCTCTCAGTGAGAATGGGCAAAAGCTGAAATAGCCGGCACTATAGGATGCAACCTACTCGGGAGAGGAATCACTGTTTTTTGCTCGCTTGCACCATTACAGAGGAAACCACTCCATTAGCATATCAGACTGGTCCCACCCATAAGAGCAGTCCAGATCCAAATTGACTGGCAGGCAATTTCGTCTGCACGAAGAACACAACAACCACAGACGTACGTTTCAGCCTTCATTGGCCTCGTCAGTGTGGTATGACCGGTATCCATCTAGGTGCAGCTAGCTAGGGATCCATGTCTGGGCATACCCCAAAGACATATTGAGACAAAAAATAAGGTGTGGGATCCCTCTCAGTGAGTTGCTGGCCCCAATCATTGTACACAGGTGCTGAAACTTGCTGAGATACACAGAACTCAAACTTCTGGGCCTTCAGCCAAATTGTCTCCTCCTGGTGCTATCTCAAGGTTGTGAGCTTATCGCTAACAAATAGCAAGACCAAAAGGGAATAAGCTGTACTGACGAAGGCTCTATCAAGAAATACAAGAGTTGGGAATTCTGGAAAGACCGAACAAATAAAGATATATGTCCTGTTAAATAAAAAATAGGGACGGGCCAGGATATGTCCTAAAGTATGAGCTGCGTGCAGATAGATAACAGAGTGATGAGTTTCCGCCTTCTGGCAAATATGTATTGAATGTTTTATGGTGCAATGGGATTGCTAAGATAAATAGGGAACAGCAAGAGGGAATTTCCATCACTAAGTGTATATTACATTGTAATTTATACTGGAAGCGTTGTACATAGTATGTAATTTTTGTATGTTTATTGTCATGTCTCTTTTTTATACATAAGACAATTTAATAAAGAAGGTCATAAATAAAAAAATAAAAATATTTAATTTCTGCTGTGCCTTCCCTTGGTTGATGTCATATTGTGTATAAATATTTTAAAAAAGAAATAAATAGCAAGACCTACAAAAGTGAAAATATGTCTTTGTTTCAGTGCAGAAGCAAAAATTAACCAATAGAAAGCTATTTCTATTCAATATATTTTGCTCTAAAATTCAGTATATAATCCCCTTATCTCTTAAACCTTAATACTTCCATAAAAAACACACCTTAACTTTACCCCTATAATAAGTGGTTTCAACATATTCAGTGCATTAAAAACACAGAAAATCCAGTTATTCACCTGAAAATGTTCTACTTAATTTCCTTTTCTCAACGACAGTGTTTCAGTAAGAAACACACCTGTGACTTTACCCCAGGGGCGTACCTAGAGCATTTGGCACCCGGGGCGGACCCTGAGTGTGGCACCCCCCCCATAATAGCTTGGCTGCTCTTCTAAGAGCTGCTTTTCAAAGAGTATATTTAAGAGATATTCTGGAGATACTCTGGAGGTAGTCTGAGGTATACAAGAGGTGAGCAAAACTAAAAGATCTTTTTGATTTAAATTCTTAAAATGGCAGATTTGGTTTACTGTGATAATTGTTCTGCATTTGTTTCACATTCCATTTTTTGGAGGTTTGGAGGCTGTCTAATCTGTAGACAGTTCTCAAGATTGCAGCAGGAGATTGCATTTTTAAAGTCCGAGATTTGTAATTTATCTGTAAAACAAACTCGGGCTGAGACTGTTGCGAAGTCACTGACACAGAGGCCATTGCCGCAGAGGCTTCCTAGGAATGGCAGGTGGATTACTGTTGGATCTGGTAGGCTTAGAGTTGTGGATAAAAGGCATGTCCCGCAGTCTGTGGCTGTCCAGAATTCATTTTCAGCACTTGCAGAGTGCAGTGGTGTTGTGGAGGCAGGCTCAGACGCAGAGTTTGAGGAACCACTCTCCTATGTGGCTAAGGTGTGCAAGGAGAAGGTGAGGCCTGATAGAAAGCAGTTGTTGTTGGGCGATTCTATCATAAGAGGTGCGGAGTTGGACACTATTGGCTTAGTGAGATGTCTTCCTGGAGCTACTGCTCGCAGAGACAGGAGGCGTATTTCTAATATTGTTAAGCAAGCAAATCAGGAAGGAGAATTGGATGTACTGGTTCATCTAGGGACAAATGATTTGGCTTGCAATGAGGTTTCAGAGGTGAAGGAAGCTTTTCGTGTTCTTGCCAATGATATACGGCAGGTTGTGTCCACACTGTCCTTTTCTGAAGTTATGCCTGTGCACAACATTCAGAATGATAGACGGATGCGTATTAGGAACTTCAACTTGTGGCTTGGAGAATGGTGTCGAGAGCAAGGATTTGGCTTTGTTGCTCATGGAAGTTCACTATGGGATAGAAAGGAACTGTACAAAAAAGATGGTTTGCATCTTTCTCAAAAGGGAACGAATGTTCTCAGTGAGCAGTTCAGAGGTTTTGCTAGGAGGTTTTTAAACTAAAAGAAGGGGGCAAAATGGCGTTAAAACATCAATCCAATTGCCCCCCAAAAAAGGTACAGAAGTTACCTGTAGTCAGCGTGCTAAAAAAGGATAAGCTTAGGGTCATGTCTACAAATGCTCGCAGTTTAGGGAATAAGATCCATGAACTTGTGACAATATTGGCAACTGAGAATGTAGATTTAGTGGCTGTTACTGAGACATGGTATAATGAAAAACATGACTGGGACATTTCAATACCAGGGTACTCTTTATATAGAAAAGACAGAGAAGGTAAAAAAGGGGGAGGGGTGGCCCTGTATGTGAGGGATAGCTTAAAATGTAACATAATACAAGTTAGTGAGGCGAACATAGAGTCAGTTTGGGTTACATTAGAATTTGGTAATCATATGGTAACTCGGGTAGGTGTGATTTATAGACCCCCTGGACAAATAGAGGAGTTAGATAATCTATTAGTTGAGGAAATAGCTAAAATGACAATGAAGGGAGAAGTGATCATCATGGGTGACTTTAATCTTCCTGATGTGAACTGGAAATACAAAACAGCTACTTGCGCCAGGAGTACGCATATCCTAAACTCCCTACTGGGATTATCTCTAAAACAAGTAGTGGAGGAGCCAACTCGAAAGCAGGCCATACTAGACTTAGTGTTCACAAATGGAGATTTGTTATCAGATATTACTGTAGGTGAAAGTTTAGGATCTAGTGATCACCAGACAGTGTGGTTTAATATAAGAACAGTGACGCAGTCACACCACACAAAAACAAAAGTTTTAGATTTTAGAAAAACAGACTTTTCTAAAATTAGATTAGATGTGAAGGAGTCATTATCAGACTGGAGCAATTTAAATGGAGTCCAGGAGAAATGGGATTATCTAAAAGTTGCATTACTGAAGGCAACAGAAAATTGCATAAGGCTTGTCAGTAAGAGCAAAAAATTGAAGAAACCACTGTGGTACTCTGCAGAGGTGGCTAAAATAGTAAAAAATAAAAAGCTAGCATTTAGTAATTATAAAAATACTCAGAGTGAGGAAGATAGAAAGATCTATAAGAGTAGGCAGAAAGAGGCAAAGCAAGCTATAAGAGCTTCCAAAGCACACACAGAAGAGACTATAGCCCAGTCAGTGAAAAAGGGGGATAAAACATTTTTTAGATACATACATGAGAAAAGGAAAGTAAAACAAGGATTAGTTAGATTAAAAACAAAAGAAGGATGCTATGTAGAAGAGGATAAAGGCTTAGCAGACTGCTTTAATGAATATTTTTGTTCAGTTTTTACAAATGAAAATGAGGGTAAGGGACCTCATTTAGGGAAAAAGACTAATGAGTCTTTTGATGCATGTAAGTTTACAGAGGAAGAGGTTTTACTTCAGCTGTCTAAAGTAAAGACAAATAAGTCGATGGGACCTGATGGGATACATCCAAAGTTATTAAAAGAACTTAGTGGTGTACTAGCAAAACCGTTAACAGATTTATTTAACCAATCATTGTTAACGGGAGTAGTTCCAGAAGATTGGAAATTAGCTAATGTTGTGCCCATTCACAAGAAAGGTAGTAAGGAGGAGGCGGGCAACTATAGACCAGTAAGTCTTACTTCAGTAGTGGGGAAAATAATGGAAACCTTGTTAAAGAATAGGATTGTTGAACATCTAAAGTCGCTTGGATTTCAAGATCAGAGACAGCATGGGTTTACTTCAGGGAGATCATGCCAAACTAATCTTATTGATTTTTTTGATTGGGTAACTAAAATAATAGATCAGGGTGGTGCAGTAGACATTGCTTACCTAGATTTCAGTAAGGCTTTTGACACTGTCGCACATAGAAGGCTTATCAATAAACTGAAATCTTTGAGTTTGGATTTCAATATTGTTGAATGGATTAGACAATGGCTGAGTGACAGGCAACAGAGGGTTGTAGTCAATGGGGTATATTCGATGCAAGGTCTTGTTACTAGTGGGGTACCTCAGGGATCTGTTCTTGGACCCATTCTCTTTAATATTTTTATTAGCGATATTGCAGAAGGTCTTGTTGGTAAAGTATGTCTTTTTGCTGATGATACAAAGATTTGCAGCAGGGTTGATATTCATGGAGGGATAAGCCAAATGGCAAATGATTTAGCTAAACTAGAAAAATGGTCAGAGCAGTGGCAACTGGCATTTAATGTGGACAAGTGCAAGATTATGCACCTTGGGCGTAAAAACCCAAAAGCAGAATATAGACTATTTGGTACAGTCCTAACCTCAACATCTGAGGAAAGGGATTTAGGAGTAATAATTTCAGAGGACTTGAAGGTAGGTAGGCAATGCAATAGAGCAGCAGGAAATGCTAGCAGAATGCTTGGTTGCATAGGGAGAGGTATTAGCAGTAGGAAGAGGGAAGTGCTCATGCCATTGTACAGAGCACTGGTGAGACCTCACTTGGAGTATTGTACGCAGTACTGGAGACCTTATCTCCAGAAGGATATTGATACTTTGGAGAGAGTTCAGAGAAGGGCTACTAAACTGGTTCATGGGTTGAAGGATAAAACTTACCAGGAAAGGTTAAAGCATCTTAACATGTATAGCTTGGAGGAAAGACGTAACAGGGGGGATATGATAGAAACATTTAAATACATAAAGGGAATCAACACAGTAAAGGAAGAGAGTATATTTAAAAGAAGAAAAACTACCACAACTAGAGGACATAGTCTTAAATTAGAGGGGCAACGATTTAAAAGTAATATCAGGAAGTATTACTTTACTGAGAGGGTAGTGGATGTATGGAATAGCCTGCCAGCAGAAGTGGTAGAGGTAAACACAGTCAAGGATTTTAAGCATGCGTGGGATAGACACAAGGCTATCCTAGCTATAAGACCGGGAACGGGGGACTAATAAAAGTACTCAAAAATAAAATAAAAAAATTGGGCAGACTAGATGGACCGAATGGTTCTTATCTGCCGACACATTCTATGTTTCTATGTTTCTATAATAAAAATGTAAGAAAACACCCACAATTTTTTTCAATGTCTGAAAATTGTACAATTATAGATACCAGGAATAGTGTGCCATTCAGAGCCCAGTAATATTGTGCCAGTCAGATACCAGTAATATTGTGCCACTCAGAGCCCAGTAATATTGTGCCAGTCAGAACCCAGTATTAGTGTGCCACTCAGAGCCCAGTAATAGTGTGCCAGTCAGAACCCAGTAATATTATGCCAGAGCCCAGTACTATTATGCCAGTCAGTGCCCAGCAATAGTGTGCCAGTCAGTGCCCAGTAATATTGTGCCAGTCAGTGCCCAGTAATATTGTGCCAGTCAGTGCCCAGTAATATTGTGCCAGTCAGTGCCCAGTAATAGTGTGCCAGTCTGTGCCCAGTAATAGTGTGCCAATAAGTGCCCACTAATAGTGTGCCAGTCAGTGCCCAGTAATATTATGCCAGTCAGTGCCCAGCAATAGTGTGCCAGTCAGTGCCCAGTAATATTGTGCCAGTCAGATACCAGTAATATTGTGCCACTCAGAGCCCAGTAATATTGTGCCAGTCAGAACCCAGTAATAGTGTGCCAGTCAGAGCCCAGTAATATAGTGCCAGTCAGTGCCCAGTAATATTGTGCCAGTCAGTGCCCAGTAATAGTGTGCCAGTCTGTGCCCAATAATAGTGTGCCAATCAGTGCCCACTAATAGTGTGCCAGTCAGTGCCCAGTAATATTATGCCAGTCAGTGCCCAGCTATAGTGTGCCAGTCAGTGCCTAGTAATATTATGCCAGTCAGTGCCCAGTAATATTGTGCCAGTCAGTGCCCAGTAATATTATGCCAGTCAGTGCCCAGTAATATAGTGCCACTCAGAGCCCAGTAATATAGTGCCAGTCAGTGCCCAGTAATAGTGTGCCAGTCTGTGCCTATTAATAGTGTGCCAATCAGTGCCCATTAATAGTGTGCCAGTCAGTGCCCACTAATAGTATGCCAGTCAGTGCCCAGTAATATTGTGTCAGTCAGTGCCCAGTAATAGTGTGCCTGTCAGTGCCCAGTAATAATGTGCCAGTCAGTGCCCAGTAATAATGTGCCAGTCAGTGCCCAGTAATATAGTGCCAGCCAGAGCCCAGTAATATAGTGCCAGTCAGATACCCAGTAATATAGTGCCAGCCAGAGCCCAGTAATATAGTGCCAGTCAGTGCCCAGTAATATTATGCCAGTCAGTGCCCAGTAATATAGTGCCAGTCACAGTCCAGTAATATTAAGCCAGTCAGAGCACAGGAATATTGTGCTCGTTTAAACCCACCCTCCTCCCCCCCTCCCCATCACCCTCCCCCCTTTCCCATCACTTACCGAAGCAGGTCTGTCTGTGGACCCCGACGCCTCCTCCGTGCAGTCTTCTCTTCCCTCCTGCACGGAGGAGGGAAACACAGTCGCCGGATGTGACGTATCGTCACATCCGGTCGCTGTGATTTTTTTTTTTTTAACACGGCGGCCGCATCCAGGAGATTCGGCCGCCTGAACAAAAAAAAAAAAAAAAGGTAAGCAGCGCGGGGGGGTGCCCGGCAGCACCGGTGGCACCCCCCCTACTCAGTGGCACCCGGGGCGGGCCGCCCCCCCCTTAGTACGCCACTGCTTTACCCTTTTATAAATGGCTATTGCATATTTAAAATTCTATGAATTTAAGAAATTCAATATTCATACTAGGTCCTAACTCTTAGGAATCATATATTTAAAAATACATAAATAAACATTTTTAACCCTTTAATTCATCACTCACAACTATTTCTATCTGATTTCCCAGATATTTAGTGTATAGCTAGCTACCTTATTTCTCAAACCCAAATATTTGTGCAACAAATGTACATTGCCTTTACCTCCATTATATACATACATATATTTTAACATGTTTAAATTAAATCAATTTAATGAAACAACAACATTTCCCTTTGGTTACCCTTTTCATGATAGCAACTAGCCCATATGGATTTTAACGCTCCAAAAATATATTTAAATCCTTTATTTCATCACTTAAAACTATTTCTATGCAATTTCCTTTTCTCAGACATTCTGTGCATAGTAACCTTATTTCGTAAACCCAAATGGTTAGGTAAGAAACATGTCTTGATCTTACCACTTGTATTGGAATGGTGAAGATTAGTAAATGCTCAATTCTTAATTAATACCAGATATGGTATCAATTGGTGTATGTTTAACACTATACAGTTTGGTTCCCACGGTTACACATAACAATAAGAGCCAAATGAACACAACCTCAACAACAAATTTATAAATGGAAATAATATTCCGAATATATTCAATAACGAAATAACAGAATATCCACACACTTGGATAGGTTAAAGCATAACAAAGTTTAATGATAACTCTACAACAATATTTACTATAGGTTATACAAATAAACAATGCTAAAATACTCAATCTATTAATATAAACAAGAATAGTAAACTCTATTTGAAAGGGACCGACCGCGGGGTAGTCTGTTCAGCCACCTATAAGACCTGTAACACCAGATTGATGTGAACTACCGTGCTGATGATGAGACCAGGCAAGGCCTTGGAGAGCAAAGGATGACGAAGGAAAAGACTAGACAATGCTTCGTGTTCCTTAACTCTGATTTTAATTGTTTAGACAAGCGTATATAAACGCAGATAAAAGTATTAGTTACTACAATATAATTGGTTATTCTAATATGTAGAAAGGCGTGTTTTACAAGAAAATGCACTTAAAACGTCATATGTAAAATGTTGATGTTTCAGAAACCTCTGTTCTGGCCTTGGAATAGTAAGATAAGACCATTCTCATAACAATTACGCTACTGGGGTGATCTGGCCTTCCAGAAGCTGCTGCAGACATCAGCTTCTTAGACACACTGTCGGCTTTTAACCCTCACAGATCCAAATTAACCCTTCACTATTCAAGTAAAAGAAAGTAAAGTAAAATATATAAATGCTGATACTTAGATGTTACGTTGCCAGGAGAACTCAGGTGGAAAGACTGGCCTCAGCACTCCTTATGTGATGTCCATTGTTGCAACTTCAGGAGAGTTCTGAAATCTCTTTAACTGTGTATCTCTTTTAACATGAAGCCCTTGTTGGTATAGATTTTCCATAGTAACCCTGGTCAGGTGACCAAACCGTCAGATGACGATGTTTACAGTCCAGTCTTGAACAATAGCCAGTATATTTACCTGGAAACACTGTTGCTTAGACGTGCTTTTGTTGTCATGTACTCCATGTTTGCCTCCTTGAGAGGGATCAGACTATCTGTACCTGAGAGGTCTTTGTAGAATAGTTTCCTCTCGTTGGAGACAGGAAAACAATAAGTAGTGAAAGCTTATTTTCTTTCAGGCTGCCACAATCAACCTTAAGTACTGCGCCTTGAGCCACCTGAACGTGCCCATGTCTCATGTCATGATGCTCCCCAGATGATATTGTTATTTATCACATGCGGTCCCATGCATATTAAGGATTACATCAACCCAAAATACAAGGGGATAATGTCTATGCCAAACATCTTGGCACAGACTGGCTAGTCCAACTGAGGAAAGGTTAAATAAACCGTACCAGGGCCTATTAAAATAGCACAAACAAGACATAAAAAAGAAAGCAACTGCTGTTTAGCAAAAATAGAAATTTATTGAGATTCTGGAAAGCCCATAAGTACATAAAAGTTCTGAAATAAACAATAAATAACACCAGAAATGCACACAACATATACAAAAACCACACAACATACATAAAAATATAAAAAACCCAGACCTGCAAGACAGAATATGCAAAATACAGAGCACCTGAGGCACCACATTCCACTAAGAAAAAGGAAGAGGGAGGACAAAATAAAAAGGAAAATTTGAAAAAAAAGAAACAGCAACTGGCTACACCACCCCCGTGCAAAGCACCTCCAGAAAAGAGCCCCAGGGCCTATGCGGTCACATACAGACCGCATGGGACGAATGACTAGGCGATGTAAAAGAGCATTGTGTGCTTGTTAGTCTTTATGTTTATGTGTCTGTGTGTATTTTTATTTGTCTTTGTGTCTGTGTATATTTATGTGTTTGTATGTAAATATGTGTCTGTATGAGTATATGTGTGGGTGGTTGTATTAAACACATTTCATGCGTGTGACTGTGATCTCATTTGTAATGTGTGTATGTGTTTATATGTGTCTGTAATTGTGTATGTGCACATGTGTGATACTTTGGGGGTTATGTATAAAAACTCCTGCACTGCAAAGTGTTAGGAGTTTTCTAAAAAAAAAAAAGCACCATCGATGTATAACGGAGATTGAGCTTTTGCAGTGAGGGAGAGAAGCACCTCAGTCAAACTGTGCTCCCCAACTGTTCAGCGACTGATGTTTTATATACAGACTGTGTATAAAACATACATGGCATAGATAACGCAGACTCCTGTGAGTCTGCTTTATACATTGGCGCACACGGCGATTATACCAGTATTTGGCACAATCTGTGTGTGTGCTGTGTTTATACATGCCCCCCTACATTTTATTTTTTCCATTCAGGGACACAGCATGGAGCAGATGAGATTACACACACATACATATTACATGCACACTGATTCACACATACATAAAAAACATTTTTATATTATATAGATTATTATTAGGAATCCTTGGGAACCAGGGAAGTAGTATATAGGCACATAAGATGTCAAACTATTTTTGATGTTGCCCCGCCCCGTTTGTGTAAACCACGCCCACTGCATGATATAACCACGACCCCTGCGCATCATGACATTTTGGCCGCCATTTTATGGACACTACCGGTATTTTACCCCTCATTTTAATAAACCCACGCCCCCCCCCCCGTTGTAATATAACCCCTACGGTTATAAGTGGAACTACAACGTGTTATGTAAACGCAGACAAGTTAAGACATGTTCTAAAGCTCTGGGATTGTCCAGACATGTCCTAAGACAAAGACATATTAATGATTAGCCCCGTTTACTGGTACCCTACAGTTATAAGGGGTATTACAACATATTATGTGAAGGGCAGACAAGTCGGGACAGGTCCTAAAGTAGCCAGTCTTCTCCGCATATTTACATATGTGTTTTTTTTTATTAAAGACTAGACTAAAAATAAGCCAGTGACAAAATGAATCATAGAAAAGATTTTTATTAGAAAAAAATTACAAAACAATACAAATTTTATAGGCCAAACAATAAACAAAGAATAAGAGGGTATTTACAATAGAATCAAACAATACACAGCAAATGTTATATACACGGCAACTGTTATATACACAGACAATGTTGTATTCAAATGTTATATACAATAGAACCAAGCAATACACAGCCAATGTTATATACAGAATAAATACATATCATAAATTCAGCCATTCAGCAGGAGGCATCAATGTACGTGGGCGTCTCTTAGGCAACAAATAACCATGAGGGGTCGTTTAGCCCGAAGGGATAAAAGGCACAGTTGGTAATGGATGTCTTTTTTTAATTAAGTAGGGTGATATGGCAGGTGTTGCTCTTTTACGGTGTTCAATGTTCAATTGCTCCAAAGTCTCTATTTGAAGTGTTACCCACAACTGTAGAAGGTATATACAGGTCGGCCATAGACTTAAGAAAAGTATCCCACCCCAGAGGTAGTTTATACACTGTAATGCTGTGACTCTGGGTAACCCCACAGACCAGGTCGAGTATATTGGAACATGGTACAACTATGTTTTTGTAAAAAAATTCACCTTTATCAGTCCAAGCAGCAGTATGTTTAGAGTGAAACATTCTGCTCAGCAACAATTCAGAATTTTGTTTGTAGTGGACATTCACATTGTTAATCACTTCATGATATACTGGATCTAAAGTTTCAGAGACTTGAGCAGCATGAGAAGACTCATCAGGTTGTTTTAATGAGTTGGAGTCTCCAGGGGGTAAGAAAAGGGCCAATCCCAGCTTTTCGCTTTCACCCTGTTTAGCCTGTATCAAGTATTTCTGTAATATAGCGGTATACCTCCTTATCTTCTCAGCATCCGATACAATGCTGTTTTGAAGAACAGACATAATTTCAGTGTCTAGGCCCTGTTTGAGGTCCAGCTCTTGTTTGGACACTAAATATTTTTTCTCAGCGTTGGCCATTAAAGGTTAGTCAAAAGGCCGGTCAACAGAGGAATAGCAAAACCCAAAAGAGAAACTCAATCCTCCAGACTGTTTAACCAGCTGCTTTTTCTTAATTAAAGATGTTTTTTTGCGGCTCAGGGCTTTTATATTTTTACGCAACTTTTTAAGTTTTTCTATTTGGTGCGGTGATAAAGGTATATTACCTTTAAGGGTGTTAAGAGCTATTTCACATATAGCAGTGAAGAAATCGTGAGATGGAGAGCATAAAATATCTTTTATCTGAGACGGTGAAGCCCTTATTAGACTTTATAAAGTAGTAATAAATTGCAACGTATAGGCAATCAGACGTCTAAGACCGCTCATGATCATGATATCATGATATCATCATCATCATCATCATCATCATGATATCATCATCATCATCATGTTTTCATCATCATCATCATATCATCATCATCATCATGATATCATCATCATCATAATCATCATGATATCATCATCATCATCATCATCATCATGATATCATCATCATCATCATCATCATGTTTTCATCATCATCATCATATCATCATCATCATCATCATCATCATCATGATATCATCATTATCATCATGATATCATCATCATGATATCATCATCATCATCATCTCATCATCATGATATCATCATCATCATCATCATCATCTCATCATCATGATATCATCATCATCATTATCATCTCATCATCATGATATCATCATCATCATCATCATCATCATATCATCATCATCATGATATAATCATCATCATCTTCATCATCATCATCATCATATCATCATCATCATGATATCATTATCATCATATCATCTCATCATCATGATATCATCATCATCATCATCATCATCTCATAATCACAATATCATCATCATCATCATCTCATCATCATGATATCATCATCATCATCATCTCATCATCATCATCAACATGATATCATCATCATCATCATCATGATATCATCATCATCATCATCATCATGATGATATCATCATAATCATCGATATCATCATCATCATCATGATGATATAATCATCATCATCATGATATCATCATCATCATCATCATCATCATCATCATGATATCATCATCATCATGATATCATCATAATCATCATCATGATATCATCATCATCATGATATCATCATAATCATCATCATGATATCATCATCATCATCATCATGATATCATCATCATCATCATCATCATCATCATGATATCATCATCATCATCATCATCATGATATCATCATCATCATCATCATCATCATGATATCATCATCATCATCATCATCATGATATCATCATCATCTCATCATGATATCATCATCATCATCTCATCATCATCATCATCATCATCATCATCTCATCATCATCATCTCATCATCATCATCATATCATCATCATCTCATCATCATCATCATCATCATCATCATAATCTCATCATGATATCATCATCATCATCATCATCATCATCATCATCATCATCATTATATCATCATCATCATCATCATGATATCATCATCATCATCATCATGATATCATCATCATCTCATCATCATCATCATCAACATCTCATCATGAATATCATCATCATCATCATCATCATCATCTCATCATGATATCATCATCATCATCATCATCATCATCATCTCATCATGATATCATCATCATCATCATCATCATCTCATCATGATATCATCATCATCATCATCATCATCATCTCATCATCGTCATCATCAACATCTCATCATGTCATAATCATTATCTCATCATGATATCATTATCATCTCATCATCATCATCATCATAATCTCATCATGATATCATCATCATCATCATCATCATTATATCATCATCATCATCATCATCATATCATCATGATATCATCATCATCATCTCATCATGATATCATCATCATCTCATCATCATCATCTCATCATTATCATCATCTCATCATGATATCATCATCATGATCATGATATCATCATCATCATCATCATGATATCATCATCATCATCTCATCATCATCATCATCATCATCATATCATCATCATCTCATCATCATCATCATGATATCATCATCATCTCATCATCATCATCATGATATCATCATCATCTCATCATCATTATCATCATCATCATCATCATCATCATCATCATCATCATCATCATCTCATCATCAACATGATATCATCATCATCATCATCATCATCATGATATCATCATCATCATCTCATCATCATCATCATCATCATATCATCATCATCTCATCATCATCATCATGATATCATCATCATCTCATCATCATCATCATGATATCATCATCATCTCATCATCATTATCATCATCATCATCATCATCATCATCATCATCATCATCTCATCATCAACATGATATCATCATCATCATCATCATGATATCATCATCATCATCATCGATATCATCATCATCATCATGATGATATAATCATCATCATCATGATATCATCATCATCATCATCATAATCATCATGATGATATCATCATCATCTCATCATCATCATCTCATCATTATCATCATCTCATCATGATATCATCATCATGATCATGATATCATCATCATCATCATCATGATATCATCATCATCATCTCATCATCATCATCATCATCATATCATCATCATCTCATCATCATCATCATGATATCATCATCATCTCATCATCATCATCATGATATCATCATCATCTCATCATCATTATCATCATCATCATCATCATCATCATCATCATCTCATCATCAACATGATATCATCATCATCATCATCATGATATCATCATCATCATCTCATCATCATCATCATCATCATATCATCATCATCTCATCATCATCATCATGATATCATCATCATCTCATCATCATCATCATGATATCATCATCATCTCATCATCATTATCATCATCATCATCATCATCATCATCATCATCATCATCATCATCATCTCATCATCAACATGATATCATCATCATCATCATCATGATATCATCATCATCATCATCATCGATATCATCATCATCATCATGATGATATAATCATCATCATCATGATATCATCATCATCATCATCATCATAATCATCATGATGATATCATCATCATCATCGATATCATCATCATCTCATCATCATCATTATCATCATCATCATCATCATCATCATCATCATCATCATATCATCATCATCATCATCATGATATCATCATAATCATCATCATGATATCATCATCATCATGATATCATCATAATCATCATCATGATATCATCATCATCATCATCATGATATCATCATCATCATCATCATGATATCATCATCATCATCATCATCATGATATCATCATCATCATCATCATCATCATGATATCATCATCATCATCATCATCATCATGATATCATCATCATCATCATCATCATGATTTCATCATCATCATCATGATATCATCATCATCATCATCATCATGATATCATCATCATCATCTCATCATCATCATCATCATCATCATCATCATCATCAACATCTCATCATCAACATCTCATCATCATCATCATCATCATGATATCATCATCATCATCTCATCATCATCATCATCAACATCTCATCATCATCATCATCTCATCATCATCTCATCATCATCATCATGATATCATCATCATCTCATCATCATCATCATGATATCATCATCATCTCATCATCATCATCATCATCATCATCATCATCATCATCATCATCATCATCATCATCATCTCATCATCATCATTATCATCATGATCATCATCTCATCATCATCATCATCATCATCTCATCATCATCATCATCATCATCATCATTATGATATCATCATCATCATGATATCATCATCATCATGAGATCATCATCATCATGAGATCATCATGATCATCATCATCATCATCATCATATCATCATCATCATCATCATCATCTCATCATCATCATTATCATCATGATCATCATCTCATCATCATCATCATCATCATCTCATCATCATCATCATCATCATCATCATCATCATCATCATCATCATCATCATCATCATCATCATCATGATATCATCATCATCATGATATCATCATCATCATGAGATCATCATGATCATCATCATCATCATCATGATATCATCATCATCATCTTCATGATATCATCATCATCATCATCATCATCATGATATCATAATCATCATCATCATGATATCATCATCATCTCATCATCATCATCAACATCTCATCATGAATATCATCATCATCATCATCATCATCTCATCATGATATCATCATCATCATCATCATCTCATCATCGTCATCATCAACATCTCATCATATCATAATCATTATCTCATCATGATATCATCATCATCTCATCATCATCATCATCATCATCATAATCTCATCATGATATCATCATCATCATCATCATCATCATCATCATTATATCATCATCATCATCATCATGATATCATCATCATCATCATCATGATATCATCATCATCTCATCATCATCATCATCAACATCTCATCATGAATATCATCATCATCATCATCATCATCTCATCATGATATCATCATCATCATCATCATCATCATCTCATCATGATATCATCATCATCATCATCATCATCTCATCATGATATCATCATCATCATCATCATCATCATCATCATCTCATCATCGTCAACATCAACATCTCATCATATCATAATCATTATCTCATCATGATATCATCATCATCTCATCATCATCATCATCATAATCTCATCATGATATCATCATCATCATCATCATCATTATATCATCATCATCATCATCATCATATCATCATGATATCATCATCATCATCTCATCATGATATCATCATCATCTCATCATCATCATCTCATCATTATCATCATCTCATCATGATATCATCATCATGATCATGATATCATCATCATCATCATGATATCATCATCATCATCTCATCATCATCATCATCATCATATCATCATCATCTCATCATCATCATCATGATATCATCATCATCTCATCATCATCATCATGATATCATCATCATCTCATCATCATTATCATCATCATCATCATCATCATCATCATCATCATCATCATCATCATCATCTCATCATCATCATCATATCATCATCATCTCATCATCATCATCATGATATCATCATCATCTCATCATCATCATCATCATCATCATCATCATCATCATCATCATCATCATCATCATGATATCATCATCATCATGATATCATCATCATCATGAGATCATCATCATCATGATATCATCATCATCATCATCTCATCATCATGATATCATCATCATCATCATCTCATCATCAACATGATATCATCATCATCATCATCATGATATCATCATCATCATCATCGATATCATCATCATCATCATCATGATATAATCATCATCATCATGATATCATCATCATCATCATCATAATCATCATGATGATATCATCATCATCATCGATATCATCATCATCTCATCATCATCATTATCATCATCATCATCATCATCATCATCATCATCATCATCATATCATCATCATCATCATCATCATGATATCATCATAATCATCATCATGATATCATCATCATCATGATATCATCATAATCATCATCATGATATCATCATCATCATCATCATCATGATATCATCATCATCATCATCATTATATCATCATCATCATCATCATCATCATGATATCATCATCATCATCATCATCATGATATCATCATCATCATCATCATCATCATGATATCATCATCATCATCATCATCATGATTTCATCATCATCATCATGATATCATCATCATCATCATCATCATCATGATATCATCATCATCATCTCATCATCATCATCATCATCATCATCAACATCTCATCATCAACATCTCATCATCATCATCATCATCATCATGATATCATCATCATCATCATCTCATCATCATCATCATCATCATCAACATCTCATCATCATCATCATCTCATCATCATCTCATCATCATCATCATGATATCATCATCATCTCATCATCATCATCATGATATCATCATCATCTCATCATCATCATCATCATCATCATCATCATCATCATCATCATCATCTCATCATCATCATTATCATCATGATCAT